>JAOQMS010000006.1:16145750-16156937 GCA_027563885.1 Erythroxylum longipes | reverse complement strand
TGGAGTTGATGAACCAATCTCATTATTAATATTTTCAATTTCTTGATTGACAGTAAAGTCTTCAAAAAAGTTATCATCAAGATCGGTATCAACTAGGCTTTCTCTAGATGGCTCATAAGCATCATTTGGTACAAAACCTGAAGAAGGTGCCGAAGCTCCTTCCCCTCTAGCTGCAACATCTTTAAATAAAATATTTAGTTGTTCAATATGTTTCAAACCTTTAGTTCGAAATTTGGCAGCCTCGGGATTTTCCTACAATAATATTGTTTAAGTTATTAAACTATCAAGTAACATTAGAACATTATAAATCTAAAGCTTAAATGCTTACCTTCAATTGCTTTTCCCACCACTCGTCACTTGCATCAATAGTTTGATTAGTAGGATCTCATCCTAGTCCAGTTTCCTTACCTACTAAATTTGTCCAAAGCTGCCAATCCTTTTTTAATCCATCCCATTTATTCTTAGATTGTTTGTATTCATTATTCTTCCTAGTTTCATGAGCAAACTTTGAACTATATTTTTCCATCCAATCTTGTTAAAGTGACCATTTGGTCGATTTCCACCTAATGTCTCTTCCACAAAAATTTTCATTAAAATTTCAAGAGTTCTATCATTCCACTTCGCTTTAACCCGTTTTTTTCAATTTATCCCCACCTTGAATATTTTGACTTGGTATTGACATTTTCTATCAACAACAAAATCCCCACTGCATATAACAATGAATTTAGCAATTATAAGAAAATATAAAAGCTTAACCAAAATAACATAAAGCTAAAAAGGCAGCAATAACATACAAATACATTACATCTATGCAATTAAGTCACATCTAAAGAAGAAAAATGGTGCAAATATTATGTTTCAAGATGCCAAGACATAGACCTACCATAGTAATAGATAAGTCAATTTACAGACATGAAATAAATTAAAGAAGCGTGTGTACTAACATACTTTCCCCTTAGGTGACAGTTAAAACATATGTCCGTTTAGCACAGCAATGGTGAGATTGTAGTCCAACTTTTATTTGAAGATCCGCTGCTATTTATTGGAAAATAGAAGCTTTTGGAGACAATGGGTGGGGTAGTAATATCAAAAAGTTTGTAGAAAATTGCAGACAATGGGTGGGGCAGTAACAATGGTTTGTATGGTAATGTTAAGTCTTTGAAAAGTAGTAAAAAAGAAAAAAAAGAGGGACATAAATTCAAAGCAGACATAACCCACCTCAGGAAGTAAATTACAGAAACTAAAGGATATCAAGGACTGCGTTTGATCATATAAAACTACTTGGACATTGTAGAGACATTTAAATCATAATATCAAATTGTTGGATAAAAAACAACAAATTGATAAATAAGCATGAATTTAATCCTTATTAATCGCTAATAGCATGATTGCCAAGTATTAATATCACATTCACATAACTATTACTGGCATAATTATAAATATCAAACTACAAAATTTCCTCTTTCAGCAACTCTTCAAATAAAAAACGTGATGTTTCAACTTTTTTCCAACGCTAAAATTCAGTCATATATATATATATATATATATATAAATTGCACAAAGCAGAACGTGAAAAGCCATTAAAATACTCGACAATTTAGCAAAGAAGCCTCACATGACTAGCTAGATTACTAGTAAGACATGAGTTTAACTTCCACTTCTTCACATCTCATAACACCAGTAACCACTATTTGGACAAATTCCCTAAGCCCATTTCTTTAACACAACTTGTTCCCTCATCCAATTTTCCCAATTCCCATTTCAATTCTCACATATTATCTTACCCCTGAGCCTAGTTCATGTTCCCAAATATAAATCCACCTCTAAACTTGATATGATAGTAAAGGGATCAAGAAATGAAATCTCAGCTAGAATAAAATCTTAACAAAAAGGAATCAACAATGCTAAATAGTTATATTTCATATATAGTATTGTATGAAGTTATGATTACATATTGCATGCGATTACAGAAGAGATAAAAGGGGTGGTGAATCTGGAAATGATGAATCCGTAAATAATATAAAAAGAAAAAGAAAAAGGACCATGAAAGGAATTGAAAGAAACAGATGAAAAATATGAGAAGAGAAGCCTCGATTTTTCCTGCTAATCAAACAGAAGAAATAGTAACCCACGAATCAAAAGAAATGGAAGCAACGATGGAGAGAAAAACTACCTCTGGATCTTATAAAGAAGAGCAACGAAGGGATTAAAAAGATTGGACCAGATGGCAGAGCAGAAGCAGAGAAAAGAGAGGAATTTTGGTTTGGCTTTCCAAACGTCGGATATTATAAACGTAAACGTCAAAAATTATAAACGCAAAGTCTACCCGAAAAAGCTAAAATGAGGGACTTTTCTGAAAAGTTCTAAATTTGAGCTTCTTAAAAAGCTGTATTTTAGCTTCTAAAAAAGCCATTTCTATTAAAAAAGTGCTTTTAGATTTTTTACGGCCAAGCACTCATTTTTCTTAAAAATAGCTTTTGATGTGGGAAATAGTGCTTATTCACTCTCCAAAAGCTCAACCAAATAGACTCTTCATATGTTGAATTTTGGATGACAGGTGACAACCATTTCCTTTAAACTGCAGAATTTACTTACTTTTAGCAATACATAAAGACTAATTATAAGAACGGAGCACGATCATGGAATCTAGTTCCAACAACGCGTATGGTAATGTTATTTCACGAATTTAACAGTCACTGATAGTAACTTCACTTGAAGTGAAGTTAAAATTATATAACAACTTTCATATAAAAGTTGTTTGTATCTTGATCAAGGAAACGATAATAGTGACTAAAATATGAAAAATTATGTAGGTAAACTAATACATGGTATTAAGCTATTTGACTAAATTTGTATCTCTTAAATAAGAATTAATTGTCAAAATGTCTAGTTAATTTTTTAAATTAATCTTAACCTCAGATAAAATTAAGAATCTTCAAAAGTTGAACTACCGGAACATGAAAAGTAACTTACATGAGCATATGTCAAGTGAGGTTATAAGGTAGATCTTAGCCTTTAGCCATTTAAAAGGGAAGTGAATTTAATGAGGCTATAAGCTAGATTTTAGTTTTAGGTATGTAAAAGGTAAGTGAATTAAATGTCTATTGATTATTGGATGGTATATTAAAAGGAAGTTAACTCCTAGTGTACATTTTTGAACATATTTAAATATTAATAAATGAATTGTATATTACAAACAATGGTTATAATAAATTCATATAAAGTAATCATACAATTCACACAATCATAATTGGATAGAGCATGGGAAGAGAGATAAAACCACTTTACAGTATTTCAGTCAAATAATTCTCAACCTCCAAATAATCATAAAATTAACACAATTATAATTAAATAGAGCATGGGAAGAGAGATAGCTACTTTATAGTGATTTGGTCAAACAATTATCAGTCTACATCTACTTTTTTAAAAAATTTATTATCTTCTTCTTTTCAACAGGTGAAGAAAAATCTTCTATCTCAGGGACCCCGAAGGGCACACAGGGAAAGGATACGTCCCAGTATGTCCTTGACATACGACACCATCTCAAACAACACCTGATCTGGAGATCATACGCTACTCCAAAGGCAATCTATAGACTATTGGCAAATGTAAGTTCCAGGTATGATGGCCGAGACACAACGCCCTCATACGCCCTCTTGGCTCAACGGGCTCATAACTCTCAGCTTTCCTCTTAGGAACCTTACCCCTCAGTATCTACCTTCTTTCCCTATTAGTTCTAATCTCATACAATGGAATTGTTTGGAAGTAGGCAGTCCTTGACAGTCAAGACTTTCTGATACACAAGATCCTTAAGCGAGGCAAGTATAGAGCATACTTATCTCTATATCAAGATGGGTAGTAAACATGCACTTAAACACTTAGCTATCAGGAAAGAGAGAAACTCAAAGATGAACACTCAAACTGATATTCATATTATCTTACAAATTCTAACATAATTTAGTCGTACTTACAAATGAAGAGAAGCCTTGCTTTTATAAGCGAAACAAGAGTTATAAAGGTAAATCTACCTAAAAACATACTTATGACTACTTTAGAAAAGTAAAGTACAATGATGACACTTTATCAAAGCTACTTTAACAAAAGCTACCTACTTTTCTAAAAGTAAACAGTAAAGGAATCTACTTTCCTAAAAGCAAACAGTAACTGGATAAGAAGGAATCCTGGTATAGTACTTGTGGTCCATGACGGTTCTTCTTTATCAAAATACTCCAAAAGAACACGATAAAATTGCATTATGGAGGATGGGGCTCACTTTAAAGAGATAAAGTAAGGTCATGATCATCATTTATTAAGGTCATGTCATTATCAAGCTGTTCAAGAATTTGGCCGATCTCAGTTGGTATCCACTGACTAAGTCCTGGGCTTATAATGGGCTATTGTACAAAATTGGAAGGTCTTCTAGAGATTGTTGAGTGTCAATATGTTGGACATGGAACTTCACCGGCTCGAATATGAATGATATTGGAGGAAGTCACTGATGACCATTGATCAGTTGAAGGAGGAATAATAGGTGCAAGCATAGTAGTTTCTCCAAAATATGGTCCAAGAGAGGTGCAAACATCCGAAGGAGGTGAATTCGGGAACTGATTGAGTTGGTCTAGACAATAGTGAGTTCGTCCATCAAGTGAGAGGATTCAGTAGACCAATCAAGAGTCGTTCTCCAATGCTGAATGTGGTTCAATATGCACAAATGTCTAGTGGTACTCATACAGTAAGGATGATGTATGGAGTAGATGGCATAAGCCTTTCTATCAGTTATGGCAGTGTCCCATACTTGATAATGAGTCAAGATTTGCGATATGTCAATACGCCATTTGTCAAGTGGTTGGAGCCATTCCAAAAATGTCCACAATAGTGAGTTAGACTACGTCGGATCAGAAAGATGACGATAAACATGAAGTGGAGATAACAATATTGAACAAGCATATAATGTAGATAAAAACCAAAGATGCCAGAAGGTAGCATCATTAATATGATCATAGAGATGATATATCAATTTATATGGAGTCAAAATATCAAAATTACTCGGAGTTGGCAAAATGTCAGAATGAAAAAGAACAAGATGCAAATAATAAAACAAACTTTGTTGTAGTAAAGGAAAAAGCTCTGTCATACTCTTAGGAGGAGTAGAAAAAGGAGGAGGAAACTCTTTTTTGTATTTTGCGACTCTAGGAAACTCCATTGGACAAAACAAAGGAATGAACTGATGCAAAGAGTTGGAAAACACGAAGTTAGTGAGAAGTGTAAAATGATGACCACGAAACAAGAATTTATAGGGAAGAAAAGTATCTGGTGGCCATGGTGGATGCTGACGAAGCAGATTGCATAGAGACAGAGAATCTCCTGCTACTAGAGTGAGTCTGAACAAATATCTTACGAAAAGATTATGTTGAACTAAAGAGGATAAAAATAAAGCAGAAAAATTATTAGGAGGCTAAGGAGGATGTTGTTGAAGCAGATGAGATAAGCTTGTAGCAGAAGCTATTAAAGGATAAGCTGACACGTATTGTAGCAGATGTAATGTATGATCTGAATCATATTCTACTAATCTCTTTCAGTTGGGTTGTTGCTCTGACTGACAAGCCCATTGGGAAGTTATGGGCTTCATAACACACTCATCGGGTAAGAATTTTAAAGCTTCAAAAAGCTTTTCTCGATGTGTGGCTTTCAGAGTCTTAAGATTAGTGTATGAACTAAAGAATGATCGATACCTGAGGCCTGTGGGTAGGATTTGTAAAGGTGAGACTTTACTATATGTATCTATGCCAATGAGAACATCTGGGCCTGGTAACTGTGTATGTCCAAGTATTGTAGTCTACACAAATACCGATCTTTCTCTTTGTAATGAGCCCAATCTTAAATGTATTTCCATTTGTAGCTGTAAAAGACTGATCATGTGAGGTCCATACTGTAGAGGGTAAAATGCTGGGCTTTATGATCGTACAGCTGGATCCAGTATCTATAAACCTAATAGCTTTGATGGGTCTATCATATTTGTCCTGTTGAAAGAGTTGGATCTCGACATATGGTCGTAAAATTGGTGTACGATCTAATTTCATGTATGTATGCTGTTGTATCATGTATAGTGAATCATCGGATGATTCATCATCTGTAGTCGTAGTAGAAACAACAAACTTTGTGTCCTTGTCTTCTTGAGATTGTTCCTCAATTAGATCTTCAAAATTATTGGAAGGATGAATAGGCAAGACGGATTGCATATGCTTCAATAACTTGATATCCTTTTTGGTTTTGTGAGGACTAGTATGTGCAAAGTGACTTAGTTGTCCACAGAGAAAACATCGATTAGCTTTCTGTCGATGAGAGGACTTCTTAAAGAACCGCATAAACCTTTTCTTTTTTCCATAGGTTCTTCGTAAAGGCTTGTAGCTTTCTTTCTCATTGTGTAACTTCTTACGATAAGCATAGGGTCTGTAGTACTCCTTCTTCTTCCTGGTACTACACTCACATTTCTTCTGATCTTTACACTTGATTTGAGGATAAGGATTCTTGCAAGCCTGTTTAAGTAAAGGACCACCTTTAATGATATTCTTGAATAAGGTATGTTGGTCACACAACTTATCAAGAGATGCGAGAGCAAGCTGGTAGATCTCTCCAAGAGATATTATGGCCATATCCCTTTGCACAGACGTTATAGTCCTTTGCAGCTCTTGTTACAATTGATCTGGAAGGGATGAAATAAAAGTATAGCAAAGATTAACATCATTACATCCATTCTAAAGATAATTCCTCTCTGTCATGCATTTATAATGCTTCTGGATATGATGTTTGTCAAGTGAGCAGCATTTCATAGCAAAATACTCTTGACAGATCTATTTGTCAATCAGCTAAAAGTTACCAATAAATTCCTCATGAATAATTCCAAGAAGAGCTCCAACTGTAGTGACCTAGATGTGTTGCATTCGTTGATACTCAGAAATACTTTGCCACGATTCTCGCAAAGTACTAGTGAAACGAGATGTGAATTCATACAAAATATTTAGCAAGTGATGATTAGGTCTGTTCATCTGTAAATTTATCCATGCACCGAATTTGTGCAGTCGATCTCTCCATTTCATTGGTGGAAGATCATCAAACGTAAACCACGGACCAAAAGATGGCTTGGTTTGTGTAGCCGCATGCACAGGATCAGCTTGTGGTGTCGACGCAGGTTTGAAAGGTTCAGTACCTGAGGATTCCACTTCATTTATCTCAGGTTCACTATCAACGTCCGTTGGTTCGTGCATAGTCATCAGAACTTGTGATAATTCTAAAAGATCAGCTAGCTGGGTTGAAGAATTAGTGGACTATTCAGAGATCTATCTAGATGATGACTCAGAAATTGTTGCAGTGACGTTAGAGATTTAAGAGGCTCTAGAGTAAGCGTTTGATGAGTGATCTGATTGATCAGAGGTAGAAGATGTTCTACTGCAGTCATAGTCTCAAGAGTTACGATGAACTCTGTCATGGGCGCTTTATCCTTCCCAGTAGTGTTAGAAGGCTGAGACTTTGGTGGAGACGTTGGAGGAGTACGTATCTGTACTAATTTTCTCCACTATTGTTCTAGTTTAAAAGATGTGTGAGACGATGATGCTAGCTCAGGAACCTTTTCAGGCTTTGACTTAGATTTCAATTTTCTTATCAATTTAGCTTCAGTTGCCTATTTAGCTTGAGCTGTCTGAGGATGTATTTACTTTCTAATCAAAGGATAGTTGAACTTGAATACCTTTGAATAGTCAGTTTCCTTTGGATACTTCTAATATATAGGAGAAGCATATACTGGCTGAGTATGTGGAAATACTGAAGAGGATGAGCTGTATATAGCTCTAGACTGTACAGATTGCATGTTAGCTTCCATTTGTCACACAATTCCTTGTATCTTCTCAATTTCTTTGCATTTTTTGTTGAAGTTAGGACCAATATAATGTATGTCAATGTAATGTCGAAGTTCAGTATCAAGTTGTTTGACCTGAGCTTTATATGATTGATACATTTGTTGGATCTGTTTTGAGATTGTGTCAACTTTGTGATGTGTAGCCTGTGTCTGTTGACTGATTCCCTCAAGCATAGAATCAATCCTTCTTAGAACTTTGTTCTGTGCTACTATATTTTGTGTTTGACAATTCATAACTTCATTTGATGGATTTGACACAAGTGTTCCTTGTGAAATTATTCCTGAGGCTTGGATATACGAGTTATAAACAAACCTCGTAGATTCATCAGTACTCCTGTGTAGTTGAGGAAAGTCATCCTTGTATGGTCTTACCATCATACAAGATATAGGAGTAGGAGTCATAACTGGAATGGCTAGCTTTGTGTAACAACCGTCAGGCGATTGCAGCATCTCTCTCAGAGATCTAGGTCTGCACCCTTCAGTAGGTACAAATATGTATCCTTCAGTAGATACAAGAAGAGATTTGGTTTTGTATCCTTCAGTAGATACTCTTCTGCTTAGGCTCAAATTGCCTGGATGTGGATCACCCTTCAGTAGGTGATATTGTTACGCATCTGGATTTGGATCACCCTTCAATAGGTGATACTGTTGCGCAAGTCTAGATAAAGGATCTGGATCTGAATCATCCTTCAGTGGATGATACTGTTGCGAAGGCTTACATCTAGGTTTGGGCTTTTTCTTCTTCCTTAGTCTCTTGTAGCGATCATCATCGCCATTGTTTGACTCAGGGTTGAGACAGACTTCACAATCGAGTTCGCACATATATGGGATGATATTATTAGAAATTCCCAGAAAATATCATATTCATAAAGCAGAAACATGGGTGCACTCCTATGAATGTGGAAAATATAATAGATTAGTCGAGGCGAATTGGAATTAATTGTCAACTCATCAGATTTACCTTCTTCATGTGAAAATACAGGCTGAATCATAAATATCCCCTTAGGGAAGAAGTATATGCCAAATCTTCACTGGGCCTTGAGTAGATGGATTTCACAGTTCCATCCTTAAGTGTATTTAGAATCGGAGGAGTCGTCGTATGAAAAGAGTGTCGGTGAGGCACAAGGAACACCTTCCGGTAGTTGGTGATCCATTCAGTAGGGATCAACTTTTCAAGCTCCACTGCTGGTAGTTGCTTCAGGATTTAGATGATAGTAGTATGATCATTTGAACGATCAACAACCATGTAAAGAGCATTAGAAGTGGAATTAAGAAAATTGAGATCCATAGCATGATTTTGTAGACGATAGATCATCTGGTAATATAGAGTAGCCATGATGTCTGTCGGATCTTGATCTGCTACAGTGATCTGGATCTGAACTTGTAGACATTCAAACAAAGTGGGATCATCCAACCTGATGCTGAAATCAGGTGCAATGGTCAATATGACACTTCTTTTGTTGAGAGTAGTCAGCAAGGTACCAGTCAAAGCATTTTGGTACATTGTGTAGGCAGTATTTAAGAGAGATATCCTGACTATCGCAGGTATTCCCTTTCTTCTATGAAGTGCAAGAACAAGGCGTATAACTCCAACATGTAAGTGCATATGGTTCTGTTCTCTCCACAAAGAGACCAGCTCCTTAGGGATTTTAAGCTTTACGTACTGTCCTGTAGTTATAGATCTAAGACCACACCGTTCCAATCTGGAACTTTGGATGATTTCTTTAACTTTTGGATGTGAGGTAGACAAGTTGGTACGAATACTTCTTTTCTATGAATGATCACGACTATAAATATTATATGGACTCAACAAAAGTAGAGAAGACTCACAAACATAATTTTCTACAGGTACATGGGTAATTTCTACTAAAATTTTGATTTTGTTTGATAACACATGCTTAACACTACTAGGTAAACTAAATAGAGACAAACTAGATGATAAATGTACAGGGTCACATGACATACTAGACGTAGACAAACTAGAAGATAAATGAACTGGGTTTTGTGTTTCCATCTTTCTTATGGTTCTCTCCCTACTAACCAAGGTTATAACTGAGTGTGAATGTTTACCAAACAATCTTGATACGAATGGTGGAGTAGCACCGTCCTCAACGATGCCTCATCGCCGAATAGCTACGATAATGGCTCTCTTATACCACCGCTCCAAAGGGCAATTGTTATTATTGAAAAGAAACCCTTTTAAAAATCTTATTCAAAATTAAGAGAAACCTTCATAATGTGCATCATAAAAATTTCTCTAATTACAACAATTTTATAACCATCTGCAACCTAAAATCTCTCTTTTTTACTTAAACTGATGAGTTAGGATGCAATGTATATTTTGCAATGCACATAGGCACTCTTTATTCTCTCAAGGCACTTACCACGTAATTCATTGTGGTATATTTATACCCAAAAGCACTTTAAATAATCATTAAACACACAAACACACTACTATAATGGTTATTTTCTAGATTGGATTGGCAAACCAATCACCAATCTTTGGCTACGTCATTTAATTAGAGTATTAGCTAATCAAAGCACTAGTCGTATAGAAAGTTTTCTTTTAATAGTGATAAGAAATAGTCTAACAAGATGTTTAGATCACCTACTAGAATAGATAAGAAATAAAATAATTATTCTTAGGAATAGAATAGATGAGGAATGGAATAAAATGAGTATTATTTAGTTTGGTTTATTCCTAAGAATTTTTATGCTAATGTTTGGTTTGAAAACACAAATTTAGAATGATAAAGGAATAACCAACAAAAAGACCAAAATATCCATTGTAGTCCCCACTAACTATATTATTATTATTATTATTATTATTATTATTATTATTATTATGATCATCATCATCATCATCATCATCATCATTATTATTATTATTATTATTAGTAGTAGTAGTAGTAGTAGTACTACTACTATATAGTTAACGCTGCTGTATATGTTGGCTACTAGGTTTTGTTATCTATTTTTCTTCTTAATATTCGGATGTCAGTTTCTGTTAATATCCATCATGAGATGTAAATGTTAGACTCCGTTTTCAGAGTCTAACTTTTGCTTTCCCTGATACCATAACTGTTAGGCCCCGTTTCCGGAGTCTAACCTTCAGAAAATCATAAGACTTATCATTATCGGGGCGTCTTCTTAAAACTCCCCTATTTTTTTTGGCTCAGCTCAGCTCTTAGAACAGTTGATTACTACGATGGTAGTCGACTAGTCCATTTATCCCTTTCAACCTAAATACCTCAAGGATCAGCGTTGGTGAGTCC
>JAOQMS010000006.1:16129224-16145650 GCA_027563885.1 Erythroxylum longipes | reverse complement strand
TCTTTCTAACTTGTCTCAGTTTTTCTCTGTTTCTAATCATCATCTTTTTTCATCTTCGACTGCGACTAATATTTATACTCTTCGTCTCTAACTGCTTCTTTGTTCTTGATAACGACTTCTTGATTCTTGATAACCGCTTCTAGGTAACCGTCATTTAGTTGAGTTCTGTGACTAACTCTGACTAAATAACTATCTGACATGCTAGTGTATCTTCATGGTATCGTCTATGTCTTCTTCGCTTCTCGTTTGCCTTTGCGTTTGCGTCTGCGTCTGCATCTGTATAGTCTTTGCGTCTACGTCTGCATCTGCATTGTTTTTGCGTCTGTGTCTACGTCTGCATCTGCGCCTGTATAGTCTTTGCGTCTGCGCACTTAACACAATTGTCAAAGACATTCTTTTGTTTCTAACATTATTGTTATTTGATTGTCATCAAAATTAGTCATCGTAAGTCCTCTTGACTTAACAAATTGACATTTGCATATGTTTTAAATTGGCATAGAAATGGATTTTGAATATGTTTTTAATTGGTATTTAAATGAGTAGAGCTCATATATTAATTATGGTTTAGCCTATGGTATGCCGTTAGGTCTTTATACATACGATTATATCGATCAGAGTACGTCTTAACATGTATGGCAGTGTTTCAGGGGCGTCTGTCACTAACATGGGTGGTGTTGTGTCTGTTAGTATGTCCTGTGAGTTTCGCTCTGCACGTGTGGAGTATATATTGTGTTAGTAGTGTTACGGGTAAGCGATGCAAAACCAACTGCGTAACTATTGATTTATATGTAGTTTTAGAATCGTTATGGGTAAGCGATACAGAACCAGCTTCATAACAATCAGTATATAAAGGTTAATTAGGCATGGGTAACCAATGTATAACTAGTTCCGTGGCCTTACACCTAAGGGTACTATATGGCAAAGAAAATTAGTGATAGGCTATGTTTTAAAAAGAATGTAAAGTATGCAAAGTTCATGAAAGTATTGATTGCCATCGTTGTATACTTTACAAGAAAAGTGGAACTTGATCTCAGATAACTATATATGTTTTGTTTTACATATGCATTGATCTTATGAAAACAAAAGAATGTGTTCTTTAAGAACATTGGTTATTGCTTGAAAAGAAAGGAAATTGTTCTTTTATGAAGGTTAATATTTGTATAAATGTTTTTATTAGAAACCAATAATACTCACTGAGCACCTTTAGCTCACCCTTTATTTTCTGTTTTTAAATAAAACCTCCCAAGTGCACACTTAGGGGCTTTAGTAGTAGGGACTCCACCTCGTGAGTAGTCAACTTTGTCAAGCACTGCTGTGTAGGCATTTTTATTTTGCCTTGTACATAATTTTGAGAACTACAACATGTCTTTGAACATGTTTTGCGAAGTACATTTATATAAAGAATGGATGTGTATAAAGGTTTTTAAATAGAATGCATGATTTTGTTTTATCTTTTCAAAGTTTATTGATGTAACTATTTGAGACTGCATGTGAGTGGATTTGAAGTCCACAATTTGGAGTTGAGAAATTGATGTGATAATAGAAGTGTTTTGAACTTTTACAGGAACTTTGAAATTTTTGGGATGTCAAAATACAACCATTGTGCTACCAAAATTTTTAATAAACTAAAAAAATCGCCACTGTTTGCATTTCTTGTTGTGAATTGAAGCTTTTCCTTAACAAGGGAAATAGGTTTAGCTTCAAAGGAAATTTTCAGTTGACTTAGATATCAACTGGAGAGCCACTGTGGAGTACCGTGTAGGTTGCCTAGTCATTACAAGATAGGGGCTTGTCAGTGGGACTCCCAGAATCATGCGCCCAAACTAAAAAAATAGACTTTGCTTTACACTAACACAGACGAAGACATAAACTTAACCAGAACAAAAGTATAGCCCATCTTTGAACAAACAAGAGCTGAAGGAAGGGAACATCGATAACAACATCATCTACCATTAAAGAGGTTAGCTTGTAAAGAATATGAGAAAAAAGAGGAATAGCCAAAACCCAAATTTTCTGAAAACTTCTTCAAAGTTGATTCATTTCACACTTTCTTGTCCCACAACTAGGGGTAATCTAAGGATAAGAAACAATACCTAACTTTGATTAAAGAAAAACAAAACGGTATAATTAATAGCACAACAAAATTTATTCGACTCATGGAGGCTCATAAACCCTACCTGGAAAAGATAACAGACAAAAGGAATAACTAAAAAAGATAGAGCACTGATCAAAAAATAAGAGAAGCTAATGATAGCTCTAAAAGTAGTCAAATCCATGTTAAAAATAGAAAGGTAAGGATCTGAATATGAGATTCAGAATTACTAATGATAAAGCTTAAAGTGAAATAGATATATAAATATAAAAATATATAGATATAACAAAATGGTTGAAAAATAAAAATAAATAAATAAAATAAAATAAAATAAAATAAAATAAAAACTAAAAAGATATATATAACTAATAATCATAATAACACGGATAATCATAAACACAATAATAATAATAAGAAGAAGAAAATTAATCACGAAGCTTATAAAGACAAAGTCCTCTGACCAAGTTTTTAGTGAATAAAAAGTGTTATTCAAGTATGTTTAGAACCAAACTACCTAAAGATCTTACTGAATTCGAGTCATGAGACTCCAACAAAGGCTTTAAAGTATGATTTATGTTGCTTGAATATGGCAGCTACTTCCAAGGGTGCCGCAAAAATTATTCAAATTGATGTTATTAACAATATGTCAATATTTTAGCAACTTTACTGAAAGCTTTACTAGTTAAACACCCTACTTAACCCAATATTAATGTAGTTATATTTTTCACCCTCTTTTATATATATTATCATCTTTTCCCAGCCCACAAGTTGAATGTCAATAAACAACCACATGGCCAACACAATTTTCAAACTCCATGGTTTGTCTAACATTATAGTAATAAGTATACCACAAAACATCAACTTGTGAATGATTACAAAGAACATGAAATGAGGTGGGTGTGATTTGAAAACCAATAAATCAACTTGAAGTTAGTTCGTTATGAATTGGTAAAAGCACTGAAGTTTTCAACTTTCGCTTTAATAATGCCCAATTCTATAAAGTAACATGTTAACTTTGAATTACACATTGGTGAAATTCTGGGTCATTAAGCTACAATTTCTGAGGATTTTGACACCATAATAGAAAAAATGGGATAAGATATTTTAGGTTGAGATGGTTAGCATTGCAGATAATGGTTGTTGAATAGATTTTTCAAATTTCACTCTACAGGTCAAAGAAAAAGGACCATAGCCTCATGGATGAGAAACTAAAACCAGCAACTACTTCTCAACTCTAGTGCTTCAAATATCCACTTTCTCAAATTGGAAAACAAAGACTTGGTACGACCATTTTCTCCTTCCTAGAGGCTTTCCATTTAAACCAACTCATAAACTACCCCCAGAATCAAGCATTTCAAAGGAAAAACAATTGCAATGGAACCAAATCAAGTTATGAAAAAAAAAAGAAAAGAAATTTCATATAAACAAGGGAGAAGTTTGTAGTTAAGAGAAACACCCAGAAAAAACCAAATCAAGTTTTGGAAAAAGAAAAAAAGAAAAGATATTTTATATAAAAGAGGGAGAGGTTCGAAATGAAGAGCAAAAACCAAAAAAAAAGCATTAAACTACCTGTGAGATTCAAGAATATAAGCATTAAATTTCAATCCATTATTTTAAAAACATAACACTTATTATTCTCATTCCCTAATCTTCTACTCCACCAGCTTGATCAAACTACAGTAATCCTATGCCTTAAACCAAAATTCCCCCATCCAATTCCATGAAAGAAAGTTAATTTACATGGAAATGCACATACACAGTAAAAAAGCTAAAACCCACCGTAATAAATCAAAATTCAGCAGGAATTGCCAATCAAAACCTATAAGAAAACAAAATAGTAAAGTTCACCGTATACATAACTCGATCTTGCAACTTTATCATATCATAACAATCTCAAAAAAACAAAAACAATAAAAGGAGAAACATTGAGATAGAGAGAGTGTGTTTTTACATACTGGGTCCATTGGCCGACATCGACAGAGTGTTAGCAATGGGAACTGATGGGATTCCAAATCCTGTTTCTGGAGTCGAACAAGAAATAGGATAAAAGAATTAACCTGAACAGAAGTGGGATGATCAAAGAGAAGGATAGAATTTGTTGGGAACCAACATTTTTAACTTACCTAGAAGAGAGGGATAGACGATCAAAGGCTAGGTTGGCTTAAAGAGAGAGTGAAAATGAATTCTTTAGAGAAGAGAATTGCTTGAAGCTTGGAGATGGACGAGCCTTTCTATTCGCGATAGAGAATGATATTTTTGTCTTGCACATATGAAATTTATTCTAGAAGTGCTCAAAATAGATAAAGACAGCCGGGGAGATGACTTTAGTTATTCCCCAAAGTCAAGGAATAACTAAACTTAGGATTAGTTATTCTGTGTGTTTTTTTCTAACCAAACAAAGGAATAACTAATTATCAAGAATACTGCCCAAATAAAGTAATAACTAATTATCAAGAATACTACTGGAATAGAATAGTTACTCTAGTGAACCAAACAGGCCATAACTAATTTAGATAGAATAAAGGGTTCTCCCTCTCTTAATCGTGTCTATAGGCTATGCTTGGTTACCTTAGAGACTATAATTCACTTCTTTTTTTAATTCGTTAATAGCCTTTGTAATAGTATTCAACGCCTTTGTAACCACTTTTTTAATATATAAATGAATGAAGTAGAATTGTTCAATGGGCTACAACTCCTTATCAACTTAGTACGGATGATTTCAACCCTTTCAAAATTGCATTTGGATAAACAATTTATAGAATTTGATGAGAAAGAAATTCAAAGATCTTTAGGAATCAACAATTAGATTTATAATATGCTACTTATAGGAACATTAGTAAGATAAGAAAAATGGCATGGATAATGAGTAAAGGGCTTATTTTTCCTCTAGAAATGGATAGCAACTGAAATCTTTAAAGATTGAAGAACTACTCTTACTTCTAGAGGTTTAGAAACACTTATGTAATTCCATTTCTAAATCTAAATATAATTTCACTAGCTTGATATCTGAATTTTAGATGTTAAAGTTTCTATCAAAATGTCTATGTTTTTGTTGCCATTATAGTTTGTGACTTCATGTTAGAATTAGATGATTCATTTGCAATATGTACTTGTGGCTTTGGCCTTGAAATTTAATATTATTTTAATTTCTAAGAAGAACTTTGGAAACCCACCATTAACAAACCACCCATTCAATTTCTCTTTAACATTTTGTCTTATAACCTTTAGAGCGGTGAAATACCTATATAAACTAATTTCAAAACTTCAACTCCCAAGCCTTTTCAAAGACAAAAGCAAAATCATTTAATGAAAATTTAATTTAAAACTAATTCAAAAGTTCCTCAAATTCTATTTAAAGATCAAGAAATTTTCTTTAAAGTTCAAAGAAAATTTTCTCTTGATTATAAAATAATTTATATATTATGCTTTACATGTAAATGATCATACAATGATCCTAATTTATTAATGAATATGATAAGGTTATAAGAAAATTAAAATGATTATTTCATATGAAATGACTTTGTTTTTCTTGTTTATAATCTACTTTACTTATTTTCTTCAACTTTTGATTAGCTAATTAATTCAATTGGGTCCTATACTCATTTTTTCCTTCAATTATTCTTAATCTTTCACATTTACCTAATTTCATTATAATATAACTACTAATATACTTAAAAGTAAATTTATTTATAGTTAATTTTTTTTATCATTAGAACTATAGGCTAAAAATTAGCCTAACAATCCCCACTTTTTAAATGATGACAAAATATTTGGTGACATTAGATAAAATTTATGACAATAAATAGACTCCCTCTATGTTAAAATTGTACATTGTCCCCTATGTACGCAATAGAAGTAAAGATAAACAACGTATCCATAAAATCATAAAAGTGAGAAAGGTATGAATTGTACTTCCCTGAATAATAAGATTTACGAAGTTCTAAATTCAGTGAAGAGTCCATTCGATACTACGTACAACCATCCCTATCTAGAGCATCCATACTATCTTTGTATCCATCAATCTCTCGATGAGTCTAGGATGTTAGTAATTAAAGGATCATCAAGTCTCTAGGCCTTATATTGCTATAAAGCTGAAGATGATGTAGTTGCTTTAAATGGTGGAGGTGGTATGGATATCCCAAGATGTCCCACCATCTACACTAAATCCTCCTCCATCCATCCATCATGTGCCTCTTGTCTCTCCATCCACTCCGTCAATACTACCTTGTTTCGCTTGGATACTGCAATGGATTCCTAAGATCTACCCCATTTACTTCTGCAATCAAGCTATTTTTGCTAGCCACAACGTCTAGGTCGTGTTGGTGCCTTGGATGATTATACACTAGCCTCCTCCTTTGTTGCTCCACCCATTTAGGATAGCGATGATTCTTGTCTCAGTGGCTACTTTTCCATATCGAGATGATTCCTGTCCACTCATGAAACTACCTGCTCATCTAGAAGCCTAATCAGGTAACGAATATCTCTTGTTGATCCTATCCTTTTACATACATATGCATATTCTTCATGATATCCAAATTAAGTGTGACTATGGTACCGAGTAGCCTCATCAATGGTAACTTCCTGAAGACTCCCATCCTCCTTACTAACTGCATCACATATGGCCCAACGTAGATAGTCCTTATCTTTTTCTCTTCAATTTGACACCTGAAGAAAGATGCTAAGGCATGCCCTAGATGAATCAGCATCCTGTTGCTCCACAGGTAGAAGAAATCCAAGTTACTAATAACTCTAAAGCTATCACCTTGCCCACTCAGTGTATGGTTGTTTCTGAGTGCAAGATGTCAAAGGGTGAAGGCTTTTGATTTGTTGGGGTCGTACTCATCCTCTTAGCTCATGGTGCGCCAGCCCTCTCGAGGCCACATCTTGTACGAAAAGTCTTTCTACAAGGCTATATACTCATGTTTCCCCACGAAATCCTGGTCATAAAGACCCATCATCATGGAAAATTTTAACTTATCCTGATCATCTTTCTCAATATCCTAAATTGTGCTTGATTAGTCTCAATCATAGTGGCCTTTTTCTACGAAGAACGTGGAGAGCACCTCGAATGTAAGCTCCCAGCATGAGGGCTCCAACGAGACCATGCTCTAACACTAATTAAGTCCTAAACCCACTAGTCCAAGCTGGCCTACTCCAGTGCCTCCCAATTGATACATCTACAGGTTGCGTCGCTCCAATGGATATACTTCAGTTTCTTGCTCTTGTGGTTAATGAGCTCCACTTGGGTCTCTAGATGACCCTTATCCTCTTTTCCTTTTTCTTAGTACTTCCTTCACTCTCCGTTGTCACATCATTATACCTGAAACTAAATTAAGTATGAGAAAATAACAAATAAAATTATGAAAAAAACTTTTCCCCATCTTAGTCTATATGCTCACTAAATGGTGGAATTATGAAAACACATAATTAAAAAATAAAAATAAAAATTGATTTAAACTAAAAATAATGTAATAAAAACAAAACAAAACAAAATGATTAGAAAACTAAACAATTGAAAAAATTGAAAACAAATTAAAACATACAGTTTACCAATTAAATTAATCTTAAAATAAAGTAAATCCTAAAACTAGAAATTCAATTATATAATATAAAAATTACATATATGCTAGATAAAATTAACACCTAATTCATCCAAAACACAAAATTGGATTGAAATTAAACTAGAGAACAACATCTAATTACTAGAAAAGCAACAAATTAATCCTAATTTAACAAAAATCAACGCAATTCAACATATAGTGAGCAAAATTGCATACCCCAAATTAAATTTCATCCAATTCTCGTGCAATTCGACGAATTAATCTAACGATTCATATGGATAAGGATAACATTCAACTTCAAATTAAAAATCAAGCATAAAAAAGATTAAATGGAAATGGAAGTTACTTATTCAAAGTTAGGTGAATTGAACTATGAGGGGGGACTTGGTATCTTATCAATAAAGGTCAATAATAAGGTGCTAATGCTAAAGAGAACTTGGATAATTATAAATGAAAAAAGCTCATTATAAGTTAGGTGGATACACGAAGCCGCAGGAAATTGGAACCACTCTTTATTTAATTTAAAGCACAAATATAGAATGGAGTTCCAATATCATATTGACAATGTATTTACAATTTTTTTTGAAACAACAATTGGTCCAGAGTCCATAAACTTAGCATAATGAGGGATATAATTGCAAATAATGTATTAATACATGAAGCCTTTTCACCATATGGAAATATGATATTTGATAGATATAGCTCATGTAAGAGCTTTGTTAATTCAGCTAAATCAAAATAAGAAAGATCAAATTAGATGGAAGAATCAACAATCTAGTGAATTCGCAAATGATTCGTGTAGATTGATGCTAAGAGGAAAAAATGCCAGGATCCCATGACATAGTCTAGGATGGTTTAATCAAGCTTTGGCTTGTTATAAAAGGGAGGTTAAACACTTTGGATCAAATGAGAAGGTTCCTCAGATTAACAGACACTTGCTATGCAGTAGGGTTGCTGAAACTGTAGAGAACGCTAATATACATCAAGCATTTGGACCATGATTAGGCGATTGTGTCACGCTCATATCCCTATTTTGAGTTGGCAGGATCTTCTAGTTTGGTGCTGTAAACATCACAAAAGGAAGAAAGTAGATTGATTTTTGATTGAACTACCATTAAGGAACACTATATATGATATACAGTTGAAAAAAATCATACAATATTCTCTAAGGTTTCTGTTCATTGCTAGAGGATCGGTGGCAACATTGTGAACAACATAAAGGACTAGTTGATAGCTCATAAGTTATAATTGATCTATAACCAGGATTTGACACTGGAATGGAGAATCTCGTAAAGGGGTTAGAGTATCAAAGTTGATTTCAGTAGTATGGAGGAAGAAAACAGCTCAAGTCTCCATAATGCACATATATAGTTTAACCATTTCATTAGGAAAGACTTTATATGGTTAGTGTGGACCAATCCTAGAGGTTTTTACTTGTAGTTAGCTATTGTAAGGTTGGGGTATTTCATTTATAGTCAAGCTAATCCATTAGTTCGATTCATTTTTGTACTCTTTTAACTTCTAAAAAATACTAAATTGAGATAAAAAAAGTCTTAAGAATCAAGGTGAGGATGTAGGTGGCAAATAATGAGTGGTTAACCTGCATTAGTCTTGATAGTGGCGCGACATACAGAAACCACTCTCTTCTCTTCCTGGGAAAAATACTTTGGCATAAAATCTGTTGTTGGCCCAGCGAAACGACTGGTTCAAAGCTGGAAGATCCATTTGATTGATTAATTGATTAATCTCCACCACTCGATAAATCATCGTGATCTTTTTTTTTTCTTCTTCTTGAAAGAAGCTCCTTTTCTCTATCGGATCAAATTACAGTCTCTTCAGAATCTCCATGGGCCAAGTCGTCGACAAATTTCGCGGTATGACGGTTGTTGATCATGCCCCTTTTTCACTTTTATGTCTGTTAATTCTTCATCACCCTTTTCTTCGTTTGTTAGATTGTTTTTGTTTTTGTTGTGGAGTTCAAGTTCTTGGTTTCCCAGTACTGCGGTGAAACTTGCAGCTTTCCTTTTTGTTGTTTTTTTGAAAGAGTGTTCGTTTTAGTATTTTCTTTTCAACTTTCTCTTTCATGCGATATGGAAATCTTTTATCAGATTTTTGGCCCAAATTATTAACCTTTAATAGTCGGGCTTCATGTTCTCAGTATTTCCCCTCTATGTTTGGAATTGATCTTACAAAGCATATAGCTTTTTCAAATTTTCTTTAGGATTTCCCTTCTATGTTTGGAATTGATCTTACAAAGCATATAGCTTTTTCAAATTTTGTTTAGGAAGTGATGAGGAAGCATGTGTTGGTGTGGGTAGGCCTCAACTCTGTCTAATTACGTACTTTTCGTGAAAACCAAACCCTTCTGACATCCTTTGAATGCCACTAACAAGGAGAGAATCATACCCCAATATTTCTATTGTCTTCTTTTGTTGATTACATTTATTTGAACTATCAATATCATTGAGAATATGTGACTTGAATTAAGGACCTCAGTTCCACCTAAGTAACAACACAAAGTGATGCGGGATGAAGAATTTGTAATCATTTTAGTGCGTCGTAAGAAAGCTATTGCTATAAACCGATTGTAGCATCAAGTTTTCTTACTATTGTAATGTGCATAAGTTTTATGAAATTGGTACCATTATGAATGTTTACTGAAGCTATAGTTGTGTGTATCCAACTTATCAGTTCTCGAAGCACTTGATTAGTTTCAAAACTTTAGTCATCAGGAACTGGATATTTAATCTGCTAAACGAACATAGTAAAATTACAAAAACAGGATGTGTGTTGCGTGATGACTAAGTGCTTGCTGCATTTTGAAGAAAAGGCAATGAAAAAGGTATAGCTGCAATTTGTGAACCTTGTACATGCTTAAAGATTAAATTACTTGTGCAGGTAAGCAATGGAGACAAAGGCAAATAAGACTGATAACAGACAAGGTTTACAATCGGATAAAAAATCAGTCTGGAAGGGCGAATCTCACATTCGAAGATTTATACATAGCTATCCTTCTTGTTTATAAGTGAGACTTTTATAGCTCCATGTGCATTATAACGTGTAAATAGCTCGCTCCTTGTTGAGACTGAACATTTTATAAAGTTATGATGCAGTGACATAAACAAGCACTTGCCAGGCCCCCATTTTGACCCACCCTCCAAACAAGAAGTCAGAGACTTGATGAAGGTGCTAAACTTGAAAATCTGTCGCTTTGTATCCGCCGCACTTTCATGTGATTATAGTACATAGTTGAACTTGCATCATGTGATCATATCATTTTTTTTGAACTAATCCTATTCCGGGCTCATTGTCGTTGATGGATGTCATGCAGGATTGTGACATCAACATTGACGGTGAAATTGACCATGAAGAATTTGTGACATTTATACAGCAGCTAACTACAGACACATTTATTGTCGTCAGTCAGGGACTGCTCGTCACTTTGGTTGTTGCACCAACAGTTGCAATGGCAACGAAGAAGGCTACAGAGGGTGTGCCAGGTGTTGGGAAGTTGGTACAAAAACTGCCCAATTCAATTTATGCATCCCTCGTCACTCTTGCAATCCTCATGTTTCAAACTTCCCGCCCAGATGTTGACTAGACCTGAATATTACACCAACTTAAGGAATATTACGTGCTGCTGTCAATAACTTTGGCATGTATGTAGTTGAAGTTTATTAATGGGCTTACCTATTTCGTTATGGTTTTACTTTCTACTATTAATGAGGTTATGTAAATTGAATGAATAAAAGCTCTGAATAGTACGAGCAAGAACATTTTTCCTCGAGCATGGGCAATGAATTCCCTTTTTGTTCTGCCGCCAACATCTTTTCCAGCAGTTAATTTCAACGTTGAAAAGCTGCTGCTTTCCACAGTTGCACGAGAATCAAAAGCTTCACTAACAATCATTTTTTTCCGCAAGTTTTTCCCATCAGGTGACCATTGCTATAGTAATCCTTCAAAAGATGGAACTTATCCTGTTATTATTTATGAAGATGTAACATTGTTGCAATATTATACCAAAAGAAATTGTTTGACAGAAATGATTCTCCATTAACTTCTGAAACTCAATACAGCCAAGCCCTCCACTATGCACAACTAAGTTTTGTAGGCTTCCTTCTTGATTTCCTAGTTTTGAACATGGAAATTTTTCTAAACAAAACATGGAAGAAGGCCTAACTACTAATTTCTCGTTCATCAAAGAGCACTTGACTTTTACCAAATACAGAAGAAGTTTCAATCATTCATTCGGATCAATGTGATTTCATAAAAAAGAAGAAATGCAAACTTCTAGACCTAAAATGAACATCTCAAATTCCAAAACCACGTTCCCAGATCTCACATAAAGGGGATGGTAAATTCATTCAGTGCACTCTTCAAACTTAATGCACAATAGCGCCATTCTAAAGCCGGCAATTTACAACGTTTGCTCCTAAGTCTCAATAGTACACTATGTTTCAGCTTGCAAACAATGCACGTGTTGTGATCAAGCGGAATTCAGCTTCTCTAACTTAGCTTTGGCCAAGTCGAGTTGTTCTGAAGCAAATTGACAAGTTGAATGAGAAACCAATATCATCAATGGTTCTTACATGATACAATAGAAGATTCAGTAAAAGATTGCTTACTCTGTTCATAAGAACTTGCTTTTTGCACAGTTGTTCGGAACAAAATGTTCCCATTTTTCTGATAGACAGCCTGCAATTACGTAAAGTCATGTCACATTGATGTAAAACTTCCTCTTCCGGAAAAAAAACAGGCTGAGTGAGAAGTTTTAGCTTCCAAAATAATATGAAAGATAAAAAAGGTAAAAATAATTATACAAACTAGTTTTATCTGTAAACAACTGGAGTTAAGACAACCAACAAAGATGTTTCATTAAGTGGCCAGCCCATCATCGTGAATTAAACGTTAATGTTCAAAACCCAATTTGTTGGATAACTAAATTAGCAAGAACTCCGAACCTATACTTTGAATGTCAGAATACATTTTACGGTCAATCAACGTACATAAATATGTACGATCGGATCCAATACAATTTCAGCAAACATAATCGAATACATCGAACTAATCAAGAAGATAAAAGAACAATGACAAAAGAGCATAAATTAAAGTAAAGCCGCAGTTGGAAAAAACTTCAGATGAAACATATACCAGCAGCCTGAGACAGAGAATGGAGCGTAGTGAACGAATGGTAGATTTCTTTACGTTGCCAGCTATAATCCCATAGGAACACAAATAAACACAACTTCGAGAAATGCACCAGAGAAGATAGATTATATGAACATGTCATTTCATTCTTTGAATCTTCAGAACGAACTGACGGATGGAGGGCAGTTGTTCAAAATATTAAAAAGACAAATTAGAAACTAACAGTGGTTGCAGGTTGAAATTAGAGGGCTTACTCGAGAAGATGAAAGATGATTAAGCTCTGCTATTGCGACTTCATGAGTTCTAATCTGAGAAAAGATATTGCCAAAGGAATTAAGAGAAGAAAACGTGGTGAGAAATAAGAAAATTTAAAAAAGGAAGAGAAAGAAAAACCTCTTTTACTAGATCGAGTTTAGCGTCTGGTGCATGGAAGGAGGAAGTGGAAGAAGAGGCCGCCATAGATCAAACACAGAAATCCTCACGCTTGAAAACTATGTTAATTGCCCTTTGTACAATTGTTTAATTAAATATCTCAACTTTTTCAATTTTTAATAAAAATAATTCGACACTAGTCCTTCTATTTAACAAAACTATAATTTGACATGGGTCTTTCTGTTTGACAATTTTATAGTAAACTATGTCATATTTGCTTTGATGTCAAAGTCTGATAGATGTACACACTACAATTTTATAAAAATTTAATTAATTAATATTAAATGAGTTGAACGCATGTTATTGTAAAAGTTTCTGTTAGACAACTTCTGTGTGTTGGGTAAAAGTCTTGCTCGCAAGATGCATTATTGCTCGCAAGAAGTAAGCATATATAAGTTCAATGTGATTACATATCTTAGGCATTTGATGTACCTAAGTATAGAGATAGATCGTAAGTCCCCAATATGCATTGTTTCTTCCAAGAGTTGCATTAGCTAAATTTATATAATTATGACAATTTGTCCTAATAGTGCAATATTTTATAAGTTGAATTAGAAGTTGGTTTTTAGTAGTTAAAAGTTATGAAACAACATTTTTCCTCCTTTTGCAACAACTTAGAAACTTCAGTTGTTATGACATTTTGATGGAAGTTGCATAAATAATGGTGGTGAATGTTACAATTAATAGTCCACCAAATTCCTTGGTAACTAATTCCTACAAACCATTAAAAATAAGATATAAAAGCTCATTCACTATCTTACTTCTTGCAAATGACTCAAAATAACATATAAAAGATTCTCCACTACAAACTAAGTAAAAGGAAACCAAGTAATATGTACAATCAACATATTGCATATTCAAATTTTATATAAAGGAAGCAAGGAATAACAATCTACTGAAAAAGAAAGCAATTTTTGAATTGTCAGCCTGAGCATGTCCAAATTGTCAACCATTCGGACAGCTTTAAAACAACTTTGTCAACCATTGAAAAAAGAAAGCATTTTTCGCATTTTAAGTAATGCTATAAGATAGCGAACTAATGTTTAAATTGTCCATCAATGCATGTCCATTTTGTCAACCAAAGCATAACTAATACATTTCCAAATACTCAATCAAAACAATGTTCAATTGTCAAATAAACATGTCCAAAATGTCAACCAAAGCATAACTAATACTGATTTCAAATTCTTAATCAAACTAGAAGTTGGTTATCTAAATTCTCAATCATAACGAGAAGATTAATGTGCATTTGATTTACCATTAACAACTTGACATTTTCTTGGAGCAGATCTTTTAGCCCTCAATTTAATCCTCATCCTTGTTTCAGTTATATTGCTAGTAGTATTTTGGGAAGCTTGAGTTACTATTGCAATGTTATCTGGAGGTATGAAAACTTAATGTTGACTTCCACCCACATATGAAGCATAAAAACAAAAAGCATAATATTAGCACATATAATATAATTACATATAAGTAGTTTAAAGATATATTTAAGTGAAAAACTATAAAATAAGTATTCTAACTAACTTCCCCAAATGTCACTCTATATCCTTTAGTTGCCTTTACAAACGCAAGAAATTATGAAGTTAAATAATTTGGAAAAGAATTACTTGAAATTAAATGTGACTATTTGATTATTTGTGTATATGCTTATGATATTATAAGTTTTAACTGTAAGTATATGGTGTAGCTATAACTAGCACTAGCGACTGTAAGTACTAATATTAATCCTTTTTCTATTATCCTGTTGAATTAGATTGTGAATTTAATTTCAAATTAACTAAATAAATTACAATGATGGACTAGTATGAGAAAAGCATTATGATTAAACAATATCAAATAAGCAGTACCTGGGTAATGAATCCCCCCAAAGATATCTTAAATATTAGCCTTTTATCATGCAAATAAATTATTGATTATTGGACCATTGAAATTCCTATCTTATATTAATGTCTTTCTCTATAACATCAACAACTAACCCTTTGTTGATTAACGGAAACCTCTATCTAGTTAAAATACCTAAGATTGCATTACTTTATTCTTGAATTTCACTATTAGCTTTGATTTTAATCGAGAGGATTTATGTCGACCTAGACTTTGATCGAGAGGATTTATGTCCACCTATCTTTAGGTTTGCATGCAATTCCTTCCAAGTATGGTAAATCTATTAAAATGAAAGGATTTGTCAATTTTAGTGATATAAAATCAAACATTAGACCAATATCCTAGACATATTGATTAAAAAATATAAACGCATAGTTGAATCGCAATAAATTACTTAATAAAATAGAAATGAATAAAAGACTATATCATACTATCCGTCTCGACTTAGGGTTCATTACACCTAGGAACTAAACAAATTAGTTTCTAAACAGACAAAACAAATCTAGCATCAGGTATCAGAAGAATAATTAGAAATAAAAGAATTCATAATCTATATCCGCTTTTATCTCTAATAAAATCTTCATGAAATTTTAATTAAAGAATGCTCTCCATCGGATCTTATGATGTAATCTTTTTGTTTTCCTTGTCCTTCATTTAGAATTGCTTCTTCTTTCCTTTTTTGGGTGTCTAACTCGAGTCCAAAATCGCATCTTCTTGGCCCTAGCCTTCATAACTTCCTTTTATAGAAAAAAAAACTAAGGTTTTTATAATGTCACTTACAAGGCTGTGTATCTCAAAATACCCTTTTAATCATGACTTTATACAACACAGAAGCTTTCATGGGCTACATACATGGGCATGTATCTTCACACGGGCATAGACAACATCTTTGATGCTTCACAAATTTACAATGACTTACACGGTCCTTATACATGACCATGTATCTCCAACGTTGCTTCAATTCATCCATTCTATGCCTCAATTTTACTTGAATTCTTCTCCTTTTGGTGTATGGTTTCTTAGTTATCACCTAAAAACATACTTGAAACAAATAAGTACCGAAAATACTATAAAACTCTCAAATAACAAACAAAACACACTCATTATAGGTATATAAATATTGTAACATCCCCTCACCTATGGGAAGGGTAATTTGGTAATTTGGCACGGTTTAGGAGTTTATAATATTGCATTGACATATTCATGCTTTCATATATGCACATAAGTAGCAAATAGTGAATTTTTGCACATGTAAATGTTTGTACATGCATTTATGACATATCCCGGTTTAAGTGTGAATAAATGTGTT
>JAOQMS010000006.1:16117184-16129124 GCA_027563885.1 Erythroxylum longipes | reverse complement strand
GGAGTATTGTAGTGATTGCACGTAGCGCTCCCTTGTCATAGGATATGTATCGGAATGACCTACGGGCGTCCCGGTGCTTATCTTATGGTAATGGGGTGTTACAATATAAATATAGTCAATTAATCATTTATCAAACATCCCTACACTTAAGCTTTTGGTCGCCCTCAAGCAAATTATAATCCAAATCATCAAACTTATAAACATTCATCCTTTATTAACTTCAACCTGTCCATCCGCACCCTAAACTATTATGTCATATCAATCAAATTAACATACAATTAGATTCAATTCATCCTTAAACCTTCATAAGTCAATATCAATGGCAACTATATATATAATATTTTTGAAATCAAAAGTACAAATTTTCACACCCCCACTAAGGATTCACTCAAAGCACTCAAAGTGTTTAAGGTAGAAAATGTAGGAACTCTCAAATCAATACATAGATGGATTCTTAGTCATAATCTTCCAAAAAAAAACATATCTGGACCACTTATAAGTAAACTAGACAAAAAATCAAAAAGTCTAGTTGCAAGGTCTTAATGAGATTTAGGTAAAGATATGATAGGGATAATAATAGTGAAGGAAATTTTCATAAACAAAATTACATGAAACTTAGTTCTTTATAGCATAGATCCCTTAACACCATAATTCCATTGGTATAATAACTTTTAAACTACTTTTATTTTAATGATTGCAACATATATTTTTTTCGAGTATTCATCATGTACCAATAATCAAAAAAATATTGGAACTCTTTAAAATTCTTCAATATAATTCAAATCTCAGGCAGTTAGATAGATGTAAATCCTTCAAGATTAAAAAAAAGAAAAGGCTTTCAAAAAAAGGTAATTGTTATTAATGTGGTTTTAATCAATGAAAATGTTAAGTCTCAAATGATGTTACACCTAAGGGCTAAAATATGATAAGATACAGATCAAGAAAATATGCTAAAACAAAGGTTTAAATGTAAAGGCCTACGTCACTTCGATGCTTCTAATTTAACAAATGTAGTCTTAATATGGATAATAAAAGCAAGTTCTAGAAGTATCTAACTATATATGATAACACACATTAAAGAATAAAAAGGCTTAAAATAGTGATGTATTTGCTTTTAGGCTTAAAATCTCACAAAAAATGCTTTATGTATGTAAATAATTTGCAATTTTCTTTCAAATTAATTATCTCAATGATTACTAAAAATATGATTTATAAAAGCAAGTTTATTATAACTTTCTTCCTTTTACATATTAATTCAATTGAATAATCAATAATAATCTAAAGTATTTTGAATAGATTTAACTAAATAGGGATGTCAGTTAATAAGAATCAATAAAAAAGACTACAATAAGCTTAATAAATTTGAAATACCTTTCCTATACTTAAAATTGTATATTATCCCCAATGTACATAATAGAAGGACAGATAAATAAAATATCAATAAAAGCGCAAAAAATGTGAAAGGTATGAATTGGTACTCCCCTAAATAATAAGATTTACAAAGTTCTAAATTAGATGAAGAGTCCATCCGATATTTTGTACAACCATCTTTGCAAACTATAAAAAAGGATAAAAATATAAAAGAAAATAAAAATAAAGAACAAGAAAAAACAAAAAATATAATTGCACTACTAATCTTTAGACAAAACAAAATAAAATGACAAATAAAATAAGAAAATATATAAATAATAAAAGAAAGAAAAGGAAAACCTTAATATAACATCCAGACTCTCTATATCAGCTAATCTCTTTTTTTTCCTGAAGATAGAAGATTTATTAAATAACGTCAGCCTGGTGAAAAAAAAAAGAATACAAACCTAAAAGGGATACAAGATTAGGAACAAAAGGTCCAAGGCCTTGAAGGCCTAAAGAGAGCCAGAGAGAAAGAAAAGGGGACGACACCCAAAACAGGCTCAAGGTATGACTGGGGGCTAACTAGACTCTATGCCTTCAAGCTCCCTTAGATTCTTCACAGTAAACCTCATGATATCAGTGGGGTGAAAAGACCAGTCATTGAAGAATTTCTTATTGCGAGTGACCCAGATGGACCATAAAAGGAGCGTGAGCAAAAAGAAAATTTTCATGAATTCCAGAAGCGGCTTAAGGTAATCAAATACCTTCTTAAGCCAATCTTTCATATCTATTGCAACTATACGATCTGGTCTTAGATTTAGGCTTGATAGACCAAACGATTGGATAGCTAGGTCACAATTTGTGAAGAGGTGCAGGCATGATTTTGAAGAATTGTTGCAGCAAGGACAATGGTCGACAATTCGAGTCTGTAGGTGACAGTTGAGGTTGAAATTGATTGCCAGAGCCTCGTGCCCAAGTCTCCAAAGGATCAATTTGACTTTTGGAGGGACTTTAAATTTCCAGGTTACTTTCCAAAGAGAGGTATGATCATCATTGAGTTGATTATTAGACCTCATTATGTTCTGTAGACACTAATACCATGATTTGACTGAGTAGCTGTGATTTCTGTTATAGTGCCAATAAGAGTGATATGTACAGCCAGCCGGTTGCACTGATTTAATAACTCAAACTATATCCTCTGGGAAGAGCTCCTTCAAATGATTTTCCTTCCAACGAAGTTGGTCATCTACTAGGTAAGCGACCAACGGAGTTGAAGATGACACAATCACTCTAAATGGTGAAAGTGGTATGGATATCCCAAGATTTCCTATTCTTTACGCTAAGACCTCCTCCATCCATCTATCATTTTCCTCTCGTCTCTCTATTCACTCCATTAGCACTGCCTGGTGTACTCGGATAGTGCATTGGACTCCCACGATCTGCCCTATATACTTCTCCATCCAATCTATCTTTAGTTGGTCCCAACATCCTAGTGGTGTCAGCGCCCTAGACAATCCTACATTAACCTACTATTAAGTTACTCCTCTTAAATGGGATGGCGCCGAGTCCTGTCTTGGTGGATGCTCTACTATACTTGGGCTATCCTTGTCTGCTCCCAAAGTTGTTTGCTTGCTTGGAAGCCTAATTAGTCGACAAATATCTCCTGTTGGTCACCGCATCTTGTGTACCATGAGTATATGATATCAAAATTAAGGGCAATCATGGTACCGAGCTGCCTCATCGGTGGTATCCTCCTAAAGACTCCCATCCTTCTTGCTAACCTTAACAAGTATGGCCTGATACAAATAATTCCTATCTTCTTCTCTTCTCTCTGACACCTAAAGAATTGAGCTAAGTCATGCCGAGGTGAACCAACATCCTCTTTCTCATACTCTATAGGTAGAAGACATCCACATATCTGATAACTCTAAAGTTGACACCCCACCCAATAAATGTATGAATTAAAATCTTATAGATGTATTTGAGTGTGGGGAGTTGAAGGGTGGATGCTTTGGATTTCCTAGGGTTGTACTCATCCTTCTCGCTAATGGTGATCTAGACGTCAGGAGACCACATCTCGTATGAAAAGTTTATTCGAAGGGCTATATACTCTTGTGTCACTATAAACTCCTAGTCATAAAGACCCATCATCAGGGAGAAATCCATGTAACTCATCCTAATCATCTCCCCGAACATCCTTAACTGAATCGTGCTAGGTCAATCCCATTCATAGGGATTTTTCTATAAAGAATATAGAGAGCACCTCGAGCATAAGCTCCTAGTATCAGGTCTCTATGATCTCGAAGAAACAAGAGCACACTCTAACACCTCCTAATTGATACATCTGTAGGTTTAAAACCTCTTCTCCTTGAGCCTCTGATATTGCTCCTTATGGGAACTAGTATTGAAATGTAATAGGTTGTGTCACTCTAGTGGATGAATTACATTTTCTTGCTCTTATAGCTGGTAAGCTCCACTCAGTTCTCTATATAACCCTTCTCCTTTCTACCTTTTCTTAGTACCTCCTTTGCTCTTCATTGTACCGTCATTATACTTGGGTTTCAAAAGTCAACCAAAAAATGTTATGTTAAAGTAGAGAAAGGAGCTGCACAATAGGGGGTGGAGGATAGAAGATAGAAAAATGAGAGAAAATGAAAAGAGGTAGGGTATTTTAAGAGCTGACACAAACTTACATGGTCAGTTACATGATCATTTGATTGACCGTAGAGGTTATAAATGAATGAAATTTATAGAGAAACGGGTGTGTGAAATATCGAGGAATTACATGATTAGATAAATGGTCGTGTAACTGACCACCTAAGTCATACAAGAGCTTGTATCATGATTGTGTAGGTCTCTATAAGCATGTGAAGATGTGTGAAATATCACTAACTTCCACAATTATTTACATAGTTGTGTAACTGACCATATAAATCATACACTAGCATGTTCCTAGATTGTGTAGGTTTTTGTGAACATGTGAACATGTTGAAATGAAAGTTATGTATACATGAGCATATACATAGACAAGTATACCAAAAAAAATTTTAAAACTAAGAAAAAGTTTCATTCAAAGTTACAAAATCAAACACATATACCATAACATGAAAAATTATATCCTAACAAAAAACATAAAAAATTGTCAACATCCTATACTAACATTAAAATGGAAAAAAAATGAAATGAAAATGAAACCTATCCTAATTCTTATGTTGCCTTCTAAGTAGCACTTATTTAACATCTTTAGCTCGATGTACCCTTTATGTTTAAGGAGGCTTACAAAGTTTGAGTTTTTGTTGTCTTACCGTGGTCATAACCTCTAAGTAAGCTACTTGCTTTTTCTTATTGCCACTTTTTTCATTTTGTTTACTACCTTGCACTTGTGGAAGCTCTAGGGGACCTTTAAAAGAAAAGTCCTATAAAATACCTAAAAGTGAATCATTATATAATTTACTAGATTCATTAACATCAATAAGTTTAAGGGAGTGATTCATAACATCAGTCATTTTAAATACAACCTATTCATACTATACCCTTAGGATTAACTTGCCTTTGTAGCAGTAGCCAAAAAGGGTCAATCAAGGACTAGATGTACCTCTACATCTTCTTCTATATTAAAAATCATAAAGTCTACTAGGAAGATAAACTTATCTACCTTAACAAGAATATCCTCTATAATACCTAGGATGTTTTATTGATCTATCTACTAGCTGTAAACTTATAGGTTTCATTTCACCTAATCCTAGTTTCTTAAATAATAAGGCAACATATTAATACTAGCCCCAAGGTAGGTGTTGAACAAGTTTTAATTCTATAAAACCCTCAATATTTTGCAAGTGCACTGGTCGTAATTGTAGTAGTTGAGATGTCGATCCCACAAGAAATTAGTGAAGTAATTGAATCCTAACTTTGTCTAAGGTCTAAAAATTGTAATTAAAATGAAAATAAAATTAAACAATTGAATATAGATCGACTGAAAATGAAATTCTAAAATTAACATAAAGAAATCAAAATTAAGCACACCCACTTAACAATCAAGAACTTGCACAAGACAAGATTAACCGATAATGAGAAGATGGAACTTATCCTATCGTCAATTGCTACCTTAATTACCTTTGAGTTAATGGGTATCGGTCCTAGAATTTCAAATGGTTTATTAGCCTATCTTGATACCTAATCATCAAACCCTAAATCATAATCTCTAATTGAATCCAATATTCTGAAATAGCAATTTCTCAATTAACAAACAACCCACATTCCAATTAGTTTTTAGCACTCTAATAAACGATTGGGTCCTCACACATAATGTCTCGTCGTATAATTATTGATTTGATTGTTTATGTGATCTATTAGGTTGATAACTCTCATTATCCAACCTAATCATGTTACTATCAGTTCACTATCTCAATCTATTATCGAAGTATGCAAAAACGATAAACAATTGTAATACCCAATACATTAACATCAAAAGAAATCAAATAATAATTAATTTAAGAATAAATCCCAAATGAAGTTTAGAACATCCTTAAACAAATATTCATCATTCTCATATCCATCTCATACATTAAATGAAATAAACACAAAGATGAAATGAGAAATTAACTTGGAAAGGATGGCTGAAGGTGGCTACAGTAGCTCCTTTTCTTCTTTTTCTTCTCTCCTCTTTCCTCTTCTTTCTCTTCCCTGGCTCTTTCTTGAAATGGTCAGAAGGAGGCTCTTTGATTAGGTCCTTTATTTTTTCCTTTTATAGCGTTTTAGGATGAAACTAGGTTTTACCCAGGCCAAAAGGTCCAAAACGACCCTCTAAAAATTGAAATGGAAGCAGATCCCTTCGTCTGTATCATGCCCACCACGATTGTGGCCAGTATGTCATGATTGTGGCCTATGAAAATGAGGTTCTATCGTGATCGTGACATACCTGACATGATCGTGACCCATGAAATGAGCTTCTGTTACGATTGTGGCCCATTCAGTCAAGATCGTGGCCATATTTAGGTTGTTTCTATCACGACCATAACCCTGGCTCTTGCTCCAAGCTTTCTCTGACTTCTCTCAATTTTCTTCATCTGATCTCAAACACTAACAAACACATCAAAATACCTCAAATGCACAAAATTAAAGTCTAATAATATGCTCTAAACCACATAACACTCAAAAACACAAACTCATAATCACATTGACACAACTCTAAACTAAACTTGCACAAATAATCTAATCAACAACAAAAAAACATACTAAAATACCCATTAATACATATTGTAAACTATAAATATCAGTCAACTAAAACCTTTTTTATTTTTAAGCTACCGATTTGACAATGGATAGTAAAACTCCTTGGGTATTTGAGCTTCTCTGGTAGTTTGCTTTTTAGAATTGTTTAGCACCTTCCACTTAGCATTACATTACTATCCAACATCCTTTTGTTTGCTAGTAACTAGTTCAAGAATTTTGAATACGGTAGCATTTGTATAAGAGCTTCAATATAAGAGCTTCAATAAGGGGTAAGTTAATTTGGAGTTACTTAAATAGTTCAAAGGCTTTACCAAATTGCCCATCTATTAGATCTTTGTTCACGTTGGCAGAATAAGGGATGGCATGTCAAGATTCCTTGATTTTTCTAAGGTGTCCTTAACCTCTAGCTTTCTCTCGACTCTTAGTGTTACTGTCCTTCTTCTCTTAGGGTTCATTTTCATCTTGTAGATATTTTCCACTCATAAGGTTGATTTTTATGACACGTTCTTTAGGATTTATCTCAGTGGTACTCGATAAATTCCTTTGTGGTGTTTTAGATAATAATTTTATAAGCTACCTGACCTGAATTTCCAAGTTATGTATAGAAGACTCTTTTTTTTGACGTCATGAGTATAAATCTTAAATAAGCTTGGACATCATGTCTTCTAGATTTAGTATCTTAGCCTAATGTGGATGTTATTGAAATCCTGGTGGAGGGTGATAATGTTAGATTGCAAAATGTTTTAGTGGGTAGTTTAGTATGCGTTTAGTTATTAAATTGAATATTTAGTGCTTGTTTAGGTTAAGATTTTGTTATTTAGTTAAATATTTATGTTTTGTATGTTTCGAGGGTTAGAGCATGCAATTAAGATTTAATTTTATGTGTTTAAGGTGCCTTGATGTGTTTGCTTTCAAAGAAAATATCAAAGAACGAAGGACAATCGAAGGAAGCCCAAGGCAAAATCCATGGCCACTATTATGGCCAATGTGCCACGATCGTGATAGAAGCGTGGAGGAAGGGCCATGATCGTGGCCAGTCTGTCATGATCGTAACAGAAGGTTAAATCAGGTCCCACGATCTTGGCATTATGGCCTGCACGACAACAAATGGAAATGACCTTCCAGAATCAAGTTTTCGAGGGACTTTTTAGGCCTGAAAAAACCTTAGGGTTGCCTAGAATAGAAAAGAGTAAATAAAGAAAAGAAAGGAACCCTAAAGGTAGCTCTCCATTCTTCCACTTTGGGAAAAGCTTCAAGAGGAGAGAAGAAGAGAGACAAAGGAGAAGAGGAAGAAGAGAAGAGAGCTTCCGATGTTGCTACCTTCCCAAGTCATCCTAGCCCCTTCCCAAGTGACAATTTCGTTCATCTTGTTATTTCTTTACTGAATGTGTAAGATGGATACGAATATGTTTATGGATATGGATTCAAAGATGATGCTCTAACTTTCTTTAGGGATTTTAACTTGATTTAATATTGACCTAATCATTTTTGTGTTATTGCAATTAGGTGTTGTGATTGGTTGCTATAGCTTCACGTTTCGGTAATAAATTAAGAGAGTGAATCGAATATGAAATGATTAGGTTGTCTAATCAGAGTTAAATAATTTAATAGATCATGCAATTAATAAAATTGGTAATTATACGGAGAGAGATCTCGTGTGAGACCCAATTGTTTATTAGAAAGATTAATAACTAATTAGGGTTATGGTTGTTGGTAATTGAGAAATTACTTGTTCAGTATTAAACTTAATTAGGGTTTGTGATTATAACTTGGGAGAGAGTAATCCCCCCTTTGATAGTCTAGAACTGACACCACATAATACACAAATGGTTAGGTTAGCATTGATGATAGGAAAAATCCCATCTTTTATAAATTGGTAAATTCTTTTGTGTGTTTTCTTGTTGTCACTTGTTGTTGCTCAATTTGATTTATTTTGTGTTAATTTTATAAATTAATCATATCTTATAAATCAAAATTTTAGGCATATGACAATTACCAAGGACCTTGCTTGGATTTTCATTTATATACTGCAGAAGAACAACCTTACATACCCTTGGATAAAGTACAAGTTGGGTAATGGTGAAAACATATGGTTTTGGTATGATAACTTGCCAGAATTCAACCCTCTATTATAAAGAAATGAGATCTTCCAACTAAGAAATATAATTCGTCCTGATGCCAATGTTTTTTTTTACTTATTTAGAATAGAATGTGGTCAGGTAACATCTCCTTATTAGAGTACCTACCCCAATTAATCATTGGTATAGGGAAGACAACATCACCTGGATTGCAAAGGAGTTTTCACTAATAAATATTGCTAAAAGATCCTTCAAGATAATAGGGAGAATATTCCTTAGTTTGTTGTTGAAAAAGTCCCTAAATTCTAAAAACTCCTTGATTACCTAGTTGATCATTAAAAATAGAGTCAAAACCAAGAATATGTGGTTTGGCTCATCTGATCTAATTTGTATGCTGTGTAAAGAAGTTGAAGAAGATAAAGGTCACTTGTTTTTTCAATGTAGGTATTCCAAATGTGTGTGGAGTAGAATATTGCATAAGTTGGCAAAATATTTCCAAACTTATAATTGGTTTGGAACATTTGATTAGATCACCAGCTCGAAAAAACCAAGAAACAAAATGGAGTAATTTTCAAGACAACTTTCACTACAACTATCTATTCCATATGGACGGAAAGAAATAGAAGAATATACATAGGGGAAGAAACAAGCAAATACCAATAAGTTGAGGTTATAATCAACTAGATTATATCTCTAACAATTGCCCACAATTCTCATAACAACCTACCTCTTAAAATGAAGATCAAATGGAACTTGTAAACGTATGGAAAGTATTTTTTCTGCCTTTTTTTCTTGATTAACTAAATGCTGTAGGATCTGGGTGAGATTTTTGTAATGTTGTAATATTGAAATAACTTTACTATGGTTAATGAAATATTTATTCATTTTCTAAACAAAAGTGCACATAGTAGTTGTATCTACCACTGGTAAGTATAGGTTAACGACTATAAGTACTAGTATTAACCCTTTTTTATTATGTAACCATCAAATTCGGTTGTGAATTTAATTGGAAATTAAACTAAATAAATTAAAATAATTTTTAACACAATAATGAACTAGGATGAGGAAAGAATTACGATTAAACAATATCAAACAAATAGTACCTAGGTGATGAATCCCCCTAAGATATCTTAAATTTTAACCTTCTGTCGTGCAATTAAATTATTGATTATAGAACCATGGAAACTCCTACATTATGTCAATATCTTCCTCAAGAATATTAACAACTAACCTTTGGTTGATTAATTGAAACATCTTTCTAGTTTAAACCCCTAAGATTGCATTCCTCGATTTGTGAATTTCACCATTAGGTTTGATCCTAATCTAGGCGATTTATATCAACCTATCTCTAGGTTTGTATGCAAATTTGATGTGTGCTTAATTGTTTATACATTTACTTCTTAACACTTAGTGATTATTGTTGTGAAATGCTTAAGATACTCATTTAGTTCAAAATTGATTTTAGGTACAATTTGGGAACATAAAAGCTAAAATTAGTTAAAAGTGCATTCATTGAGCCAAAATTTTGAGGGTGAGGATTTGGTAAGAAATCACAATAAGAGCAACAATTCAGCAACACCTGGGAGACATGTGGCCGTGTATATACTTATATAGTTGTGTATGCAATTGGAAGACATATTCTGGACTTACATGGTTGGATACACGGTCATGTATCCAACTGTGTATACTCATGAGTTTCACATTTTTTTGACTTACACGGTTTGATAAACGACTATGTATCAAACCATGTATATGCCTAGAAACCTATTTTTTAAATATAAACAACACATTTTGATAGCAAATGAAAGTAGAATCAACTTGGGACTTCGTGAAGGGTAAAAACTTACTCTTTCAAGACACCCATGGAGGGCTAAGCTTCCCCAATCTGATTCGAAGGTGAAATAGACGTCGAGGAGCACATCTAAGCATATCGTCTTTATGTATCGTTGTTCTTCCCCTTTTAAGGATTTTTAATGTTATTTTGTATTTATTGAATTAGGTATTATGTAAGAATGATTGAATGCTCTATTTGATTGTTTTTATGTAAAACCATTTCTAAAATCTTAAATACAATATGTAATCATTGTGTTTGGATTCATTTGTGGCAACTAATGACATCGAATCATTAAAGATAATGAAACATAGGCCAAATAACCTAAACTTGTGTGGTTATTGCTTATATTGATGTGTTTTCCTAATCATAATGCAGCTGTCTAACGAAATCTAGAGAGCTTGTTTTAGGTTGTTCGATAGTTACGTTTAATTAAAGAGCTTGTTTTAATTAAACGCAATCTAAGAGAAAACTAGGATTAACAGAGCTTGTTTTTGATTCACGATCAATAGTTCTAAGAGAGACGTGAAAACGATAATGCAATGATGTATGTTAATTTGTGTTTAGGCTGAGATTGATCTGAGAACCGAATTCTAACACTTTCATCACTTTTGACTATTTTCCATTATTTCCTTTCATATGTTCAATTTTACTTTGTTTTCTTAACTGCCTTAAACCCACCCCTTTATACATATAAATAAAATTTAGAAAGGTGAATTGATTTAATCTCTGCGGCATCGACCTAGACTCATCACTAGCTATAGTGTTAAGTTTAGTTATTTTGTGTAGTGCAGCGATGTGCTATCAATTTTGGCGTCGTTTCCAGGATTAATATAGATTGCTTTTCTGAATATATTTATTTGTTTTATTCTTATTTTTGATTAACTTATTTCTTTTTTTGGTTTAATTATGGTGCATGACATGATCTTCTTACACGGGTGAACTAAAATTTGATCCAGAAATTAAAAGAACTCTTCATAAATCAAGAAAAAAGTTGCCCAAATGTTCAAGGATCTGTCACTATCTGATAGGAGAATTGATTCTTCACCAACAATTCAAATTGTTGTAGATTTTCTTTCTAATTCTTCTAGTGATTCTATTTCTAAAATAGATTCTAACATGGTAGCATAAAATAATGATCGCACTTTTAAGCAGTTGACTACTCCTAATCTTAACCATCAACCTTTGTGCATTGATTTTCCCACTATTGATGTTGCTTTTAAGCTTAAATCTAGTCTAATTCATCTTTTGCTTACTTTTTGTGGTATGGTAGGTTAAAACCCTCATAAACACTTCAAGGAGTTCTGTAACACCCCACTCCCGCCGAATCTGAACCCGATATCGATGGTGATACCCGAATCCGTGCCCCGCGAGAATGGCGTGTCACGTCACTTACCATTTAAAAACTCGGTATACTTTTTTTTTTGAATTTAAAACTCTTATCAA
>JAOQMS010000006.1:16088062-16104501 GCA_027563885.1 Erythroxylum longipes | reverse complement strand
TTATTATTATTATTATTATTATTATTATTATTATTATTATTATTGTTGTTGTTGTTGTTGTTGTTGTTGTTGTTGTTATTTATTATATTATTCTTATTATTAATTATTATTGTTATTAATTTCTACTTATTATTGAATTTATTATTTTTCTTAATTATATTAATTATATTGTTATTATTAAATTATTATTAATTTTCTTCTTCTTCTTCTTAATAATAATAATAATAATAATAATAATAATAATAATAATAATAAACGTGAGAAGAATAAATTTGTCTTAAATAAAATTACTTATTTTTGGAATAGATAAAGATAGTAGATATCTTCTTTACCTATTTCCCAAAGTTAAAGAATATCTATTCTTATAATTAGTTATTTTGTAAATTATTTTTAATCAAACGCAGGCTTAACTAATATGTTAGGAATATGTTAGAAATAAAATAGCTATTCCGTTTAACCAATCATGTCATTAATTCATTCGATACTTATTTCTCAAAAAAAACATTTTAATAAAATATTAAAATTAATATTTTTTTATTTAACGAATGACCTATTCTATCGTTCTTCACTATGGGTCCCCGTGAGGCCGAGGATAAGATGCAGAAGGTCTTCTGTTTTATTTATCTCTTCATTTTCTCCGGCCTCGCTCAATCGTCTTTGCTTTATATTTTCTCCTCTCTAAATTAGTATGCTGTCGAATCTCCACCGAAACAACGTACCGAATCATACTCGAAAATCCGTTTGTTAGAGATGCCAATATCTTCAATTTCGTCCGTGAACAGTTGCTGTTACTGCCCTTTACTGGTTAAACCCACCACCATCACTTTCGCCACTGCAACTGGTGTCTCATTAAACTCCAACTTCTTTTCACCACCCACCATCAAAAGCTCATTTCATTCATTTTCCCAAACCACTCTTTCCACCCCAAGAAACAAAAGATTTGGGCTTGGTGTAGTGGCAATGAGCTTTGAGGCTGGAGTTGGCATGATGGGTACCAAGCTTGGAATGATGAGTTATTTTGAAGCTGATGGGAAGGTTGTACCTGTAACTGTAGTTGGTTTTAGAGAGGGGAACATTGTGACGCAAGTTAAGAATGAGGCCACTGATGGCTATGATTCTGTTCAGGTGGGTTATAGGAGAGTTAGGGATAAGAAGCTGACGAAGCCTGAGTTGGGTCATTTGGAGAAGGCCGGTGTTATACCCATGAGGCATTTACAGGAATTTAGGCTTCAGAGTATTGATGGTTTTGAGGTTGGTCAGAAGTTGGCTTTTGGGGAGCTTTTCAAGGAGGGTGACCTTGTTGATGTCTCTGGAACTACCATTGGCAAGGGCTTTCAAGGTTAGAGCACCTTCTTGCTTTTTTGTGCATTTTTTGTCTAGTTCATTTGAGATCCTGCTCATTTAATCAGGTTCATTCTGCTTTCTTTCTTTGTGATTTGCAATTGTAACATTACAATTTCGTCTTGGAGTCTGAATACAAGAGCGAAATTTCAGTTTGATTGTTGTCCGGCAATGTCAATCGAACCAATCCCAATAAGGATAGCACCTGTTACTTTTTGCTCTGTTTATGTGTTTCAGTTTTTGAAATTTATATTTGATTTGAAGGTTTTGTTTATACCCTCAGAGAACGATCTACCCTTATAAATTGCTTGAAAGCTGCAGTTTAGCTGTTGCTAATAAATACTTCATGAAAGCAATATAATGGAATTGTGGTATGCTTTTATTCTTGAGATTTGCCTGAAAGAAGTCCACATTGCACCAAATGATTTACATATGAATATTTGATGATAATATGACTATCTAATGAATGGCAGGAATTTGAGGACATAGAAAAGACTGTTGTTGTACTTGTACTTCAAGTAAAGAGCTTCCTCTCTGTCTGGGGATCATAATTTTTCAATCCAAAAGTTTGTTAATGAACCATCATTCACTTGAAGGATTTCGACCAATCTTGAGCTGATTTTTTTAATAGTATTGGCTAATCTATGAATTCCTTTAAGATGGTTCATGGCCTTCAGCTTGTTTTAATCCTTGGCATGGTGGTTTTAAACCTATCTTATAATATGTTCTATAAAATCAAAAGAAAACACTTGTTAACTTGATGATAAATGTATGGAAGGAAAGCTGATAAAAGCCTCTCCCATTTGTTGAAAGTTTAACTGAAATAGAGTCATTGCTTTCACTTAAAAACTGTTAAAGTTCAGCATTATGAAGCATCCAAAGAAGATACATGTGATGTGAAATGACACGCATCTTGATTTGAGGGATGTTTATCTTCTTCAATCTATCATTTGCTTCATATGATTCAATCTCCTTTTTATTTACAGCTAATACCAGATGAATCAATGTTTAGAAAGTAAGTATGGGAGTGGACCGGGCAGGGCCCTTAACGAAGCCCGATTGGGCTTTAGTTTTTTCCTCATCTTTGCTGTGCTGGTTTTTGCTGCTCCTTTGTTTCCTCTGTATTTTCTCTCAACTTTGATCTGCTCTTATTATCTGTTATGTTTTCTTTTTAGTGCTCATTTTGCTTTTTATTTTACTTCTTTATATTTTTTTCGCTAATTTTCCTCCGTCACCAATGGGTACTGGGGGATCCTCTCTCTATCTACTTCCCCGTTGGGTTCTAGCGAGAGGACCCTTGATTTATAAAGAAAAAAAGAAGTCTCTTGTCCTCTTCTTGTTTTTTCCATCTTTATTTTTTTACCATCCCCAAAATAATGCCAAGCTATAAGACCTTACTAATGTAGTAAACACAAGATTGTAGAAAATCCAGTATGATGAGAACATCTGAAACTGTATTTAACGGACCTAAGAAAGATGTAGCAAATGCACGGATAAAAAAGTGAGCTTGTGTCAGTCAGAACTCAGGGGAAGGAGCAATGCGACACAGAAACTGTAGATTAATTACAAATAATCTGCATTGTCTCTTGGAGAAACCTAAGAGAAGAAGCCAACAAGAGGATTGAATGATGTCGTTTTACCTAATGTTTGCCAAGCCTAGCAGTTTATCTACGTTAATCTTCTTGCTGGCTCAGGCCCGGCCCAAAGCTCGAAATTAAAAAAAAAGGAAAAGCTTGGGTCTGGCCTGGAGCTTTGTCAATTGGGTCAGGTTTGTTAACTTTGAGCCGGGCATGGCCCGAGCATATTTGCCAAGCCTAGTTGAAAGATATATGATAAGGCATAAGTATAGATAGCTCTCCCATAAGCTTGAAATGAGACCCAGACATCTTGAGTTGGAATGCTGTGTCCTTTACAGTTTTGCATTAACTAATCACCTCATTTTGAAGTTCTGTTGTTGCGCTCCTAATTACATGCACACCCAAAGACATTCCTATTTGCTGCTGTTGCATGTTAGATTTAAGCCGCGTTAACTGATTTTCAATCTACAGTTAACTTCATTCATTTAGATTTAAGCCGCGTTTACTGATTCTCAATCTACAGTTAACTTCATTCCTTTAGATTTAAGCCACGTTAACTGACTTTCAATCTACAGTTAACTTCATTAATATTCTGCACTGTCCTTTATTTATGGTTGTGTATTGTGTTTCTTGTGCACTAGTAAATTTGTGTTCCTTAAGCTGGATTCTGATTCTGATTTTATCTCTTTATCCCAAAGGTGGAATAAAGCGACACAATTTTAGAAGGGGACAAATGACCCATGGCTCTAAAAGTCACAGAGCTTTGGGGTCTATAGGTGCTGGAACAACACCTGGTCGTGTATACAAGGGGAAGAAGATGCCAGGTAGAATGGGTGGAACCAAAACAAAGATCCGAAAGCTGAAAATTGTAAAAATTGATAACGATCTTCGTGTTGTGATGATTAGAGGTGCCCTCCCTGGTAAGCCTGGAAATCTCCTACGCATAGCACCAGCTAAGATCGTCGGGAAAAATATACCCAAGAACTAGCAGCATCGTCATTGCTATGTTATGTAGCCTATATATCGCCCATGACTTGAAGCTATGAAATATTTTTATTTAGTAGTTCTTGTAGGTTCATTCTATGCGTGTTATAATTCAAATGCATCGATTTAGTGTCTACAGTGTGAAGGTTCTGACTCGAGCCTATCACGATCGTGACCCTTGAAAATGAGCTACTGTCACGATCAAGACCCTTAAAAATAGCTTCAATCACGATCATGACCCATTTAGTCAGGATCGTGACCCTTGGTTGGATCACTTCTATCATGACTATGACAGGGATGTCACGATCATAGCCTGACTCTTCCTCCAAACTTTCTCCAACTTCACTCGATCTTCAACTGATTTCAAACACTAACAAGCATGTTAAATACCTCGAGTGCACAAAATTGAAGTCCAATAACATGCTCTAAATCACATAATACTCAAAAATATAACACACCATCACCTTACACAATTCTAATCCTAAACATCCACAATTCATTTAATCAACACCTAAAAACACACTAAAACATCCACCAAAACACGATATAAATTACAGCTATCAATAATCTAGCACTTAAATTTTTGATTGTTCTCAAGCAAAAATAAAAACAAAACACAAACTCAAACTCAAACAAATCAAACCATAACACATAGACACGCATATGTAGTAATGATATAATGGCATCGAACGTCAAGAAACTAATTTAACTTCAAATATAATCCTTCAAGTTGTTCTAACTTATTAACTTATGAAATATATGGCTAAGCACTTCGAAATAAATATGCATATTAATCAAGACCTTAACGTCATATTCACTCACCCTTAACACTTGCACATACACATTAATAATTAGTTAGTCAATCGAAATCATAACTATCTCTAAGTAGCTTTTCATGAAAAATCATGCTATTCACAAAGATTGATAGGATTTATTTTTCAAAAATACTATTTTTGTTAATTTTCTTTGACAATGACCTAGTCTTTTGACGCGAAGGCAAACGTTTGTAATGAATGTCCCCTAGTTACTCAACTAGGTCATGTTTTATTAAATTAGCTTGGTTGGAGTGTCATTTTAGTCTTCTGATACGAAGGAAAACATTTGCAATGAATGTCCCTCGGATACTCAGCTAGATTACATTTTCAATTGGCTATTAGTTCTATTCATAATCTGAAGGCCAACAAAATAGTTATTTGTTAATGATACACAATTTTTTTATCGCCTATCTCATTTTTTTAGCTAATCATCGTTATGAAAAGATATTAACGATGCTATTTATTCAATTGACCTAAATTTATAAATGTATGTAGCAAATTTTCTAAGGTGAATGAACTAACGTCATATCCTAATTAACATGCATATTTAACTAAAAAGACCTAGAACACGAATTTCACAAGCTAATAAATCTTTACAACCTACAAGACTATGTTCAAAGCTAAAATGATTCCATTAAGTCCTAGCCATTGACACATTGACACGATTCACACCATGAAAACCTAAGCAAAAACTAACATACAATATGCAAAATTCACACTCAATATAAAAATAACAATGCACACGTTCCCATACTTAGACAACACATTGTCTTTAATGTGAGGAAAACAAATAACACGTATGGTGGGAATGAAACAAAATGACAAGAAAGCCATAAGAACAAAAGGAAAAGAATAGAACCCATCATGGCGATTGAGGTGGTAATGGTAATGGTGTCTGAGCTGAGATCTCCACGTTTTGAGCAGCAAGTTATTTGTAAATTCCTTGGATGTCTCAACGATGTCGTCTTTACTTATTTGTATCTCCTTCAACACTTTGGCATTATCTGAAATTGCTTTGTTAGTGTTTGAAATTGGTTAAACACCTTCTCCCATTCAACTATTTCTTCTTCTCCTGATTCTTCACTAGTTGACTCCTCAATTTGTTGTTGTTGTTGTGGTGTTAAGTTGGAACTAGCCTGTCTTCTCCTGTTCTTGACATGTGGTTTCGCATTGATATCTCGAAGTTCTGTATTGTGGGACTTCAAGATCTCAACTCTCTTTAAATGATGAGTGTTAAGAAACTTAGGAAAATGTACAGTTAATCCATCACAATTAACACCATAATAATCTGCAATAGCGGTAACCAAGTATCTCATGCCAAGATTATTGCTTCTTTTTTTTCATAATAGCAATAATAGTATTAAAAATATAGGTGGATGTACAAGCTTGGACGCTATTATCCATGTACTATAAAGTAAATAGCTCCTTTATTGAACACTTGTTGCTTTCACTTTTGTCAAACACGGTTTGACATTGAATTTATGTAGCAACAAATGTTCAGGACTACGAATTATGTTATTATGTGCATTTTTAGCGTCAAAGTTATCCAACCAAGTCAGTTAAGTCCAATAACGTGTGGCACAGAAGTAATTATGTTGGTCCACTATGATTGATTATGAGAATCCACTGATTTCACACAAATTTTCATATTTTAACTCATATGGTCAACCCAACAATCGAAACCATAATTCCTTAGGGTTATCTTTTTTTTATAGAAAAGTTAAAGTAATTCCTTATGGTTATCTTGCTCAAATTGAAGGAATGTCAAAAAATTCAAGGGTGAGTTCTTCATAGATGACAAAGTTAAAATGCATAAATTTCTCCCATTGAATTCTTCTTTCTAAGTTTTCAACCTTTTCTCTCAATCTAATTCTTTCCAATATCTCAAAGTCTAAATATTGAGATATAACAACTTTTTTAAACTAAGAGTTTGGAAACGGTTGCCTTCCTCTTCCGAGTAAATCGGAAAGGGTGCTCCATAATCCGCCACTCGATTCCTTTATCCATGCCCTGATACTTGCATTTTGCCCTTTGGTTGATCGTGTTTGGTTGTTTGCTTGATTCGCGGACCCATTTGGGATTAGAGATGTGTGAAGAATTAAAAGAGATAAAGAACTTTGAGGAGGGTTATAGAGAGAAATGAGAGGATTTGAGAATCCTGATTCTAAAGAGAGAGTGGAGAGAGTGTTATGAGTAAGAAAAATGAGGGTAAGGGTGAATATATAGGTTAGGGGGAAGAAAGGAGGGGTAAATTTAGGAAAAGAAACTCAAAAATCACATGTTCTAGTTCTGCCCCAATGCAGGTCACATTCGTGACTGGGTGGGTCACAATCATGATAAAGAGGAATTTCTCAAGGTGATGATCATAACAAAAGGTTCAAAACAGGGTTGTCATGATCGTGACAGAGACTTCAGAATTGGGTCACGCACTGGGAATTTTTACAATCTTTTCCTATTTTTGATTCTTTTCTTCGTGTCACTTCCGAATTTCATCCCTGACTTACATTTTTATCAACACCTCATTGTCTTGCCATCCACGTGCTTCCAATGAATTGTGAAAAGAGAGAGAAAAAGAAAACTTAAGTCATACTTATGCTCAATTTCTCCAAGATGTTGACCTAATATAAAACAAAAGATAAAACAATGAAAATTTAAAATCATGGAGTGCCTTCCATGCAAAGCTTCATTTACCATCGCTAGCTCGACGTACTTCTTTTTCTCATGATTATTCAAACAAATCATGTAATTGTGGTGCTACTATAGGTCTCATAACTTGTAAGTTGTAACTTGATTATGCTTTCTACCACCTTCCTTCCTTGTCTTCTTTTTTCGATTATTCTTTTGAATTTGTGGCTTTTCTAGTGGGTCCTTATGAATATATATATCTCTACTTAACTTTTTCACAATATTAGTTGCTCTTGATAGTATCCACATATTTGAGATGATTTCCTTTACCTTTAGACACTTTGAATAAAACCCTCTCGTCTCCCACTCTTAAAGTTAACTCACCTCTACTAACATCTATAAGAGACCGAGCGGTAGCTAAAAATGGTCATCTAAGGATAATGGATATCTCCTAATCTTCCTCTATGTCTAATATGGTGAAGTTTGTGGGAAAGGTGAATTTGTCAACCTTCACAAGAACGTCCCTAATTATGCCCCTAGGATGGTGGATTGATCTATCAGCCATTTGCACACACATCCCCATTGGTGTTATTTCACCTAACTCCATCTTTTTGCATGAAGTGTAAGGTATCATCCTTATGTCAGCTCCTAAATTCACAAAAGCTTTATCCACTTCGACACTACCAATAGTACAGGGAACATAAAAATTCCCTAGATCATCTTACTTCTATGGTAGTGCTACAATTTTGTTGGATTTCTCTTTGCTTAATACTTCACTTTCCAACTTCTTCAGTTCCTATCTATTTACTAACTTCTCTTTTATGGATTCCATAAGGCAAGTCAAATTTTTAGTTGCTCTATTATATCAAGAACCTCATTCAACTCTGCTTCGTTTGACTTTCTTTGCATTAGGATGGGGTATGGAATTATTGTTGATACTCCTTGATTCTCTTCAGGTTATATTTACTCTACAAGAAACATTTGTTAGCCCTTTTCTTTTCTTCTTTAACTTGGTCGAGCTTCTGTTAAATGGCATGAGTGATTGCCATTATCCTTTCCTTCAGATTTGTTTTTGTGTTACTCGAAAGGCTCCCCGCACTTTGTGCAGACAATGTATCTGCCAATTGGCTCATTTGAATTTATAAGTTGTGGATGGAAAGTGCATGATTCTTTATTACTTATTTGAATCTTCCTTCCAACCTCTTGTAAACTTCATCTATGCTTTCGAGCTTGTCCAAGATTTTGTCTAACTTAACATCCATAGAGTTCCTATTGAAATCTCAGTGGCACATGAGGTCAAAATTGACCTCCTGCATTGTTTAACTAAGAAAATTTTAGGTGATTCTTACACTCAAGATTGTACATGTTGGATTATGGATTTCCTCCCCCCCCCCTTCCACGATCGAATTGGGTTCCTATGTAGTTGAATTGCTCCATTTTGCTTGTTTGCATCGAGAAGAAGTAGATGGTATTGTGGTTGTCTTGTCCACATAATTCACATCGTTGTTGAATTGCTTTAACGGGAGCCGAAGAGGAGGCTTTTATGTTGTTGAGTTATCAGATTAAACTGTCAATTTTGGCTTGCATTTTTGTTATCAAGTCGATAACAATGGCTCCCTTTTGTTCTTGGAAGGTTGTTTGTTGTCTAATTCTATCAAGTGCCTACGAATAACTGTTGCCATATCTCCCAATAATTCCTCCACTTCCTCAACTGTCTTTCTCATATGAGATCCTTCAAATGCTACATCTATGGTGCCTCGGGTGAGTGGGTTTACTCTATTATAAAAGGTTTGCAAAATAAATTCTTTATGTAGGTTATGATGTGGGCACCTCCTTTGCAAATCCTTATACCGTTTTCATGCTTCATAAAGTGACTCCCCATCACTTTGTTGGAAATTTATAATTTTCTTTATCAATTTCGTTGTCTTTATGAGAGGGAAGTATTTATCTAGAAACGTATACACCAACTGATCCCAAGTGGTAATGTTTACAAGGGTTAAGGAGTGATACCATACTTTGGCTCTATCCTTTAGTGTGAAGGGAAAGAGCCTCATCTTAACAACATCTTTCAAAATCCCATGATATCGAAAAGTATCGCATGTCTTCAGAAATTTCACTAAGTAAGCGTTAGGATCCTCATTCGTTAACCCGTAGAATTGCACATTGGTTTGCAGTATGTTTAGCAATGCTAGTTTAATCTCAAATGACGCTACTTGTATCGGTGGTCGAGTGATGCCTTGGGTTGTGGTGTTGAATCCCAGTCTCATGAAATCTATCAAAGTCTGTTGTTGGTTTCCTCTATTTACTCCTTAATTGAATTCTTGAGGAAACTCTTTTGCCATTGTTTCTTCGATTACTTCTTCTTAGCATCTTGCTTGTTTCAATCGAGTGATATCAAGTGCTAATGTTTCAGCGATCCTACTTAAACTCTGAGTGACTTTTATGTTCATGCAATCGCAAGGACACAAGAAAGTTAACTGAATCCTCAGCAACGACGCGAAAAACTTGTTGAGCAAGTTTTACTTCTTATGAAACCCTCAATAATCTATAAGTGCACAAGTCATAAAATGTAGTAATTGAGGTATCGATTTCTCGAGGAATTAGTGAACTAAGTGAATCTTAATGTTATCTAAGGTTATAATAAGTGTGATAAAAATGAAAATAAAAACTAAAACAACAAATTGAACAATTGATTATGAATTGATTAAAAATGAAATTTCAAATTTAACACAAGGTAGTCAAAATAGAGCACAACCACTTAACAACCAAGAAATCACTCAACATGACTAATTAACAATCAAGAAATCACACAAGGAATAGCTCATTATATCGTCAATTACAAACTTAATTACTTTTGAGTTAATTGGTATCGGTCATAGAATTTTGAAAGGTTGATTATTCTCTCTCGAGACCTAATCGTTTAACCCTAAATCATAATCCCTAATTGAATCTGAATTTATAATTTAGCAATTTCTCAATTAATAAAACAGCTCACGTTCCAATTAGTTCTTAAGCAATCTAATAGATAATCATGACCTCGCATAAGATCTCTCTTGGTGTAATTACCGATTTGATGTTTATATGATCTATTAGGTTGCTAATTCTCATTACCCAACCTAATTTTGTTAATATCAGTTTAATCTCTCAAAATCTTACTGAAGTGTTTAAAATGATAAACAATCACATTACCTAATACATTAACATCAAAAGCAATCAAATAACAATTAATTCAAGAATAAATCCTAAATGAAGTTTAGAAAATCCTTAAAAAAGTATTCATCATCCTCATATTCATCTCAAACATCAAATGAAATAAACTCAAAGAAGAATCGAGAAAATTAACTTGGAAGGATGACTGGAGTGGCTGATAGTTGTTATTCTTCTTCTCTCCTCTTCTCTCTTCCTTAGCTGGATCACTTATGTCACGAGCATGACAGGGATGTCATGTTCGTGGCCTGGCTCTTCCTCCAAACTTTATCCAACTTTATTTGATCTTCTTCATTTGATTTCAAACACTAACAAACACATCAAAACATCTTAAGCACATAAAATTGAAGTCCAATAACATGTTCTAAACCACATAATACTAAAAAACATAAACACATCATCACATTACACAATTCTAATCCTAAACATTCACAATTCATCTACTCAACACCTATAAACACACTAAAACATAATATAAATTACAACTATCAATTCTTCTCCTTTAAGTCTATGAAAAAAATGAAAGAAAAAAGAGGAAAAATTGATATTTGTTGAAGAGTAAAAAGAATTAGTGTTGTTCTAATGATTTTTTTTTTGAAGGACTTATGATATAAAGAAACAAGTTCTACTTAATCTTATTTATATGAATTTCGTTCAATGTTATTACCTTTTTATTTCTCTCAACCATACCTTCATTTAATCTCCATTACATCCTATTTAAAAGAATTTTTTATTTTTGTTTCTATTTTACTTAGTTGGAGTGCGATTTGCTTGAGGACTACTAAAAGCTAAAGTGTATAAATGTTTGATAAATGATTATTGTAATATGCTTTTATGGCTATATTGAGTATGTTTTGCTTTTTATTTCAGAGTTTTACGTTATTTTTTGTACTTATTTTATTTCAAGTGTGTTTTTAGGTCTTACTTGCCTTCATAAATCAAAAGGAGAAGAATTCAGGAGAAATCATGGTATAAACTAGAAGAATTGGAGTTGTTTTAGAGATACAAGCCTATGTGAGGATGTACATACCGTGTGAATAATATACACGGCCATATAAAGGAACCATGTAAAAGGCTGTAAATGTGTAAAGCTTTGAATACTTTATTTTTTTCGTATGGAGATACATGCCTGTATAAGTAACATACACAATCGTGTCCCTTACTTGTGTATGTTATTAAAAACTCGTAAAGTCACAAAATTGAAGTGTTTTTGAGATACACGGTCACTCACACTACCGTATAACTAATCGTATATAATCCAGAACTAGTTTCATAATATAATAGGCAATTATTAAAAGGAGATGGAGGAGAAGTGACTAGAGTCAAAAGTTATAACCAGAGTTAAAGTTGCAGACATGATTATGAATCTAAGACCAAGAAAACACGAACATTATTTTAAAAGATCTGATAGAGAGCAATCTTTCATCAAGGATTCAAGTGGATTTCATTAAAGAAAAGTAGGATATACTTATCTATGGATTCTTTTCTTTCTAATTATTTTTTAAAACTTTTAATGTTTGTTTCATTTTCTATGTTTAGAAACTAATTTTGTTTAATGCCTAAGTAGGATGAACCCTAGGTTATGATGGATGTTATGATTTGATCCTTTGTTTAATGCGATTTGTTTGATTGATTCATTAAGGATTCAATTATGCGTTTATATTCTTGAATTAATATGTCTAGGATATTAGTTCAACGTTTGATTTCATATGATTGGGATTAATAAATCCTTTGTATGAATAGATCTACCATAATTGGAAAGATTTGCATGCAAATCTAAACAGATGTCAACATAAATCCTCTGGATTAGGGTTAAAGATAATAAAGAAATCATGAATCGAATGATTTAATCTTAGGTGTTTTAACTAGAAAGGGGTTTTAGTTAATCAACTGAGGACTAGTTGTTAATAGTATTAAGAAAGATATTAACATAAGATCGGAGTTTTCATAGTCTAATGATTAATAATTTAATTATATGATAAACGGTTAATAATTAAGATATATTAGGGAGATTCATTACCTAGGTGTTAGTTATTTAATATTGGATTAATCTTTTATTATATTTATACTTGATTCATTATTGTGTTGAGTTTTGGCTTAGTTTAGTTTTATGTTAAATCATCTTCTTATTCAACAATTAGATAATAGAAAAGAGACTATTATTTGGAATCCTTTTGGGATCGACCTATACTTACTAGGACTAGTTATAACTACACCTTGCACTTGTGGTTTAAAATCACATCAATCAACATTCGCAAACAACAAATTGAGATGCAATTCTAGAATTTATAATACACCTCTTAAGGTTAACATGTACCTAATGTCGGTTTGAACTCAGATGTCTCTTATGCCAATAATGCTAGCAGAGCTTTGATTGCCCATCTTCACACTTCTGAAATCACTAATCCTGTAGTTAATGAAGTACTCTCTCCTTGGAACAAAACGATAAGATGTCTCTGTATCAATAAGAAACATTGAATCTAGGTGATTAATATGGAGATACTTACTAGTCACACAATTCAATGACATTTCATCATTTATGCTTGATGTCATTGCTGTAGTGTTGCTGTCATCTCCATCCTTCTTGTTGTCTTGCTCGTTCTGGTATTTGTTCCATTTGTAACAAAACTTTTTTATGTGACGATGTTTGGTGCAGTAGTGACACATTTTGGTCTCCTTCTCTTGCTTCTTCCTCTATTTTTGACCACAAGAGCTTGCATGTTATTGACCTAATCTCATTCCTCCTAATCTCTCTATTGAACATGATCTCTTAGATTACGTCCAAAGAAAGCACACCATTTAAACAATGCTTGTAATTTATCATCAAAGATGATCTTTATCATAGTCAACTTATTGATGATGTCCTAAAATTTTATTTAAGTTGATTAAAAAAAACCATTACTATATTAGAACTTTTCTATTCTTAAAATAATATTGTTCTTAAATAAAATGTGCCTTAATTAGGATCTAAATTCAAAGTTAATTAATATCCATATAATTTTGAACTTAAATATTAACTCATACATAGAATAATAGATGTCTTTAATACTTTACAAGTATTAGATATCTCAAATATCAAGCACCTTTAATACATTATCTATGTACTTAGAGTAAAATAGACAAATAAGGCATTATGCTTATTTTGTATTTTAAGTTAGTTTTTGTAAAACAAGGCTTTAGTTGCATAGCATTTCTACTTTGAGGAAAGTATGTATTTTTGGACTATGACGTATTGTGGCTTTAAATGCCCATTAAATCTTTGTGAAAACTCTTATCTTTTGATGATAATGAAATATGATTGTGTTCTTGGTTATGACTCTCAAAGTTTGTAGATTGCATTTTCAAGCATTCATATGGGTAAAATTTTGTGTTCTGACTTCTAGGGAAAATATATATTGATTTAGGATGAATTAGACAAATTTGTCTTTTGAAAGTTGTAGATCTTTTTCTTAGCTTTCCAACGATATAAAGTTTGAAATTTTTGCACTTTGGATACAAAAGATATGGCCATTAGACAAAGCATAGGTACCAGATGAAGCACCAGACGAAGTGTCAGACGAAGCATAGGCATCAAACGAAGCACCAAAAGAAGCATAGGCATCAGACGAAGCACCAGACGAAGCTTCAGGCAAAGCATAGGCACTAGACGAAGAATAGGCACTAAACAAAGCACCAGATGTAGCATAGACACCAGATAAAGCGCCAGAAGAAGCAATTTTGACCCTCTAGATGGCAAAATTTTTCTTCAAGGTCTTCATGAAAGTTGTATATCTCGAATCCCTTTTCGAAACCGTCTAAAATGACCATAGTTCTATATCTCTAGTGAAAGTTATGCTAATTGTCCCAAGATAGGTACAATATGATTGAGAACATAATCATGGTTGACTCTTTTGGGCATAACTTCATCGTCCAACCTCCAAATGAAGTAATTTTTGAACCAATAGTTTCCTAACCCATTTTTATATCCCTCCAAAAAAATTGGTAGCCTTTGGTGTTGATTTGAAAAATATTAATGGAAAGAAAGTGATGGAATCGATTGGAGGAGCATGACTGAGTTATGAGCATACTTTGACTTTTGAGCATATCTTGATCTGTATAATAGGAAACTTTTGGGATGTTATAAGAATGAAGATGAACCAATAATGGCTAATGAGAGTTTATGGAAATAACCCTACAGGGTAATACACACGCTCACGTTTTATGACATTCGGATAGTTGGGCTCCGGAAATGGGGTCCAGTATCTTATGGTATCAGAGCGACTAGGTTTAGGTCTAGGATGGGGACTAGCTCTAGGAATATCCTAGGCTTTGAATGAGTAGTTTTTAAAATATGAAATGAACATGCATTGTTTTTAAATGAACCTCATGCATTGTTTTGTATTGTTTTACACAATTTGAAACTATTTTTTTGAAGCATGAACTAAAACTTTTTTAATGTTTTTAATTGAAGGATTGAATATGCCGCCTCAAAAAAGAACTCTAGGAGCTCTGAATCGATCTGGCTCTCACTAAGGAAGAACGGATGAATTGTATGTCCCGCAAGATGCAGGGACACACCCTGCTCCTGATTCTGAGGCACCTAGTGTGGAGCATGAAATGCCACTGCCTCCTTCTCCTATGCCTAATTTGGATCTGTGGTTCTTTCAAGCCTTTGCTCAGGCTTTCACATATGCCATGGGCCAAGGGTCACAAGTTTCGATGCCAGCTCCGATGGAGAGGAGTGGGCAGTATGATAAGCTCCGCAAGTATGGAGCTGCAGATTTTAATAGTACTACGAATCCAGAAGAGGCTGAAGCATGGTTTAAGAGGACCAAGAGAGTCCTACTTCAGATGAGGTGATCTGATGAATAGAAATTAGATTATGCAGTGAGCTTGCTGCAAGGGGACGCATTGCATTGGTGGGAATTAGTGCCCCACAGTTAGGTTATGCCTCCAGTGTTATCATGGAGAGATTTTGTGGAAGTGTTCTGGAAGAAGTACCTCTCTAGGGTTTATGTACAAGAGAAGGCTAAAGAGTTTCTGAATCTAACACAGAGGGACATGAGTGTGAGTGAGTATGAGCTGAAGTTCACTTAGCTTTCCCGATATGCAGCCAACATTGTGGCAAATGAAGAGGACAAATGCTGCAAATTTGAGGGAGGACTTCAATTGGGGATCAAGGAGAAGGTGTTAATCCATAACTTCTATGACTACCAGCAGTTGGTAGATGCTGCACTTCAGGCCAAGAAACTGGAGAATATCAAATATGAGGTGAATAAGAAGAGGAAGAACCGGGAGCAGTCTTCCAAGAAGGGAATGAGTGCTCCAATGCCTGAGAGGAGTACAAGGAGTTTCCACACTCAGAGTGAGGTGGAGAGTAGCGCCTTTACTAAGAACAAGAAATTAAGGACAACTTTGGCGCAAACCTCAATTGTGGGAGGCAATAGCAGGGTGGAAAGGAGCAAGTACACGAACCCTCAATGTGAGCGTTGTGAGAAGTTTCATAAAAGAGAATGCTTCAAGTTACTTGGAGCATGTTTTTGATGCAGGGAGAAGGGACATATGATCAGGGAATGTCCCTAGATAACAAGGCAAGAGGGGTCGCAATTGCAAGCCCCAAGGAGAGTAGAAACAGTGAGAACTAGGCCAGTCACTAAGGTGGGCAGTTATGGGGTTGCAAGGACGGCTATCCCTCTAGGAAGGCCAAAGGGTCAAGCACAAGCCGGGGTATTTGCTATGACAAGAGAGGAGGCCACAACCGCGCCTAAAGTTATCACGGGTATGGCTCAGTTATTCAATTATGAAGTATATGTCTTAATCGATTCTGGCTCCAAGCATTCATTTGTTTCTGCAAGCATGACATTATGTGGTGTGAATTTGGTGCCATTGGAAGATCCATTGATTGTTAGCA
>JAOQMS010000006.1:16069921-16080426 GCA_027563885.1 Erythroxylum longipes | reverse complement strand
CAAAAAAATTGGTAGCCTTTGGTGTTGATTTGAAAAAGATTAATGGAAAGAAAGTGAGGGAATCGATTGGAGGAGCACGATTAAGTTATAAGCATACTTTGGCTTTTAAGCATATCTTGATCTGTATAATAGGAAACTTTTGGGATGTTATAAGAACGAAGATGAACCGATAATGGCTAATGAGAGTTTATGGAAATAACCCTGCAGGGTAATACACACGTTCACATTTTGTGACATTCGGATAGTTGGGCTCCGGAAACGAGGTCCAACATTATACCTTTCAATTATACTTCATGTCGCGTATGGCATTGTGCTGTCATGGTATTAGCATAATCTTATATGATGCCATTGAAGTTTATATGATATTAGTAAACTTAAAATGTCATTACATTTTGTCATTTATAAGATATTGACATATCTCTAAAATTTTGTTGTCAAATCCTCAACAGTAATGTGCATAATGAACACATAACTTTTCTATCAAACTTAGCCTATGTCCAAGAAATTAAGTTCACTAACTTAGTTTCAATTATATTAAACAAGGTAAATTGCATTCATTATAAAATATAAATGCAAGAAAAGCAAGTAATTGATGATATGTCATAATTACCAAATAAGATTAAGAATTTTACTACGTATTTTGCTATTCCAACAATTTTATTCGGAATAATAACTCTTACTACTATTTAGAAAGATTACTCTTATCTTTCTAGTGAACTAAGATCTCATTTAAATTTAATTGATCTTGAGTTTATTCAACAAACTAATTAAACTTAAATTAGGTAGATAACAACTTTATCAATCACATCTCATATGACTTTTAGATCTGTTAGGTGACAACTCTTACCAAAACATATTTTATATGTTACTCCTAACCATGTCTCTAAATTCATGTATCATGAGTTTGCTCATACAAATCACACGAATTTTGTTAGATATGATCTATTATTATAAGGCTAAACATATTTGGGTTAAAGCGAATTTAAGTTTGCTCAACAAGCCTAACAATAAACATAACTTTGGTTTGCTCTTATAACCAAGAAAGTAACTATCATGATAAAAAATGTACTTAATAGTTAACGACGGATTTAATTTCAAATAATCTCATCAAATACAAAGTTATGTGTAATAATCTCAAGTATATAAAACATGCAATTTGACATGCATCTAATATATATATATATATATATATCAAACATATAAACAAAGTATACAACTTATGTACTCATAATCAAATTATATGTATAAAATATCAAGTTTCGTTTGATTCTTTTTATTAATCTTCGTAACTTAAAATAATATTTCCAACTTTGTGGATAATTAAATTATATTAAACCCGCTGACTCCTAAATAAATTTAACTTATATTCTAAATAGAAATTTAATTTGACTTAAAAAATATTCAAATTTAATATAAAAATTTTCCAATTATCTTGAGTCCTTTACTAGAATTTAATTAAAGCTAATTTTCAATAAATTATACTTCTTACTTATTATAATTTAGAAAAACTCATTTTTCAAAATTTTACAAGTAACACATCCTAATCTAACTAGAAAATTAATCTAATTAAATTTTACGTTTTCTTATATTAAAAAGAAACCACCTTCAAAATTAAATAATATATTTTTTAACTTAATTAAGAAAGTCCTTTACATTATTTATTTAGACATTAATTTCTTACTTAATTTGAAATTCTTTCCTTAATAAATTAGAAAACTTTTTCAAAAATATTAAAAAAGGATTATTTTCTTAATTAATAATAAAATTATTTTTCAAATTTTAATCAAGAAAAACACCTTCGCTTATAAATCATGAAACTTATTATTCATAGATAAAGAAACAATTTTTAAATAAATAAAATGATAATTTCTAAAAAATAATGCAATAAATTTAATTTATCTCAATAAAATTGAAATAAATAAACTTTAATTAAAAAACATCTTTCTTAATTACTTAAGCAATATTTTTCTTAATTTTAAGAAATCTAATTAATTAATTTCAACCTAATTGAGAAATAATTAATTTTAATTTTAAAAACACCTTTTTATAAAATTTAATTAAAATTTAACATAATTATTAATGATAGTAGAAAAATAATTGTTTAAATTTTTTAATTAAAATTTAAAATTATTTAAAATTATATTTGACATTTAAATTAAATTAAGAATACATTATTTCGAGAAATAAGAATTACTTTAACCCTGTCACCAAACGGACCTTATCAAGTAAGATATTTTATTATCCAAAACACTCACGAGAAGAAAACCCAATCTCCCAACATACCACTTCTTCCTTTTGATCGCCTAATCTCGCCAACACAAGCCCTAGCCTCCCAACAATGTCGTCGTTGCCGCGGCCTTTAACCTCTGCCACCAGCAACTCTGCTACTCAGTCGTTGCGCCTTCGACGTCGTGCCTCCAACAGCAGCTCATTGCCTGCCATCAGCACCGACGAGCGCATCTCATGGAGTTGCTGCCACCGGACGCCACCTATTCACGTTGCAGCTGCCGCCTAGTCCAGAGTCCAGACGTGCCTCCATGCCTCGCTGCTGTCCAGACAATCTTCCAAATGTGGTCGGCCTGCCTAACTTTGTCCAGACGTTCCTCAATCGACCAACGATTGCTCATGACCATGAAACCAAGCGACAGTCGTCTAGTCGTCTTCTCGGCTTCTACAAACAACACTAGCCAGGTGCAGTTAACTTCACTGTAAGATCATGTTTCTTGCGACAGCAATAACCCATCACCGGTGTTGTCTTCTTCTTCTGCCGTCAGCCACAATAACCAGAACGGGCAACACTTTCCCAGTCGACGTTAAGAGTTTCTAGTAGGTAGTAACTTTTTCCGCGACATTTTAAGACAACTTCATTCAAGCCTTAATCTAGCAACTTATTCCGGACATCAATAACTAATGTGAAAGTTGCACAACCCCTAATCATTTGCAGCAATATCCCATACACAATTTTGCCAACGCCAGCAACGGGATAACGATACTATTTTCATATATTTGTTTAACTCTTAAATAATGTTTTAATAATATTGTTAATTTTTTTTAAAAAAAATATCTTTGACAGCTTTATCCAGTTGGATGCTTTTAATGCCTGAAATTGTCGGACAGGTCTGAAGGGAAAGAGGTGGTTGTTGATAACCAATTATCTGCTTTTGGTAATTGACTATATCCTTGCTCACTACGTTTCAATTTTTTCATTTATGGAAGTATAATGTTTTTGATACACAATATCTCAGGGAGTGTTTATGATTTTTGTTACCATCCTTTTTTATTATCTTAGGTTGACAGTTGTTCAACTTCTATGAGCAACAACTCATGATCAGACTGAAAATAGAAGGAAAAGTCGTGTATGCATCATCTTCTGCTTTTTTATGTATAAAATGTAACAACTCCACCTCAGTGTTGAGGAATATTCACACACATTGGAGTGCCCATTTAGCTCTACGTAAGAAGATTGTTAAAGAGATTGAGAGGTGCATTAAACAATTCTTATTGTCGGGTAAGCTAGGCAATTCCAAAAGGGCCAACGTTAGGTGGGAGGAGTTCTGCCTTAAGAAGAACGAAGGAGGTCTTGGGTTGATCCCGCTAACGACAATGCAAAATGTGTTGCCTACCAAGAGAATTTGGAGGCTTTTCAGAGATAACGAGACCCTGTCGAAATTAATCAATGAATATTACTTAAAGGAAAGAAACTTTTGGCAGCTCGAAATTAATAAGAGAAATTCCTGGAGATTTAAATAGATGCTCAGCTTAAGAAGTCAAGTTTATTCTTGGATAAAGATGCAAATAGGAAATGAGGAATCAACTTGGGTTTAGTTTGATAATTAGATGGAACTTAGACCTCTCGTCAGTAGGAGTGAATTACTGTATCTGAATTCAAGGATTCCAATAAAGGCTAAGGTGAGTAGCATTGTACAAAATGGGGATTGGGGCTGTAATTTCAGAGAGGTAGGCAGATTGTTGAGACTTCTAAAATTTCAACCAGAGGGAGGAGAAGACGTACCTACTTGGACTAACAATATCTAGTACTCTTGAATTCAGCAGTACTTTATGTTATAAGCTATTCAGATATGGCTAGCAGAATGTATACACACTTAATGAAGGAAAGGGTCATTCTAAAAACTGCTTTTTGTTGTATCATTTACTCAATCTGAAGGGAAAGGAACAATAGATTATACAAAGGAAAGGAGAGGGATGCTCTTATGTTGGAGAGCTCCATTGTCAATTGGATTAGGGAAATTCTACTAGCTCATGATATTCAATCAAAAATCAGTCAAAAAAATGAAAAGTCTATGGAAGCTCTAATGTTTGTGAATTGTATTAGCGTTGGAATATATGTTTAGTAAGGTCTGTATAGCTTAATGCCAACCTTGTTCTCGTCATTGAACTTTGTTCAAGCTCAGCTTTAGTTAATAAAATTCACTCATTTGAAAAAAAAAAAAAATGGCCCCTCCACCTCAGGAGTGAATAACCAACAAATAGCTTCAGACCATCCGTACCGTCGTATGATTGGATATCTCGCCAGCTTGCAATTAAATTTTAAGCATACTGTAGATGTCATTAATAGACGAGCCTGATCTTAACTGCAAGAGATCAAAAACTTGTTATCATTCTGTCAATATGGAAAGCGGAGGAATGTAGGAATGGAACGTCCGAGTTAATAGATGTTCCCCATGGTTCTTCCTCCAAATTGTTGGTTTTGGGCACATAAAATTACATACAGAACATTTTGTTTATTACTACAGAAAGTGCTATGCTGAACACGTTTCCAAGGTTGTTAGGACTCGGAAAATGTTTGACGAAGATGCAACCCCCCATTTATATTCAAACTGCCTTGTTTGGCAGTCACACTCTAATGATCGAATCCATGTTCATGTGTATTGCATGGTCATCTTTGTTAATCCATTTTCTATTACTCGACCTTATCGAAAGCTTTGGATACAAATTGACGTAACTTTCAATGACATTATAAAATTTCAAGTCATCTTTAAACAAAAGGCTCCCAGAGGTTTCATTCTTCATAAAATATATCTCCTGATTCCCTTGTTAACTAATATTTATTAGAATGTTGTTTTGCTCTTGGAATTAGTTAAGGCCTCCCATGTAAAGAACGTAATTGTAGAAAAGGATCAAATGCCATTGGTAAAGCAATCATATATATCCCGAGAAAAGAATCAGATATGACATATGCAACCACAACAAACTTTTTCAGCCTCCCTTGACACTTGAAGCAGGAGAATGTTGAAAGAAACGATGCGGAAGACAGGGCCATCTCCTGTTGTCCCTTTTCTAATGGTTGGAGTTCTAGGATTGGTGGTCTTTGGTCCTACCCTCATGTCACTTCTGGAGTATGCTCAACCTTTGATTCAGATGGGTGACGAAGGAGGCTTTTACCCTCTTATGATGATGCTTCCTCTTCTACTCTTGCTGCTCATACGCTTGATTTCTTCATACTGTCCCACGTATGGCATGGGTTCCTCTACCAGGCTACAATCAAGTAGATATGGTTCGGATGCTAGTGGTTTTGGTTGGGGTTCATTTTTCCTTCTCGTGCTTTTCTTTATTCTGTACAATATTTGGTGAAGTCACAGGTTTTACATATGCTATTCCTTTTTCTATGTAATCTTATGTTAACCCATCCTATTCCTCCCACTCATTCCTGAGCGCTTGACTACTGTAGTGTCAAATGTTTTATCTGCAGGGATCAATGAAGTTTATTCTACAACTTCTAATTACAGTACTTGCGATTAGGCTCATCCGAGTTTCCCATAAAAGGGAAGTAAAACAATTACGTAAAAACAGATTGCTCAATATAAATGTCTATATAAGCATTCATTTGTCTATTCATTACAATAAGCCATCTAGAACTGGGAAGGAGGAAGTGGCGGATGTTTTTAATTCTTCTTCTTTTTGTCTACTTGAGATGAGGCGATGAGTGCTATAGTCGGGCTCTTTCTTCTGCCAGCTTCTGTTGGCATGACAACATTGATGTGCTCAGATGCCTAAAAAGGATTAATTTCTTAAGGCAATTAAACTGAATGTATGCGTCCTATGTTTCCTTCTCAGGCTAGAGATAGGCTTCACACTTCCATCTTTCTACTTTCAACATGTTTGGTCAAAAACTACCTAACCATATTAAAGAGAGCGAAAATTAGTAACTAAAGACCCAAGCAAACAGGCCGGCCGGGAATGGCTCCTATGCCTTGCTTGCCAGCAGAAATCCCCTAGACGCATAACTACGCAGATACGTCACAATCATAAGTAAGGAGATAACAAGATTCTCATCTAATGTGATGTGATGATTTGAACCGTAACATTGTCGTACTCCAAGTGACAAGCGAGACCAAGTAGAACGTCGACACTGTTCAACATTGTGTATTTGGATAAAAGTAATCTTTTTATATTTAAAAAAAAAAAGAGAGGATAGGACTAGACAGGAGTCATGAGAATTTATTGGGAAGATTGAAGAACAAGATCCGGACTTCAATAGTCATCCTCAACATATTACGGAAAGAGAACGCAGATTCTAAGTGAAAAAATATGAGAACGAGGCAAGCGAAGTACTCTATACTCTAGCGAGACGAGAGCCGAGATGTTAAACAGATGTGTTGTATGGAAAGCTTTTGTTCAGTTCCAATTCTATTGGTGACTTTTTGAGACCTTCGTGTAGTAGGGGTAGATTGTAGGCTCTAATTTGTTCTTTCGAGAAGGTTGGGCGTAACAATTGTTGACATAATTTTTTTTTGCGGTTTGTCGAGTATGACATAGTTTTTTCTACGGTTTTTCCATAGTTTTTTTAATACAGTTTTTCGAATTGACTACAATTTTAAAGATGACTCATAGGTCTAGTACATGTATGGGATGACTATAAATCTTATGAACACCAAAATCATACCAATCTCTAATAACTTAAAAGGAAGAGCTGTTTGTAAAAAGTCTAATCTTGGATATATCCTCAAAAAATGAACGTCACAAAATTCAATAAATCTTTGATTTGTGTTTGCGAGTACCGATATCTTCAAACACTTGTCATAACTCAAATATCTCGTCTTTAAGATTAACCATGTGTAGTTAAAACATCTGCAAGAATATTGTTATTAGCTATGATACTCTCAATATTAAAGAAAGGTATATTCTACTAATAAAATATGTCATTCAATATATCTTTTATATCCAATTTAGAGGCGAAATTATATTCAATAAAATCCTTGACTTTAGTATTATCATTTCTTAATAATAATCTTTTAAGTAATAAAAATAATAAAACTTTTGACAACTTTTTTACTACTATCAATAATTTTTTTGTATTTATGTGATATCTTTATTGAGTATATATATAAAAGCTCCTAAAGCATATCTTTAAAGAGACTCGTTTAATTTGACATTAGAATTATCATAATCTATCTTTTTTAATACTCTACTCTATATATGATTAGAAGCATCAGTTTTCATAATTAAATCATCATCATCACATGGTAAAGGAAGTTTTGGCAACATAGTACAAAAAATCTTAATTTTCTTTAGTTGTTCAATCAAATAGATTGAACATTCAAATCTTTAATTTTTCTTTAAAGGCAATTGAAAAGGTTTTCTTATTTTAGCTAGATTTTGAATAAATGTTAAGCATAATTCGATACTCTAAAAAAATTTGGACTTTTTTAATCTATTATCAAGAAATCATGAGATTTTTTCGAGAATATGGGATTAACGTTTAACTCCCCTACCATCTATCTCCATACCAAGGGATTCTATTTTAGTTCAAAAAATCATAGCTTTTTTCTCGGAGAGAATTGCACCATATTGCTCACATAAATATGTAATTTGTTAGGATGTATAGTATGTTGAGTAATATCATTACTAGCTATTAAAACGTCTACATAAACATGTAAAAAATTGTGGTACTTAAATATATTGTCCTGTTTTCCTTTGAAATATTTGTAGGACACTTTTTAAACCTAAAGACATTATTAACCATTCATGATGACCTAGTGGAGTAGAGAAAAGAGTACAAGGAATACTATCTTTATTCATTTCTATTGCCAAAATCCACTTTTATGAACAAATTTAGAGAATATTCTCTTCCTTTTGTTAAATTTATTAATGTTTCCCTCTGGGTTAAGAAGTATCCATCAAATACTATATTATCATTTAATTTTTATAATTTAATACTATTCTAGCCTTATTTCTAATTAGTTCTACACGGATTCTAACCTCAAAAGCTGGGGACTAGTGTGGGGATTTACTAGGTCTAATTATCTTTAGATTTTCTACTTCAAAAACTTGTTTTCTAAATCCTCTTATCTTTGTTTTCTAAATCTTCTTGATCTTCTAAATTATATCTCATTCCACTAACTCTAATAATCTTTTGCTTATCTATCATTTCTAAGTTTGCTTATTCTCTATTTTTATCCCAAATTTGTAATGGGTTATTAAAGTAATTTTTCTTTATCTTTTGTTTCACTAATTATAGTCCATCTTTGATTGTTTTTAACTATTTATACTTATTTTAAATAATGTTTTCTATTTTTAATAAAGGTTTCCTTTTTTTAAGGATCACTTTTTCTTTCTACACCACGTTACGTTGTGTAAGGTTTTAATGGGATTAGTGGAGATTAAGCATAGGCATTTTTAATTGTATTAACAATGACCCAACTACTACAAGGAGTTTTGAAATATATTTTTTGTTTAATAGTATCAAATAAAATTTTATGAAATAATTGGAGAAATTTTTTCCTATAAGAATATAGAATTAATAAAATAGAAGATAAAGAAAAATTACTATAATAACCCATTACAATTTTAGGATAAAATAGGAAAGAAGCAAACTTAAAAATGATAGATAAACAAAAGATTACTAGAGTTACTACTATGAGATATAATTTAGAAGATCGAAAAGAACTTTAAAAACAAAACATATAATTTAGAAGACTGAAAAGAATTTTAAAAATGAAACTTCTGATAAAGTAATGATTCCTCTACTATTTAAACAAGATATTTCTAGAAAGTTTGATCACATTCCCAAAGAAATCAGGGACAAAATAGGATAGGTGCGTATCTGATCTATTCAAATGATAATTATATCTACTTTTGGAGAAGGAATATTAGATGATCAAATCCACAATAGGAAAGAAGCCTATATTGGAATTTTGAGAGGCAACCTTTGATATTAAAAACTTTTTTAATGTATATCTTAAAATGTCTTATAATACACAAGATAAATATTTTTGACAGAATACTCTCTTTAATCCGAGACTTTAAAAGAAAACATTTAATTAGAGATGAAAACATACAATACTTTATTACCTATATGATATCTTATGCCTTATCCAATACTCATCATAAAGGATGTTTTGCAGGTAAAGATATTATTGACTTTCCAGAGTTATTTTCTGAAGAAAGAATATATCCTCCTTATATATGAACTATAGAAGACTTAGAAGACGATTTGTCATTAGATTTACAACAAAAAACTTACTAACTTCTCACAATAAATTGTTGCCTAGATTAATTTATTTAAAAACTATTGTTTTGAGTAGTCAATTTTAGAAAATCAACACAAAATATCAAACACAAATACCTTAACCATGAGAAGAAATAAAAGAGTGTTCTATCAAAATCTTTGTCTTGTATATTAAAAGACATCTTAGGATAGATATTAAACAAAATTTTTTGATATCAAAGATTGCCTCTCAAAAATCAACACAAAATATCAAATACAAATACCTTAATCATAAGAAGAAATAAAAGATTTTACCATATCTAAGCTACTCATAATATCAAATATTAAAGAGATTCCAAACAAATCTTCATCCATTAATTTATTACTATTTGTTATAATATTAATAAGTTCTTCCAAAAGGAATGCAATTTTTTCATTTATAGATTCTACATAATCTAAATCTATTCCAGATAATCATATAAATTTTTTCTAGAAAATAAAAAGTCATGATATAATTATATGCATAATAGTTTTAAGTTTCTAAATTAAATGGTCCATTACACTTCTATACCTATAACTTTAGTGTTTTGATCTTAGATTTATCGAATTTTTGTTTAATCTTTTACCAAGTGTTTCACCTCCACCCTTAGAGTAAGGTAACTACCTTTGATACTTCTTCGACAAAGTCCAGCAAAACCATAATTTATTTCCTATGTGAAGACATATATTGTGTAACACCCCACTCCCGCTGGACCCGAACCCGATATCGATGGTGATATCCGAATCCGTGCCCCGCGATGGTGGCGTGCCAAGTCACTTAACATTTAAACAGTCGGTATAATTTTTTTTAAAAAATCATAAACATAAAGGGTAGAAAATCGTTACCCAAATGATAACCAAAACGTTCCAACCACAATCATAATTTATAGAAAATCAATACACAAACTATTGCACTTTAATTAATAACTATTTGAAACAACACAATGGAATGAACAGAACCTTTTATTTGCCACTTGGGCCCATTTCCAATTACAAAATACAATCATCTCTAATTATT
>JAOQMS010000006.1:16038391-16049182 GCA_027563885.1 Erythroxylum longipes | reverse complement strand
GAAGTGGAAGACCAAAAACGTGAATTGAAGAGAGTGAAGTGAGAGAAACGAAAAATTAGAAGATAGAAGAGGGAGAGGGTGTCGTTGGAGAGAAAACAAAGGAGAGAAAGAAAGTTAAGCTAGGGTTTGATTTCTCTTAAGTTTAAAGATGATTTTGAAGTTGTTCAAGAAGGGAAAAAGAAAGAGGAAGGGAAGAGCTTTCTTTAGAGCCAAGAATTTCATTAGTTGGTGAAGATTCAAGGTAAGTCGATTTCTAAATCTCTTGGAGTTTTGAAGAGTTTTTGGTTCAAAGAGCTTGAGAAATGTATGGGTTTAAGTATTCCAGGGTCAATTTCATGCTTTTGGTTTTGTGGGTTCTCAAATTTGAATTCCTATTAAATGAGAACTTGGTTTGTTATGGGAAACCAAGAAAGTCCGATCCAAGGCGAAGAGGAAAGACAACAGTAAACTTTGATTGTCAAACGAATTAGGTGGGTAATGTAATTATAGTTATCGTGTGATCGGGCAAATTCTTGCCTATATGTGTGTGCATGTACAAATTACTTGTTAGTAAATTTTGTGATTATTGAAAATGCATGTGATTTATGAATTTTGATCAAGTTATGCCATTGAAATAAGTCATGGCATTCTGTTTGAATGAAAAGATAAACAAGCATAAAAGTCTGAGCATATGATTAGATGAATATGTGCTTTGTTTGGACGAGAGTGGAACCATTTTGTTCGTCACATGCACGCTGACAAGAGCCTTCTCCCGGCTGCCCACTTATGGCATATGAGCTCCGAAAAAGGACTCATTCTATTCATGGTGTAAACTTCGGTTTCTCTATTCTGTTTCCATGGAACCCTCGAGCCATTTATTTATACATTGCATCTTTAAATTGTCAAGTATGATGCACGTGGATGTTATGTGTTCTGTATTAATCTTCTTACTTGAGAATATTTGAATTGCTTAGTACCTATACATATATATGCTTGAATTTGTGCTAATTACTGATGGCTATAAATATATGAGCAACTGAGCTGTGTAGCTCAACCCCTTTTTTTTCCCTCCTCAGGTGCAAATCGAGACGATAGTGATCCTTGCAAGGCATCGAAAACTCCACAATAGTTAGTCTTTTGTACTAAGTCAGTGATTTTAAATAGCTTATTCAGCATATTAGCATTGAGCATCCTTTGTATTTTGTTTTAAGTTTTGATGTGTATATTGACTTGTAACAAACTTTGACTATGTTTAAAAACAAAAGGGAAAGTGAGATTGAATTCCTTTCTATGTCTGATTTGTTATATGTGAAGATTGGGATAATAAAACGTACATGTGCATATTCTTCTCTGTTGAAATTGCCAAGGTTGTTGTATTAGAATAGCAGGTTAGAATTGGAGAGATTGTGTTCTGAATGCAAGGGAAAATATAGAGGAAAAGTATCATCTATGATGACGTCACACACAGACGCAGAGGGAAATATAGAGAAAGAGTATCGTCTGTGATGACGTCAGAACATAGACGACAGATCAACACACAGACGACACGTCAGCACATAGAAGCAAGGAATCGTCTGTGATGACACGTCATAAGGCAGACGATAGAAACACAGACGATAGGGGTGGTCAACTCAGACGATAAAAGTCAACTATAGACGATAAAACACAGACGATAGGGATGGTCAACCTAGAAGATAAAAGTCAACTATAGACGATAGAACCCAGATGATAAAAACACAGACTATAGTCAAACATAGACGATAGACCAATCACAGAAGAAGGAGTTAAGAATTTATGCAAATTGTCCCGAAGCGTGTACAAACGCACATTGGGGACTCAACCACGCTATCCTTTAACATATTTAGGCTTGAATGGAGATGAGCCTAAAAAGGGGTTAGATTGGAATGCAAGTGTTTGTGTAAAATGTCTGGTGTCCGAATGCGATCATTGGGCTCCAGAAACAGGGTCCGGCATGTATAGTCCACTTAAATACACCCTTCTTCATACAATCGATTATTGGACTAGTAATTGTACTAAACCCCTAGATAAATCTCCTATAGAAAGAACAAAATCCATGAAAGCTTCTAACCTCAAACAAATTTTTTGGAATTGGCCAATCAGTTATAGCTTTAATTTTTAGCGGATGCATACTTATGCCTTCATATAAAACAATGTAATCCAAAAATGACAAAGATGAAACACAAAAATGACACTTTTCTACATTAGCATATAATGACTCTCAGCCTAAAACCTCAAACACCATTCTCAAATGCATGACATGTTCTTCTAAGCTAGAACTATACACTAAAATATCATTGAAATAAACTACCACGAATTTGTTAAGAAAAGGTTGTAATACCTCATTCATGAGCCGCATAAAAGTGGACAGAGAATTGGATAACCCCATCGACATGACAAGCCATTTGTAGAGCCCTTTTTGTATTTTCAAAGCGGTCTTCCATTCGTTACCTTCCTTCATTGTAATTTGATAGAAACCATTTGCCAAATCCAACCTCGTGAAAGTCTTCGCTCCATATAACCAGTCAAGCATGTCGTCAAGTCTTGGAATTGGGAACCTATACTTGATATTAATCTTATTTACGACTCTTGAATCAATCACCATCCTCTATGTGCCATTCTTTTTAGGAACAACAAAGGCGGGAACCACACATGGACTAGATGATACACAGATATAGCCTTTTTCTAACAACTCTCGAACTTGTTTTTGTAATTCCTCACTCTCTCTTGAGTTCATTCTATATGAGTGTTTGTGGGGAATTTGGGCACCGAGAACAAAATTTATCTCATGTTGTATTTTCTTTAAAGGAGGGAGTCCTTTAGGAGGGCTTTTTGGAAGTACACTCTTAAACTCTTAGGTAAGAATTGTTACCTCGTGTGGAATGGAGGGCCGTGACCTCTCATCATCATCAACATCCAATGGAACATAGGATGGAAGTTCACCAACAATTACCTTCTTCTCTTCCACGGATAACAAACCAATTTCTTTCTTCTTTTTATTGCAATTCAGAGCCATTGGCGCAAGCAATATTTGTCAGCCATTATGATGAAGTGTATAAGTATTAGCCTTACCTTGATGATGCACATATCTATCATACAACCAAGGACATCCCAACAATAAATGACAAGCCGTCATTGGGATTACATGACACCAAACTTCATTAACATACTTCTCAATTGCAAAAGGAATTAAGCCAAGTGAATTTGTAGGGATTGGGAAGTGGCTCGGTTTTAAGGTTTAATTTTTCAACCATTTCATTTGATACAACATTCTCACATGCACCACTATCTATCACTACTTCACACAATTTACCATTTGACATGCATTTCATATTAAATAATGATTATCTTTTCCAACCTTCTTCACATTTTTCACTACTCAAAAGTCTCATTAAAATAAGCATTTCTCCATCAAGGTGATTACCACTAGAAACAACAGTGTCATCACTACCATCACTCACATCATTGTGTCAAAACTCATTTTCAATCAAACAAGCATTTTCATTTTCAACATCAGCATCAATTTCATGAATTTCTTCAATGGTCATGAATTTTGCTATTACGACATTCGGCTTGGAAGTGTCCATAGCCGTGGCATTTGAAACATGATAGCTTGGATTTTGGTGTGTTGGTCGTGGGAGTATATGGATGTCTCGATGTAGGTGTAGTGTTTGCTAAATTGTTTGCTTTTTGGGGAGTGGAGGGGCTAGTTTTTGGCGAAGTACGGCTGCTGGGTTGAGGGCTCAGTTTGGTTGGTTTGTAAGCATATTTTGGCATGAATTTTTTGGTTTGAGTGTGTCTCAAGCTAGTCTCACATCTAAAGGCCAATCTTTTGAGTTCTAAGAAACTTACATATGGATATAGCACCACCATGTCTTTGAGTTTGTTTTTGAGTCCTCTCAAGTATCTAGTATTGACCACATCATCATCCTCTTGCAAATCACACCGCAACATATATTGCTTAAACTTCATGGTGTATTCCTCAACCAATTTGTTCCCTTGTGTTAAGCTCATCATCTCATCAAAAAGTTTTTGTCTATAGTGTTGTGGAAAGAAAACTTTCTCCATTTCTTCTTTCATTCGGCCCCAAGTGGATATTCTTCTTTTCCCATCTCAACCCCTCCTCTTTTGGAAATTATCCCACCAAAGGGAGGCATAGCCTTTCAATTTCGTAGCCACTAGTCTCATTTTCTCTCCATCACTTCTCTACACTAAAAATTTCTATCAATAGTGTAAAGCCAATCAAGAAAAACATTCGTCTCCATCTTACCATGGAATTCCAGAATTTTAATTTTAAATGAGCCGAAATCATCTCTAGGAGGTGTTTTATGGATTGGTGGTGGTGGTGGTTGATTTCTAAAAGCTCCTCGGCCTATGCCCTGATTAAAGTTTCTCCATTGTGGAACCGATCTCCTTTAATCAAGAGGATCATTCTAATTATGGATTTCATCATCTTCTAGATTTTCAATGTTTGAGAAGGTTGGTGTAGGGCTGATACCACTCCCTCTCCATAGCTCCATACTCTCAAAAGCTCTTTTACGAGTTTTTAGCATCGCATTCTCCAACCTCAATGACTCAAGTTGTTGAAGAAGTTCATCTTGTGATAGTTAGGTATTTTCAAGTTGTTTTGATATAGTCAGAATGTTTATTGGTGGTTGGAACCTGGCTCTGATACCAGTTGCTGGTGTTCTAGGATTGGCCAAGGGTGGTTATAGTGGTACGAGGTGATTCGGGTGGTACAAGAATATTGGAGGAATTGGTGTTTGTAGGGAATGGAACTAATAGGCTGTTGTGACGAAAATTTGGATATGTTATTGGCAGAATTAGACCTCAGATAAACTATAAAGTTGTAGCTTGGTGTGTTAGCTTTAATTTGGTGTTTGAAATGAGTGATTTGGTGAAGAAATGAAGAAGTTATGATTAAAACAACAATTGGCGGTGCTAAGAACAATGTAGATTTGGACAACAATGAGAATTGTTTTAGGAAAACTATCAAACCCGATTAATTAGTTTTGGAAACCAATAGATCCCGCAGCAAACTATTGCAACTTCAAAGCAAATGCTTTCTAACTTTGTTTTGATTTTAAAAAAAATTCTAAGTACTTCCCAAGGGAAACTTAGACAACGTTAAATAGGAAATGAAAGCTAAGCTAATGGAATAGACAACCACACAGCCGGCCTCTCTTTCCAACTTGGCAGCACCTTTAAATCCTTCTTAAAGTCTAATAATTACTAAATAATTACACTTCTTTAAGACACAATAACGCCTACATAAAGACTCTTCTTTAAGACACATTAAATCCTGCGTTATGACACCATTAAGAGCATCATAAATTTAGACATAAAGTAACATAAATAGGAAATAAGACGTACTTAATGAAAATACACATGGATTAAAAATCCTTATTGATGGCCGACTGAGTAATGGTCAAGTTTACTTGATAGTCAAGCAACATTGCAACATTATGATGATATAATGGGCTGCTCAATGGGCTCGGAGAATTCGACTTCAAATCTTGCAATATAGACCGTGGCTTTTACTTCTAGTGGCTTGATCAATGGGTAGAGTTTAGAGGCTAAACTTATGGTCATCTCCTCTCCTTCTTGATCCATAGCTTGTGTGGACGATTTGAGACCCATGTTGATCAAGTCTTCAATGGCTTGTATGGATATTAAAAGTCTTTTAAAAAAAAGTTTTAAAGTTTTATATATCCAATTCAATTTTCAAATATAATATGTATATTAGTCGAAATTATTTTATTATACGGGACTCAAAATGATCCACAAATTACAACACAAAAAGAAAGGAAGAAAGTAATGGAATTTTCATGCAGTAATGTGAAGTTTGCTTCTAGTTAAGCTACAAGTGTGTATCGTAACATTATCTATAAAATAGTATCGCTTGTTCCATATTCGCCTGGGTACACAACAAAAACTACATGGTAGGATTGATGGTGTTGACGCTATTCGCATCATCTCCAGCAGACGTTTAAGCTTCATCACCCAGGTACGAAGTACACACCTAAAACATTCGAATTGGTATCATTATGGCCCTTGCATCTTCGCTGTTCAATCTCAGAACCTACTCCCTCTCATCCGTCAGCCAAACAATCTCTGCCAGCACTTTCCGGCCTGCAGTTATTCTCCCGGTTTGTCACTTATTATGCCTATCTATGCAACACCAGATTTTTAATTACTTCCGTTAAGATCGGCAATTTTCAGGGTTTGGGGAACAACACAGGGGACTATGAGAAGTTAGAAGTGACACTCCAAGAGTATGGAGTCCCTACAGTTGTGGCTAAGGTTTCAAGATTGGATTGGCTGAGGAATGCTGCTGGTCTTGTCGACCCCAGCTACTGGCGTGGCACCCTCCGCCCACGTCCAGTTCTTGATTGGTAAGCGTTTTAAAACAGTAATGCCTATTTGAATGCATCTTATTACTATGATTGCTCTCATCTGTAATAATATAATTGTTGGTCGATGTGTAGGTACTTACAAAGGGTTGACGACGCAATCCAAGAGGCAAAAGGAGTAGCACAAGGTGCCATTGCCCCCTCTTTAGTCTGTATTTTTTTATCAATGCCATATGTGCATGCTTTATCTTTCTGAACTGGAAAATTGTTCCAAGATTGGTGTTAGAATGTCTTGATTCCCTGCAAGTTGTACCGAATCACAAAGCATAAGGACCTCTTCGAAAAGTTATCTAATTGTATATAAATAATTGTATATATTGCCTCGAACTCCAAGTATCCAGTTCAGTAGTTTGAATGGATAATTCAACTTCTAAGAGCTTATTTAATCTGACTTTACAGGGGACCTATTTGGGGAATCTGGCTGAAATAATTTAATCTCTTATGGGGCATTATACGATGAAGTTGTTATATTATCATTGTTGTTGCTCTGCACTGAAGTCACCTTATCTGCTGCAAATATGAAATGCTTAATTACCGATTAAACATATTATTTAGGTGGGACTTTATCTTTGATTGGTCACTCTGCTGGAGGATGGCTAGCTCGTGTCTACTTAGCAGAATTCGGCCTTACTGATGTTTCCTTGTTGTTGACTCTTGGTACTCCACACATGTAGGTCGTACGGTTCATTTTTTTCTCTTCCTTCAAGTAACTCTTGGGATGCACTTAATTTTGATTCGCTTCTCTCTTTTCAATTCTTCGAAAATTTTGCTTTTAACTCGTACGTCAGCTCATTCTAACATATAATTTTCTTGAGATAACCATTAACCTGTGTTCTGCTCTATTTCAGACCTCCTCCAAAAGGTGTTCCTGGGGTGATTGATCAAACAAGAGGTCTACTTAATTATGTTGAAGTGTATTGCTCAGAAACTGTTTACTCTGCACAATTGAAGTATGTGTGTATTGCGGGGAGGTGAAACTCAGAATCCGATCACGCTCTCTTTTCAGTTTCTGCTATCATCTAAGCTTTGAGAACCATGACATAATTTGGTCTTGTTGAGGTTTAGGATATGCATCTTCTTGTAAATGAGTAAAATAAACAAGCAATCTAAGTGGTTATAGAAACTGCAGGTATATTCAAGGAGCTCGCTTCTTTGGCAATTCAGATGAAGCTAACCTTGCGGTTCCGACAGAAAATGACAAACTAACTGCAGAGGCTGTTCTTGTCAATGGGACAAGAACTTCAAACCCAGGTTTTCGTGCTCGTTTTGTTGGGCAAGGATATAAACAGGTAACTCTGATCAAAGTGTTCCAAATGAATTAGCAACTGCGGAAACTGGTAGTAATCCAAATCTGACAGGTGTGTGGACAGGCAGATGTGTGGGGAGATGGAGTGGTGCCAGAAATATCAGCCCACCTGGAGGGTGCTATAAACATAAGCCTTGATGGAGTTTATCACTCTCCAGTTGGTTCTGATGACGAACTGAGGCCGTGGTATGGTTCTCCCGCAGTTGTAGGGAAATGGATACACCATCTCCTCGACTAAAGTCACCGTGACATGCCTCCATGTTTGAGCATCTTTTTTTTTTTTTTCCCGTTCTTGTTCGATTATTTCTTATAGCTTTCAATGTCGATTAATTTACATGCAAGAATTGAAAGTTTTTTGATTCTTAATAATCAAGCATCAACGACATAAACCATACATGAGTTGAGAATCATACATAAATCATTAGTGCCCATTCATATCTTGAATATAATAATAACTACGTAGATAAAGAGAATAAATCACTTATTTTGAGTAGAATTTGTGGTAATGTGGAGAGAAATCTTTCAACAATCATGAACTAGTTTTTCTCTCTTAATCCTCTTTCTGTAATAGATGACTTGATAGATAGCCTAATGCGTAAATACCTACGTTCAATATTTATTTTTTTGTCTGTACTTAATTAGGATAGAGAGAGGACTAGTTTACTTCTTTGTTGACATTAAATCTTGTACGTCCATCAAGTACTAAATTAACAGTTAAGATTTAATAATACCATTAAATTAAAAAAACCAAAATCAAGTTTCATATGGGCCTACAGAAAATATAGGCCACAATATCAGGTGATATATTTCTTACATTCTTCCACTTAGCTGGATGTTTCATCATGATATTTAATAGTATAACATAAAGTTAGCAAAATTAAATTTATAAACCATTAACATCATAAGCATCTCAACACAATAAGTCACATAATATGGTTATAGCGGTCATACAAAGTATAGTCATATACTCCCTTCTATATACCACTACATTAAGAACTTATTATATTTAAGTCCATAAGTTGTATATAAATAACATACAGTCCACATACTTGTTATGAAAATACATACAAATTTCTTATTTAAACAATCATGTATATATAAACATGATGAATAAGAAATATAAAATTTAGAAACATATTATTATTGAGCTCAAGAGTGCTAAAACATCATTATCAAATATTGTTATCAATCATCAATACAACCAAGACCCATTTTAAGCACATGTTCTTTGAATGTCTTTGGTTGTAAAACCTTAGTCAGAGGATCTGCTACTATGAGACCCGTCCTAATATGTTCTATATGCACTCTTTGTTTTTGAATCTCTTCTTTAATAATAAAGTACTTTAACTCCATGTGATTTGCGCCTATAGAGTATTTGTCGTTTTTAGAAAAGAAAATTGCTTATTATAATAAATTTTCAGAGGCTTGCTTATTATGTCAACAACCCCAAGCCTTAAAATAAACTTCCGTAGCTATAATGCATGAATTATAGCCTTATAACAAGCTACAAATTTTTCCTCGGATGAAGCAATGATAGATTGTTTGGAATTTTTCCATGAGATTACTACTTCAGCTAACAGGAACTAATAACCAAACATTGACTTTCTACTATCAATATAATTGACAAAATCCGAAAATGAATATCCATTCACTTCTAAATGATTAGACCTCTTATAAAGTGAGCATGTAAACTTTTGTTCCTTGAAAATATCTCAACACTTTTTTTGTAGCCTTCTAATGATCAATACTAGGATTACTTTGATATCTACTCAGCATCCCTACTGTAAAAGTGATGTCAGGTCTAGTACAGGTTTATAGGTACATCAAACTACCCACAACAAAAGCATATAGAATTGTTTCCATTTCCTTACATTCCACATCATTCTTTATACACTGTATAAGATCAAATTTATCTCCCTTTTGAATAAGGACTACACTTGTTAAGGACTTGCTCATGTTAAAATTTTCAAGAATTTTCTCACTATATGCTTTTTAAGACAATCCTAATAAACCTTCTGATCTCTTACGAAATATTGAAATTCCAATCACATAGGATGCTCTCCCATATCTTTCATTTCAAAATTCTTAGAAAGAAATTTTTTAGTTTTATCCAACAAACCCAAGTCATTAGCAGCAAGCAAAATGTCATCAACGTACAGAACTAGAAATATAAACTTATTCACACTGATCTTTCGGTAAATACATCGATCAACAATGATTTCCTTAAAACCAAAAGAAGTAATGGTATTATTGAACTTAATATACCACGGCCTGGAAGTTTATTTAAGTCCATATATTGACTTCTTCAATTTACACACCATACTTTCTTTACCTTTAATGAAAAAGCCTTTAGGTTGATCCATGTAAACTTCTTCCTCAAGATCACCATTCAAAAAGGTTGTTTTCACATCTATCTGATATAGCTCTAAATCAAATTGAGCCACTAATGCTAAAATTATTCTCAATGAATCTTTCTTTGAGATAAGTGAAAAAGTCTCCTTATAATCAATGCCATCTTTCTAAGTGTAACTTTTGGTAACAAGTCTAGCTTTATATCTTTCAACATTGCCATTCGAGTCGCGTTTGGTCTTAAAGACCTATTTACAACCAACCCGTTTAGAACCTTTTGGTAAGTCTACAAGATCTCGGTCATTATTTTGAGCCATTGATTTCAACTCTTCTTTCATAGCATCAACCCATCTTTCAAACTTACCACTACTTATAGCTTGTGAAAACGAAACAGGACTAGGGATGGCAGTGGGTTTTCAACCCGATTAATATCTGCACTACCCGACCCAAAAAAATAGACATCAAGGCTAAAAAATGAATTTTAAATGGATGCGGATATGGATTTGGATATGGGTCTAGTGATAACCCGAACTGATGGATACCCATATCCTACCCATTTTTTTATTAACTCTATTTTTTTATTTTTTAATATTTATGGTTAAATATAATAAAATATTAATATTTTCTGAGAAGAAACAATCTTAAAATTCCCACTTTACTCCTCAGTCCTCACCTTTTTCATCATATTTTATTTTCTTATAAGATGATAATAATGCAAATGATATG
>JAOQMS010000006.1:15997331-16010127 GCA_027563885.1 Erythroxylum longipes | reverse complement strand
TGTTAGTTTGTTAATTATTTATGTTTTAAGTGTTTTATGGGTTAGTACAAGTCTTTGAGCTTAATTATTATGTTTTTGAGGTAACTTGCTGTGTTTGCTAGTGTTTTAGGGTTAACATCGAAGAACGAGAAGTTTCAGAGACATTCGGGCCAAAACAATAACCCACGATCGTGACACAACAAGCCATGACATTGACAAAAGCTTAGGACATGGCCCATGATCATGGCCTAATTGCTACAATCATCACAAAAGGCTCAGATGTGGTTGGGCAGATGTGTATACACTCAAAAATGTCAAGTTTAAAGGGATTTTTAAGACGTTTTGGACCTCAGAAAAATTCTAGGGCTGCTTAGAACACAAACGGTATTTAAAGAATAAGAGAAAGAAGAAGAGGGAGCTTTTGCATCAACCACTTGAGAGAAACCCTAGAGAGAATTATCGGGAGCTAGAGAAAGAGAACAAGGAAGAGAGTAGAGGAGAAGAAGCCAACTCGACGTACTTCCCAAATCAGGAGTTTTTTTTATGTCGCTGCCTTTTGCTGTCTATTTAATTTCGTATTTCTTACTATTTTAAGTTTTATTATTGTATAGAATTAGAATAATAGTTGATGATAGGATTTTTAGATGTTGATGTTGCTTCTAAACTAAACTTCCAAGTTTTATCTTTGATTTAATGAAATTTGATTCTTTAAGTGTTATTCGGATTTATTGTGATTTAATTTCTGCAATTACATAATTCAATGATAAACTGAGAAGGTAAATTGAATAAAAAATAATTAAATTGGGCTAACTAGAGTTAGGTGATTCAATAGAATGAAAATAAAATCAAATTGGTAAATTGTGCAAAGAGAGATCTTACATAGGTTTCCAATATTTTATTAGACAATTTTAGATCTAATTAGGGTTTTAGATAGGTTGTTAATTAAGAAATTACAACTTCCATAAGATGATTAGGATTTATAAATTAGGGTTAATGGTTATAACTCGAGAGAGAGTAATCAACCTTAAGATCGTCTAGAACCAATAATCCAGTAATTCATAAGCCATTAGGTTAGTGTTGAAAATAGGTAAAGTTCTCTTTCTCTCAATTGGTAATTCCTTAGGTTGATTCTTAAATGTGTGTTTCAACTGCTAAATTGTTAATATTTTCGTGATTGATTCTTGAATTGATTTGATAGATTGAATTGAATTCTTGTTTTAGTTTCGTTACATTTTAAATTTCTATAATTTGTTTTGGCCTTAGATTTTTGGATTAGATTATCCCTCCTTGTGGAATCGACACCTTAGGTACTACGTGAATGGTCTGTGTGCTTGCAGATTATCTAGGTTAATTAATTAAAACTTACATATATCAACAATTTGATCAATTGTCTACCTTATCCAAACTCTCTTTGCCTTTTGGGTCCCTATCACATTTTCTGTTTCCACCATCACTTTGCTAACTACTATGTTGGCTTCCTCCAATCCCATCACCTCCTAATAGTCTCCTTTTATGAAAACTTTTCCCTTGGGGTTCCATTCTTTTCCTTATGCTTTGATGAAATTGATAAGTAACCAACACTTTGTCTTCTCTAAGAGAACTTCCCATTGGTCAACCTTAGAATAGGGATGTTATCTTTCATTTCTTTAGAAAATTCATACTCACACATAATCTAGCAAAGCCTACATGTTTTCTCAATGCAGTGTTTTCATCTACACAATTTGGTTTTCCCAAATAACTTGCTAGCATAATCAAACCCTTAGTAATCCAATATTCCAAAGAAATGTTATATATATTCACGTATAAAGGAATAATTTGCAATATGATTTTCTCTAAATCCATTCCCAGTTGCCAATTCTAAAGAAATAATGGAAGTTAAGAGATGTGCCAAGGGCCTTCCTCTATTATTACCCTTTGAGCTTCAGATTTAGAACTGAAGGTAAATGTTATGTTATCTTCCTCAATAAGCGTTAGCTCTTATAAGGCTCTACCTTTCCAATTCCTCTAAGTCCATGCTTGTATCATAGGGAAAATAGGACGTTTATCCATAAAGAATCCAATAATTGCTGTATCCTATATCTTTGCTCCTTCCTATAGGATGTCTATGCTTAAAGCCACCATCATCTTTCCCTCAAGCTCAACAGGTGGACTGTAAAACAAGGAAGTGTTCGAGTTATCACCCACCACCTGTTTACATGATTTTCTAGCTTCATTCTACTTTTGATACACATTTATTACTAGAGATGAGAGTTTTGGGATTGGGGCTTGGCTAGGGCTGGGATTGGTGTTGGGGTAGGGGTAGGGCTAAGGGTTAGGTTGATTTATGGAGAATTAAAGGTTTTATGAGAATTAGGTTATGTTAGAATCGATGAAGGAGAAGAGTGAAAAGCTTAGGGTAGAGGTGGATAATCTATCTCCATTTTGTTATTTAATGGTTATATGTTAACAGGTAAGAGGACAATGGAGGACCAAGGCCGGAAGCTGTCCCTGGCCAGTTAGAAAAGGGAGCAGAGCGAAAAAAGGGTACATGTTGTAGGCATTAAAGCAAGAAAGCAAAGGTTAAGATTTGGAAAAAAACTCGGGTGCCCTTGGCTGAGACACCCAGGTAAAAAAAAACTGAGGGGAAAGGGATTAGGTGGTGTTTGAAATGTAAGCTAGGGTTTAGTAAGTGAGAACGGTGGATCCATGAAAGATTGAAGTTTTAGTGAGATATAGGAGTTTCTCTCTCATCTTTTTTATCCTCTAGTTTATAACTTATTATAATTATTTCTGTGGATATGCAAATAGAATCAATCAGTGGATTTTTAAACTAATTTCAAATACTATAATAACTCTATTATAACTAAAGTCATTTAACTCTTTATGCAGATTATTTTTTTAATTATTTTTCATTCAAATAGCTACTCATTACATGCCTATTTAAAAACTTACATAATATTTTAAGCTTATTTAGGCTAGATGAAAAGGAGCAAGTCTTATCTATTTGTGCTAACTAACTCAAAAAATCTTGTTTATACTATTTAACAATAGTTTGGTTTTCCCTTTCAAGGACTTATATTAGATATGGTCCTTATTATCTCCATAAAGTTAACTCATATAAACTAGTTAGCATTAGTTCAGAGAATTCACTTAATCTCCTTCTAGACCATTAAGTCTTTAACTATTTTAGGACTTTTAACTTACCAAATCTATTTTGAACAACTTATATATTCATTGAACTTCGTATCTACTACTTCTATAGCAATTGAAAATATTGAATGAATTATAAGGAACTTTACATGGTCAAGAAATCCCATAGATCACAAAGTTAAAATTAAATAGGAGGGAGTTGCAAGATTAAGGAAAATGGAGGTTTAGATATCAATCCTATAAATGTTTGGAAAAATATTTTACTTCTTGTGGATACTATCTTTTGATACTTAATCAATTTAAGTGAAATGGAGTCACATATAAGATAAAGGGTCAAAGTTTATAGAGTTGTAAAGTTAAAACAAGAATGTTATGGACTTGGGAGAAACTCCTAAAGTTAAGACATCAAATATTATTTCCAATATGCATTCAACACATACATAGTTTGGCAATTGGTAGCCATTAAGCCCTTTCTTCAAGTTCTTGTCATAAATAACCAATTATGAAGGCCAAATTCCTCTCAACTCCAAAGTTGCATACATTTTTGTTAATAGGAAATGGATTTGACCTCCTTTAAATGATAGATCACTTTCATTAATCAAAGAAAATGTAGCTCTCGACCATCTAAAGGTCCACAATGATATATTAGTTTTATCTTTTGGTTTTTATTCCTTTAAATGGTTAAAATTAGTTATGTAGTTAACCTTGTTAATTCCAAAACTTACTCCCTCTGTCTTAAATAAGTTGAATTTTATAATCATTTAATGTCGAGAAAATTTCTTTAATGATCAATAATCCATCCATTATGTGTTCCAGTGAACACCTTAAAGCTTTCAGCTTTCTCTTACTACATCTACAATATATGGCATAAAAGTAACTCTAGGATTTTCAAGAATAAGAATGTAGAGATTTCATCATCTTTTATCTTTCTTTATTCCTTCTTCTATATACTAGCAAGTGTTTAGGCTAACAATCTTAGCCTATATCCACTCTATAATCTTCATTTAGAATTTTTGTCATCTTCTTCTTTAACAATGAGATGGTAACCTTGATACATCGTCTTTCTTTGTTTTATGTGAAACCCTTACACATCTTCCTTTATGATAAAGTGGAAACTCTAACATAGCATTAAAGACTAGCCCCTAGTTAATCACAATTTAGTAGTTGCATTGCTTAATCATTTTAATGTTTTAGTGCTCAAATTATTTCACAGTGAATACAAGAATGCTCGAATGCTATTAAAACTCTCCCAACATTCTCTTAAAGATCATCAACGTTCTATGAAGATGTCCAAACATACAAATTATGGATTACCTATACCTATTTACAAGAAATACATCCTTTACAGTTTCAAAATAATCATTACAAAACCAATTTTCAAAGACATTGGTCTACCTACAGCTCACATTAATCGACCAATATGCTTATTGATCTACCTTTAGGGTAACCTATCATGCAGAAAAATAAGACAAAAATTCACTAACTTGAAATTTCCAAGTTTTGTCAAAAAGTTTAGTAAACCTGTATCATACATAGGTCGATCAATATGCTTCATAACCACAATATGATCATATCAAACATTTGAACTATATCCTTATATGTTGACCTAACTACCTTTAAAAAACACTTTTCGATCCTCAAAATCATATGTTAGGTCCACTTAGCTACATGAAACTTCATTTTCCAAAGCTTCATAAGTCTTATTAAAGGTTAAAACTTAATACTTAAAAAAATCTTTATTCAAACACTATTTATGAGGTTCCTCAAAGATTGTTTTAAAGATCAAGAGGTTTTTGTTTAAAAGATCAAATAAAATATCCTATTAATTTTGAAAAGGTTTGCACATTAAACTCAAAATATGCTATGTTCGTACACTTTAAACTCGTGAAGGATTATATGATCAAGATCGAATTACAAGGAAAATAACATTGCATAATTACACTTGAAATCACTTGATTCTTCCTTTTTTTTTAATCCATGTTGTTTCCACCTCAGTTTGATCATCTTAAAGTTTATGAATTGGCTTAAATGCTTCATTTTGACTTCATTTATTCATTAATGCTTCATTTTGTTTAATTTGCTACACAATGTCATACTTGGTTTCATGATTTGATTTGTTATCAATTTTGCTTAAGTTTGATTTGTTTTTCATTGGTTAATGACTTGTTCTTTTTTTGTTGCTCAATTGATTTAGTTGATCATCTTTCTATCACATAATACTTGATTTTTTGATAAATTGAATTTCTAATATCGTCATAAATAAAATAATTAGTAGTAACGTATCTTATTAGTATTAAAATTGTAGGTTAAATTGAGAGAAATTTTACAACACATTTTCACTCATACATCTCCTTTTGTTAACTCTAAATATTTTACATCTTGTTTTTAACTTACATTTTTAGGCCTATTCTAGTAATTAATTTTGGTTCATATCTTTGATTAGCTTTGTCGATAGTTAGAAATAGTTCATCCAAAATTGGACTTTTAGTCCTTGGATATGAGCTTAATATGTTGGACACTTCAAATGTAATTTAAATATTTGTAGTTACAATTTTATTATTTTATATTAGTTAAGTTATGATATTTGCGTTTTTATTCTTAATTAAACCCTTTGTTTTCACTAACTAAATTTGGCTATAATCGGTGGTTTCAAAAACTCTAATTGATATTAATTTAACTTAATTAAATCATAACTGTAAAATTAAAAAAATTGAGGATCAAATTAGAATGTTTTAAAAGTTTTAATCATCAACTTTTGAACTTGATTACACAATTGTTAGTAACTGACTTTAGAACTAAAATATGAAAATTGAGATTGAGGGAAATTTCTAGAAAGAACGAACATGAAGAACGAAAAGTAATTTTTTAAAAAAGAAAAAATAAATTAGAAAAATACAAAATTGAAACTATGTCGTTTATTATCAAGAAAAAGGTCTTTGTCTGGAAAAACTTGCCGATTCTCCTCTTCACAATGAAAAACCAGGGTCTTTCACAAATCTGAATTTGCAGTCACCATTCCTCTCGTCCCTTGTCACTCTCTCTGTCCTAGCTACTCATCTCACCTTCGGTTTTTCACTCTTTTTCTTCTTCGGATTGTTTGCTCCTCAAACAGAAATCACAAATAGGTACACGAGTCCCTTTCTCTATTTCCTACGGCTGTTATCCTACTTTGATCTGCTATTTTCTTGATATGAGCTTTGGTTTCGACAAATATTTTTCTATTCATATTTTCGATTGTGTTAGCTTTCAAGTACTTTTGTGTTGGTTTTAGTTTGTGGTTCCTTTTTGTGTGCTTTTCTTTTGTTTATATTCTGAGTTATTCATTTGGTTTTGAGTCTAATGGAGGGATGGATCAATGTCCTTCCTTTTTGTTGATGCCTTTGTTCAGTGTTTTTGCTTGCCGATGATGAGTTTGCACACCAACAGTGGCCAACTCGAAGGGGCTTAAGTTCGACGCAGAGCTTTCCACTGTTGGTGGAAGGCTATAAGGAAGCAAAGGTTTTCAGACGGTCAGGATTTAGTGAATATTGGAATATTGAAAATGAAACGCGGATACCCAGATTCTTCTCCACATTCTGCTAGTGATGGTCCCCCTAAATCCAGATTCAAATACACACCTGAAGGTTGGATGGATAAATTCATTGATTATCTCTACTTAACTTTTGAGATTATTAATTGATCTCTTTAAGCATTAGGTTCATATATTTACTATCTTCGTATTAGATTCTCATAAGAAAAAAAGAAAATTTTTTAATTTAACATTTGATTTTCAATGATGTTCTGTTACTTTGTTTTTTCGCTGTTTGCTTGTGTGAAACAGGTATACATTGGTTATGAGTTCATTTACTTTTCTTTAGGACTTGAGGTTTATGATCCCCAAGCTTTACCTTTTCCCCCGATAAATTGGGTAGAGGTAAAATTGAAATTTGGGTTATGTTGGGACATCATTGTACAATTATCTGAGCAGAACTTCAGAGAGAACTTTAAGTTGTTTAGCCTTTTATGAGGTCAAGGCGAGATGGGAAACTTTTCGCAGCTAGTTCTAAGTCCCATTTCCTTGCAGTAGTTGGTTGCATTATTTAGACATGAGACTTCAGTTATTTCTTCACAGGTGATGCACATTTTTCTGAAGATTTTGTTCAGAGAGTGGCTGATCATTACAGCGCAAGGACAAATCAAACTCTGGAAGAACGAGAAGCTAGTCCAATTATTCATTTGAAGAAACTAAACAATTGGGTACTAGGACTGTGACTATTCTTTGTAGTTGATGCACATATTGTTGTTTGATAATATTATTATCCAATCAATGGAAGTATGTGATTTTGCAGATAAAGAGTGTGCTAGTTCAACTTTATACTCGTCAGGGGGATGTTGTTCTTGATCTTGCTTGTGGGAAGGTATAACTCCCATTAAATCCTTTTTTCAGCTGCCTTGGTAGATACTTACACCCCTTTGAAGACTAACTGGTATGCTGCTTTTGTTTTCTAGGGTGGCGATCTTATCAAATGGGATAAAGCGAGAATTGGATATTATGTTGGTGTTGATATAGCTGAAGGCTCGGTAAATCTGCTCTCGTATTAGTAACCTTCGTATCAAAATAAACAAGAAATGATTTCTAGTGTTTTAAGCAATTGTGACTATCCATTTTGCTCTTAGGATTATGCTATCAAGTGAATAAGTTTCTACAGTAACAGCAAATGATTGTTTAGAAGTGAGTAAATTAATGTGGACATCACTGCTAAAAAATTAGTGCATAAGATCTGAGCTGTAACAATCGTCATAAACTTCACAGGCACAATGAGTTATGAAATGATCCTCAAGTGGAGACTTTAATTGTTTATACTACCGTTGTGGTTTTGTACTAATGGGAACTCAGTTTTCTCCTTTGTATTACTTATTCTTGTCAAACTTGTTGCTCTTGGAGCATTGCAATGATATTCTTTTAATTTGAAAAAAAAATGGATTCCTTGTGGCTACTCTTTGTTCTTCTTAACCATATGCATTAATTGAAACACAAATATTTTGAAAGGGTAAAATAATATGAGAAGTGAGTCATTGTTACCACCAAATTAACTGCATGGCAAACTGACAAGATGTTGTGGTGTTCAATGATTTTAACAGATAGAAGATTGTCGTACACGTTACAATGGTGATGCAGATCATCATCAGCGACGTAAAAAATTCACATTTCCAGCACGCCTAATCTGTGGGGATTGTTATGAGGTATTTCCTTGTGAGCTAGTGAAACTTTCATCCTTTAAAGCACAACAGATTTAGCTTTTTTGTTGGATACACATTTTTAAAATAAACCAAATAGTATCTTTATTTGATACCTCGTCTAATTTGGAAATTACAGCTATTGAAGCATCTAACCATTTGTTTGATGCTGATACATAGGTTCATTTGGACAAAGTCCTGGTTGATGATGGTCCTTTTGATATCTGTAGCTGTCAGGTAAATGTCCTTGCACTTTCTCTATTTGTTTTTCTAATTTATTGAGGTCTGAAGTTATATTCTCTTGTTTGTTCTACTTCTACCACTGATTTTGCTGTCCTACTTAACTCTTTGCAATCGTCACTCTTCTCATTAGATTTCATCTGTTGTATGTTTAATATCTGCAGTTTTACTTTTTATGTCTACTTTCTAATTTACTGAGGACCAAAGTTATATTCTCCTCTTTTTCTACCACTGATTTAGCGTCAGGCTTGGACTTCTTTCAATCATCACACTTCTCTTTAGATTTATCTGTTTCATATTTAAGATATTTGCATCTTAGCTTCTATGTTTAACCTCAAATTTTGAATAAGTTCTTAAATCCTAATTTCCTTTGCCTGCTATGTACAGGAACTAGTTGCTACTTGTGAGACTTAGATCTCTACATGTCTTTTACAATGCACCACTGATGCTTGTTTGCTAATTGATCATTGCTTTGCTGTTCTTTGTGCTTGCTCTACTAAATCAGGCTAAGGATTGATGTAAATCCACAAGGCCTGTACTCTGGCTTTTCGTGTGTGTCTATGTGGATGCATTTGTTTATACTATGTTTTTACATTTCTACTTGTGAAAATGTTCAGTTTGCCTTGCATTATTCTTGGTCTACTGAGGCAAGAGCAAGGAGAGCCTTGGCAAATGTATCAGCCTTACTTCGTCCAGGAGGCACGTTCTTCGGGACAATGCCAGACGCCAATGTAATCATCAAAAAACTGAGACAAGGTGTAGTCTTGGCACCTTAATTACCTATATATCTTTAACCAGCATTTGTGAAGATTTCAACCATGCAAACTTTCCACGGTTACTCAAGGACAATGAGGAACATAATATAGACCATTTTCGTTCTTGATGGAACTTCTCATTTTGTGTTGGTTTGCAGCTGACAGTTTGGCCTTTGGTAACAGTGTCTACTGGATACGTTTTGATGAGGAATATTCAGAGAAGGTAGGTTTTCATGAAAATTGCAACTGCATTACTTTTAATATGTGAATATTCTATCTGAATAGTGCGTTGTTTCCTGATTCAGAAATTTAGATCATCTAGTCCTTTTGGAATCAAATACCAATTCCATCTTGAGGTACCTCTCTGTTCTTTTCTTTTTCTTTGTTCTTCCCATTTCTTACAAGTTTGTTTAACAGTAGTTTTTTGTATCGTAGCTATCTATAATTGCACAATCATATCCTATTAAAACTATCAGTATAAGATGCTTCTTTAGATGACAAAAACAAATTCTTGATTTGAAATTGCAGGATGCTGTCGATTGTCCAGAGTGGATTGTCCCCTTTAATGTCTTTAAGTCAATGGCAGAAGAGGTACTGTTCCATCATAAATGCATTTACTGCAGCTTGTTTCGGTATTGAAAATTAACTGTTAGTATTGTCGCAGCACAGTTTCTTTGCAATTTCTTTAAGCATCAGCTGCATAATTATTCTCTAGGAATTTACTTTATTGAACTTTTGCAGTATGGTTTAGAGCTAGTTTTTGTGAAGAATGCACATGAGTTTGTGCACCAGTATATGAAAAGTCGAGAATATGTTGAGTTAATGCGGAGGCTTGGTGCTTTGGGTGATGGTAAAGAAGACAAGAGTAAGGCTAATTTGTTGTGCCTCTTTTACTTGGTTTTGGCTTCCCTTGTATAAATGGAGCGTTTCTTTTTCTTGCTCATGTCGGATTTCATAGCCAGGCACGCTGTCTCCTGACGAATGGGAAGTAGCTTATTTATACTTGGCATTTGTCTTGAGGAAGGTAAACACATTAAAACAATCACAATGGCATTAGTAATGCATGATTATGTTACTTGTCAAATTCCTAAGATATTGAGATAAAATTTTTTCTATCAGCGAGGGGGATCGGACCGGAGGCAAGCAAGCAGTAGACGAGACAAAGGAAAGCTGCATATATCGAAGGATGATATTATGTACATTAGTAGCGGGAGTTAGTGCTACAACTATGTAGGAGCTAATCTTCAAGGTGATACCATGATTTCTAAATGGATGGATGACGATTAATGATGGTCGTCCATGAGCCTACAAGCTCGTAAGCCTCTCGGAAAATTGAAATGACCTACGCAATTTTGCTGATTCAGTATATGGTACAGATTACTACCAATTTCCCTGTACGTGATACTACCTCATGCGGGGTTGGTGCCTGCATACCAACTATGTTAACTGGCATTCTTGTAAGGAAATTACATTATAAAGAGCTGTAAGGACTTATTTTTTATGTATACTTGCTAATCTCTTAAAAGTAAATAATATAGCATTAAAGAGTAGTCTTTTTTTCTTCTTTAAAAGATAAAACGAATTAGGATGGTTACCATCCAAGTACGACAGATTAAAAAACTAAAACTAGGCAGCAATAAGAGAGCATATGCATCCAATTGAGAGCTTTCTGAAAGCTCGATAGGAGATTGCTGCATTTGGGAGCGGCCCTTCTTCCCGAGACAATGTTAAGAGCCGAGTATTCTGAGCTTTAGCTGAACCTCTAGAAATTGCTTGATGTCACTCCTAGCATTATCGGATAAGTTCGGGTCTTCACCTCTGAAGGAATATACCTCTCTAACTAGAATAGCAATGTAAAGCACCTGATTTGTTCCTCCTTTTATTATCTTCTTTTTACCGGCTAACAGTTGAAAAATTGGGTTCATCAGTCACTTTAAACTATAAAAATCAAAATCTCCCAGCTCTTGGGTGGATTATAATTGTTTTGCACACATTCACCGGATTTGGTTTGGGAAACGGCTGGCTTCTCAAAAGAGTTCGTCCTATATCTACATTTATAAACGTTGGTTTAATAAGAATAGTACTATGAATTGTTGATTCAGAGATTGCTTACAATCAATAGTTCATTAATTTCTCTCAATTGCTAGTACAGACACTAATTTGAAATTTCCTGAGTTTCTTATGCAATCTGTCAGATACAACAGGAAAAAGTGTATGTTTTGTAAGATGCTGCTTGGGAATCAATTAGTGGTGATGATTTGGGTTGATGGTTTATTCTCTACCTATTATAATATTATAAGCTAGTGGATTTATTGTTAAGGATGTCAATGGGTCAGGCTAGGCTGGGCCGGGCCGAGGGACATGGCAGGTCGGACTGCCCGTGGTCGGCTTGTGGCCCCGTGGGTCACGGGCGGGCGGGCCAAACCCGACTCGTCTATATTTTTTAATTAAAAAATAAAAAAGGCATCGTTTTGGACAAAATGTGACGGGTCGTCCTTCGGGCCTGCCGGGCCATGGCCCGTGCGGGCGGACCATGGTCGGCCCATAGCCTACCAAACCAAGGCCATAAACGGGCCCGGTCGGGCGGGCCAGGCCCCCATTGCCATGCCTGTTTATTGTTCTATGCTATTATAATGACGAATAGAGATGAATCCCATAAGAAAAAGTATAATTACTACATTGATAATAAAATGACGATTGATTGATTGATATTAAAACTAAATTAAAAAGACTAAATTAAAGTATTACCAAACAATCTAACAAGTAATCAATAAGAAGAATCAAATAATAATAATTTGCATATCATATTTTCCCTTAGCATCATTATGTATCCTTCATTCAGTTGTTTAAATATTATATTGTTTGGACTAGTAATTTTTAGTGTAATAAACTGTTACTTGTCAATGTAAAAAACGTCACAAAAGGTTGCTTAACATCAGGAAGATCAAGCAGTTCTATATTTAATACTCCTGTGAATCATTAATATATGTTTCTAGGTTATTTTAATATCTATATACAAATTAAGTTTAATATTACGCGTCCTCTTGTATTTGACTAAGCATTAAGATCAAGATATATAAATCATCTTTATTATGAAAACTAAAATCAAGTCATATAGGAATAAGCTAAGGTTTCATCTAATAATAGATATAAAAATATTCACTTAATAATCATCTTTGGAAAAAAAAACTAAAAGAAATGAAGAAATCACTCTATGATATTTCTCGATAATATTATTAATCTCTTAATATGATTTGCCCCTTTGGAATGATTTTGATCTTCATTGAATATTAAAAACTATGAAGGGAGTTGTGGCTGTGCTGTGTTCATGGCTTGCATGGTCTGCATGCTGGTCCATGTTGGAGTTTGCTGTTGATGGTTGTTTGAATCTTATGGGTTAAGTTGTTTAGTTTGTTAAGTTATGATTGAGTCAATAAGTCACGTAGCTTGTTTGTTAAGTTTACCGTTACAAGTTG
>JAOQMS010000006.1:15939760-15997231 GCA_027563885.1 Erythroxylum longipes | reverse complement strand
GTTTATGAAATCATGTTTTCGAAATACTTCATGTCTATAAAAAGCAAGTTTTCAAGAATTGCCATTTTGGGCAACAAGTTTGCAAATCGTGAATTATGTATTATGTGGGTTTGTGGTGGTCCCCTAAGTTCCGTCACGTGCACGTTGACCAAGTAGGCTTCTCCCGCCTACCTGCTAGTGGCATGGAGCTCCTTCATGGACTCCCCTAAGTTCACAGCTACACAGTACGTTCTATTTTGGATCCACCCGAACCATTCTGATGTGCTTATATGCTCATGATATGTTTGCCAAGATAGATGCATACGTGATTTGTACTATTGAGAATTGTTTGACAAATTGAGAATTTCATAAAATAAGTGTTTTTATGATTTTTAAATGTGGAATTACTATGGTTATGAAAAGGTTCAATGGAAATGAGTTTTTAAAAAAAGCAAAAAGAGTTTTTGCTTGTTTCTCAGTTATAAACTTGTTAACCACGAGCTTTAAGCTTACCCTTTTATCCATCCCATCTTCAAGTAAAGAATATGAGATCGAGTGAAAGAGGTTCAAGGCATCGCTTCAAGTTGCATATTTTTGTATTTTAAGCTAGATTTTGTAATAATGAGGCTTTTAGTTACATTTCAAGCATTATTAGTTCCAATATCTTATGTATTTTGGAATTGTGAGATATGGATGTATTGTGGTTTGAAATGCCATTACGACTATATAAAAACTCTTATCTTTTGGTGTTAATGAATTATGAATTATGTATGGATGCCATTGAGTGGAAATGTGAATTTGCGTATGGATAAAGTTGAGTTGAAATTAGGGATACTTGAGGAAGTAATTAATTTGAGATGATGAATTTTTGAACAGGAATTGTGGTTTCATATAAGTAAGATGTGTTATGGTATAAAAGTATGAAGATGAATCAATAATAGTTAAGGTGTTTTTTTTATTAGATTAAGCTCACGTTTTATGATATTCTGGATAGTTGGGCTCCAAAAACGGGGTCCAATAGTTGTGGTATCAGAGCACGAGTTAGACTCCGAAAACAGGGTCTAACAGCAAGGGAGACTTGAGGATGCCAATGGGTCCAATTACAAGGTCACGCTCCAACAAGCTCAAGGCACAATTTCAAATTTATGCACTAGCTTTTGTTTCATAAGAACTTCAAGCAGTTTTGTTGATCAAGCTTAGGGAAGAGCTTAGGGAGACGCCTAAGTGTGTGCGCACATTGGAGGTATCAAACCAAGGGGCTAACACTTAGCCAATTTTCACAAGCACAAGTCTAATCAATGGATTTAGGCTTATTTTATCTTGTAAAGGGCACGTGGACTTCTTTTGGACTTTGTCATGGGTTGATTTGTGTTATGTGTGCATTCGCTTCATTCAAAAAGTCATGTGCATGTTTTATTTTAAGGAACCAAGCGTGTGGGCCTAGTTTAAAACAATCTGCCCCTCATAAGTTATTCTTTTATGTTTTCTTGTTTCCTTATTCTATTTGGACTAAGATTAGGCAATTTCAATTAGTTTTGAAGCCCAAATCTATGTGGGATTTGTTTTTAGGCAGATTTGTTTCCAAAAAAGCCTTTCTGGATGTTTTTGAGATTTCTTCCGGGTTTTTTAGGTTATCTTTGTTAGGGTTTGTATTGTACAAGGGTATTTAAACCCTTACTTTATAGGTGAACTTCAGATTAGACGTGAATAAAAAAATTAGGAAGTCTTCTTCAAGAGAGAATTCTGATTCTTGCTTATTTTACCTTAAGGATTGATTCAACTTATAAAGTAAGTTCTAACTTGTGGCGTTAATTCAATTCTTGCAATCTTTATGCTCTTTGTTACGCATTCCTTACTGTTTTGGGGGTGAAGGGTCGTGTTAGATTGATTGAATTTAGGTATTAGGAACAATCATTGAAACGAAGGTGATCTAGATATTGACTCTAGGTTGTTGTCATATCACTATGTCAAATAGTCAATTTTTGAGAGCCACAACTTAAGCTGCAAAGCTCCAAATGACCTAATTATTCATTCATTATAAGTGAAAGTGTCGCTATAACTATGTAACGTTGTTCAACTTGGAATTCTACCATATTCTTATTTTTTAAGCTAAATAGTCGAGCACTCTATTTGCTGAATTAAACTAGTTTTGAATTTGTGGATTGACTTAATTCTTTAGAGAAACTTGCAATTTTCGCCCATATGCTTTAAATTAGCCAATTTAGAGCTCTTTATTTAGCTCTTGACCTTGTGATTAGACTCTATTAATGCTTAAGGGATCAGAATTCAGTGTTTTACTTTTAACACCCCTCGAATTGTCATTATTCCCTCTCTCCTCAAAAGCATTCATCCTTAAATCCTCACCTACATCAAAAGGAGATGAATCAAAAACATTAAAAGTAGCATCACCTCCTTAGGCAAATCTAGCTTATATGCATTATCATTGATCATTGCAAACACTTGAAAAAGACATCTCTTTATATTATTGCATGTTGGCAAACTATGATGAGGAGAAAAAGTAATGCATTGGTAAGATCCCAAACAATGGCTAGAAACTAAATGAAATCCGCAAGGAATTTATGGCCTCATGGATCCCCGTTGGAAAGAAGCACATAACTATTTGCTATAGAGAATGAATGGAAAATGCACCACAAGAAGAAAAATCAAAATTTTAAGAAAAGTAAGGCTTGCTTGAAGAATTAACACACCACAAAAAGAAAATTAAAAGGTTCAAGAAAAGAAAGCCCAAGAACTTGCACATGAATCCAACAATGAAGCATCTTATCAATTGATGTCACAACTTTGATTATTTGAGATTAGGTTTTATCATTTAATTTCATTTCATCTCTATTGTTATTTTTTATTCCTCTTATGCATAGCATTAATTCTGATTTATTCTAATCCTCTTTTTTATGGTGCATTAATTCTTCAACCAGGCCTAATTTGCTTCCATCCTTTTTTTTCATTAATTCATATTGCACCAAGTTATGTCTTTTGTTTTTTGAATTTTGAGTCATAAACCTGATTATGTGCTTTTATGCATGAATAATAATTTTAATCACAACTGAGTTGTAAACTGCACCAATTATTGTTTTAACCTAAATATAATATGCGATGATAAAAAGCAGAAAAAGAAAAGAATAAAAAAAGAAAAAAGAAAAAGTAAGCATACAATAATATTATCTGTCAATCTTTGTTTTGTTAATTGTTGACTAATTTTGGAGCATTGTTGATTTATTTGTTAGTTGACTCACTATGTATTCTTCATTCACTCATGTTTAACTTTTGCTACCATTGATTGGCTACTTAATACTCATTTAATCTTGTTTGAACTTTAGCTATCATTGAAAATTCTTGTTGATTTTCTGTCTGTTTGGTTCTCGGTAGGATCATTGATCACATTCTTGCTAAAGAGTTTATATGTGGAAGTTGATACAACCAGCCTTGGCAAGGATGGCAAGGAGATTCAATGCTACAACACTTCAACAAGACAAGCTTTCTATGTCTAGAGGACCAATTATAAGGCAGCAAGCTTCAAAGCTCAAGCAAGCTATTCAAGGATTTGTTTAAGGCTTAATCACATATCAATTTAATGATGAGGCCACGACATCCATGGAGGAACACCAAGGCATTCCAAAGCTTGTAATTTTGCTAAGGGAGGCGTGAAGAGGCTAGTACTTAGCCAATTTTTGAAGACAAGCTCATTATCTCTTATAAAAGGGTTGATTGTATCATTTTGGGCTTGTAATTTCGTTGCTTTTATTTAGTTTAAGTTTTGAACTTGTTTTATGGGCTAATTGTATTAAGCCCATTGTTTGGCTTTAGAAGTTTAGGTCATCTTATTTTCTACAATAAAAATAAAATAATATGAGGGATGTAAGACCACTTCTTGGGTCTTTGATTAATAGAATTTCCAGAATTTGGATTTCTTCAATAGAGGTGTGATTGCCTTCTTGGTTATTTCAAGAAATTGATTTGCAACAACAAGTAAGAACTTGCAACGTGAATTAGTTTCTGATTTCTTTGGGATTGGGTCTCAATTCACAAAATTGGAGTTTGATCTAGCATGTTCTTGGGATAGAAAGTTGGGGTAATGAACCAATAGAATTAGGGGGGTTTCAAGAATTCAGATTTCTTGGGGTTTCTATATCATCTTGGTATCAGAGCTTTAGCTTAATTCTATTGAACTCATACGTATCCTTTTATGCTTTATATCATCTTGGTATCAGAGCTTTAGCTTAATTCTATTGAACTCATACGTATCCTTTTATGCTTTCTTGTTTGTTTCTTTGAAAATTTCGTTTCTTTTGGCTGTGACAAATTTGATCTTTCACATTCTTTTATGTCTTTTTGAATTCTTGTTTTTGAATTCATGTTTGATGTGGAACCCGTAGAATCGACTCAATTAGGAACCCCTTGATCGATTGGATCAAAACCCCAACCCAAGAATTCAAAGTTGTTGGAAGATCCTTCGACACCTTGACCCAAGATTAAAAACGCAATCAGAAACCAAAACGTGCAAAGATATCAAAAGAATGCCACAAGCAATTCCGACTAATCACTTGATAAGTTTGTAAAATTGATTTGTAGAGAACTTCAGGATTGAATCCCTCACCAAATGACCTAAAATTATTCTCAATCTATTCTGAATAGAAAGTGTGGAAAACCACCTTTTTAAGTCTCAAAAAGTGGGCCTAAAATCGAAAAACCTAACTAGAAAAATTGAAAAGTCCATTATGAAGTCGTAACAATTTTCTGGCAAAACATCCTTTAGTAAATCAAGAATATCTTGAGATACAGACCTCAGATTAAGGCAAATATTATACCGTTGGAAAGCTAAGACAAAAATATACAACTTTTATGTTGGTTAGTTGAGCTGGTTCGGCCTAAATCAATGTCTGAATTTCTTCTCAAGTCAGAACACATGAATAGCGTTATTGCCTTGATGTTATTGATTGTAACTTGATCTCCAAAGGATTTTTCTTCATCAACCAGGGTGCATATAAGCCCACCAAAACTTCTCTAAGCCTGTTATCATTAGCACAAGTAATCGGTCCTTTCAGCATGGTCAACGGGTCATCCGATAGTTGACTTGTCTTTCAACACTCTCTTGGGCTCACATCATCCTCCCCTTCTTGAAAAAGATTCATCCTCGAATCTACAATGGAAAACGGAGATAAATCATAAACATTAAACGAAGCGCTAATGCCAGCATGCTCACCTCGGAAATCCAATTTGTGGGCATTGTCATCTATCTTTTTAAGAACTTGAAATGGACCATCGCCTCTTGGATGTAGCTTTGTCTTTCGTTTATCAGGAATTCTTGCGCATCTGCACCCACACCCAATCTCCTAGTTCAAATGAAACAAACTTTCTTCTATTATTAGCGCTAGATGCATATTACTTATTCTTTTTTTCAATGTGCCGACGGGTCTGTTCATGGATCTTCCTTACCAAATCTTCTTTCTTTTCACCATCCGCATTAGATAATTCACTAACAAGCAAAGGAAGTAAATCCATAACAGTTAGTGGATTAAAACAATACATAGTTTCAAATGGTGAAAAACCTGTAGAAGAATGAACATTTCTATTGTACACAAATTCAACAAGGGGTAAGCATTCTTCCCAAGTACGCAATTTTTTACTAATCACAGCATGCAACAAAGTACCAAGAGTACAATTGACAACCTCAGTTTGTCCATCCATTTATAGATGACAAGTAGTCGAGTACAACAGTTTAGTTCCTAACTTTGCCCACAACACTTTCTAAAAAGAACTCAAAATTTTGAAATCTCTATCACTAATTATGGTCTTTGGAGTTCTATGCGGTCGAACAACGTCCTTAAAGAACAAATTTGCAACATGATATGCATCATTGGTTTTATGACAAGCAATGAAATGAGACATCTAATAAAACCTGTCAACAACCACAAAAATTGAATCTTTACCATGTGTAGACCTAAGCAAACCTAAAATGAAGTCCATAGAAATATGTTCCCAAGGTGCACTAGGTATAGGCAATGGTGTGTATAATCCGTGAGGCATAACTTTAGGTTTAGCTTGTTTACACTGAACACAATTTGCACAAACACGTTTTACATCCCTACGCATATGCGGCCAAAAGAAATGTTCATGCAAAATGTCCAATGTTTTCTGTACACCGAAATGGCCCATTAAACCTTCACTATGAGACTCTCTAACAATTAATTCATGCAAAGAACAATTTGGGAACACGAAGTCTATTTTCCTTAAATAAAAACTCATCGTGGCGATAAAACTTATTGAATGCAGCAATTTCACAAGCATCATACACATTTCCAAAATCAGCATCAGCCGTATACAAATCCGTGATATACTCAAATCGTAACAACTTACTACTCAGAGTAGAGATTAAAGCATACCTGCGAGATAGTGCATCAGCTACCACATTTTCTTTACCTTGCTTATATTGAATGACATATAGAAATGTCACAATAAACTTAACCCATCTTGCATGCATCCTATTCAACTTTCCTTGTCCTTTGAGATGCTTCAAGGACTCATGGTCAATGTGGATGACAAACTCCTTGGGCCACAAGTAATGTTGCCAAGTTTAGAGCGCTCTCACTAAAGCATACAATTCTTTATCATAAGTAGAATAGTTTAGAGTCGCTCCATTCAACTTTTCACTAAAATATGCCAAAGGGTGTTTCTCCTGCATTAACATAGCACCTATGCCTACTCCAGAGGTGTCACATTCAATTTCAAAAATTTTATCAAAATCAGGCAAAGCAAGCAAAGAAGTGGAACACAATTTATCTTTCAGTAGCATGAATGCCTTTTCCTGTTCAAGACCCCACATAAATGCAACATTTTTTTAATGACCTCCGTAAGTGGTGCAGCTACAGTGCTAAAGTGTGGAACAAATCGCCTACAAAAACTGGCTAAACCATGAAAGCTCCGTACTTCTGAAATAGATTTAGGTGTTGGCCACTCCTTAATGGCTTTCACTTTATTCTCATCAACTTCAATGCCCTTAGCACTAACAATAAAACTAAGAAAATTAACCTTATCCATACAAAAACTGCACTTTTTAACATTGGCATATAACTTTTGTTCATGCAAGACATCAAGTACACATTTCAAATGATGCATGTGTTCTTCTAAGCTCCTACTGTATATCAAGATGTCATTAAAGTACACAACAACAAACTTATTAATGAATGCACGAAGTACATGGTTCATCAATCTTATAAAAGTGTTAAGTGAATTTGTCAAACCAAATGGCATTACCATCCACTCATACAATCCATGTTAAGTTTTAAATGCAGTTTTCCATTCATCACCTTGAAGCATACAAATTTAGTGGTATCCCCCAATCAAATCAATTTTAGTAAAAATCACAGCACCATTCAATTGATCTAACATGCCATCTAACCTAGGAATGGGATGTCGATACTTTATTGTAATTTTGTTGATTGCTCTGTAGTCCACGCACATCCTCCAACTTCCATCTTTCTTTGGCACTAGTATCACAGGAACAACACATGGACTCATACTCTCCCTAACATGGCCTTTAGCTATAAGCTCTTCCACTTGTCTTTTTAATTCTTTAGTCTCTTCAGGGTTACTGCGATATGCTGGCCTATTAGGCAATGAAACTCTAAGCACCAAGTCAATCTGATGCTCAATCCCTCTGATGGGTGGCAGACCTTTTGGAAGTTCCTCTAGAAAAATATCACTATATTCCTGCAAAAGAGATTTAGCAATAGAGGGAACAAAATCATCAAGGACAGCAGCACTAAAACAAGTTTCCTTGTACATCAACATTACAAGTGAATTTTTTTCCATGATAAGCATCTCTAAAATCTCTCCCTCTCGCATATAACCTCACTTTCTTAGCTCTCTTGCACTCAGTGTTTCCTTTTCCCCTGTCACTCTCTTTAATTTTTAAATTCTCACTCTTCCTCATTTTTCCCTTTTTCCCATTGTGTTTGCTCAACTCCACTCTTTTTGCTTTTTTCTGACTCCTCTCGTTGTCTAAGCTTCAACTAATCTTCATATACTTCTTTAGGAGACAATGGCATGAGGGTGACAAGTTTTCCATCTTTAGAAAAAGAATAAGTATTTAGATAACCATTATGTGAAATCTTACGGTCATACTCCCAAGGCCGACCCAAAAGTATGTGGCCTACTTGCATCATAATCACATCATATAAAACCTCATCAAAATACTTGCCAATAGTAAATGGCACAACCACCTGCTTAGTCACTTTGACCTCGCCACAATCATTCAGCCACTGTAGCCTATACGGCTTCGGGTGTTTCAATAATGACAATCTAAGCTTTTCCACCAAGTAAGTGCTAGCAGTATTAGTACAACTACCTCCATCAATAACTAGACTACATACCTTCCCACCTACATTGCATCTAGTATGAAAAATATTTTCCCGCTGTTCTTCTGGAGCATCATACTTAGCTTGCAAATTTAAAGCTCTCCTTGCAACTAGTAAGTCTCTATGCTCTGGATATTCTACATCACTTGCATCTTCCAACGGTGGCATTTCTGGATCTGTCTCCTCTCCATCTGTTTCAACAACCCCATCATCTTTTATGATCATAGCTCTCTTGTTAGGACATTGAGAAGCTAAGTGGCCATAACCTTGACACCTGAAACACTTAGTTTTGCTGCTAGTGGTCATTGGAGTGGTTTCTTTGTTCTTCTAAAAATTTCGATCTTTTCTTTAGGAGAATACTTATCTTCATTATATTTTGGCGTAAACCTATCATATTTGAATTTAGACGAATTCCTCTCTTCACTACTTCTCTTATAGCCTGACTTCCAAGACTATCCACCACTATTACTGAATGGAGATTGTCTAGCTAATTTTTTGTAACTAAGTTGTTTCTCCACTTTCATGGCAACACTGTCCATATATAATGTTGTAGCTCAACTGTGTCAGCAATTTCTCTATTCAGCCCACACAAGAATCTAGCCATAGTAGCCTCTCGGTCTTCTACAACATCTGCCCTGATCATAGCCATTTCCATTTCTTTATGGTACTCTTCAACACTCTTAGACCCCTGTTTTAAGTTTTGGAGTCTTTGATGTAATTCCCTGTAATAATGACTAGGAACAAATCTTGCTCTTATGACAACCTTCGCTTCATCCTAAGTTCAGATAGGTCTCTCCCCATTTCTTCTTCTATTAATTTGAACCTGATCCTACCAAACTATGGCATAGTCTGTAAATTCTACAGCTGCTAATTTCACCTTCTTTTCTTCTGAATAATGATGACAGTCAAACACAAGCTCCACCTTTCTTTCCCACTCCAAGTATTGGTCTAGATTACTTCGACCTTGAAAAGAAGGAATCTTCATTTTTATACCGCTCAGGTTTCTATCAACTTCTTCCCTAGCTCTCGGTTCTCTTCTAGGCATGTCATCTCTTCTTTGACCTCTTGTCGCATACTCCCTAGTTTGATATCTATCCCACTCTTCCATGTTTGTTTCAGTTTCAACATCCTCAAATTCAGGTTGGTTCGTCGGTGGTGGTGTTGGCCGACCTCATTTTGGAGCCTCCAAGCGTTCTAACCTCTCTCCATAGCTTTCAAATGCAAGATTCATTTGGGTCATTTGTTCTTGTAAAGCCTTTAAAGTTGTGGCTAGGTCTTCTGAATCCCTTTCGTCTCCTGCCTTAGACATTACAAAGTAATAGGAAAAACAAGTGTAATAATGTTATTTAAAAAGAAACCTCACTCACTCCCTTACGTGTTTCACTCGAATAGATGATGATTCACTCGTGTTTTGTTCTTTTTTTACCTTTTTCTTTTGATGTAAATCACTCTTGCCTTTTACCACTCTTGATTATTTCCTGAAATTCTTTGCCAACCAAAATTCCAAACAAATCAAGGACAATCATATTGAAAGTGACACTCTTACAAAAGAAATTTTGAAGAAATCAAAAGGAAACAATAAGAGAGCAATGAATAGGAGCATGTACGAGTCAAGAACCAAAGAAATTCAAAGGAACGAAAGAGAAACTTTATAATAGGAATTAGCTTTTCAAAGTTTCGTTGTTCAAGTTTCGAGAATTTCAATTTCAATTCGAGCAATAACGTAATATAACTTCTAGCAATCCACACAATTTTTTCTATCAATCACCAAACTTAACAAATTCCAACAAACTTCTTTCGTTAACAACTTACAATCGTAGCAACACTTCAAGATAAACTATCCACAATTCTCAGCAAATTACGATCAACGAATCAACAATTTTTTTCGTTTTTCCCATTTTTTCATTTTTTATACTTTTCTTTTTTTTTTTCAGATTTTTTCATATTTTTTTTCACAAGAACAATCTTAACCAAAACTAACTGCAAACATAACACGAAGTATGAATTGAAATAAAATTACGAAACAAGAACAACAAAGACGATGTTAACAAACGGCAATGGAACAATAACGATAAAACATGGAGCGAAATAAACAGTAGAAGAGAAACAAGGACAAAAGTAAATAGAAATTTTAACTAACAAAGAAACAAGAAAAACAAGTGAAGACGATAAGAACAATGGATAGGAACCTGAAATCAAGCCAAAGTTCTGATACCAAATGACACGGAACCCCTAGAATCAACTTGATTAGGAACCCCTTAATCGATCAGATCAAAACCCCAACCTAAGAAATCAAAGTTGTCGAAAGATTCTTCGACGCCTTGAACCAAGATTAACAATGCAATCAGAAACCAAAATGCACAAAGATATCAAAAGAACGCCACAAGCAATTCAGACTAATCACTTGATAAGTTCGTAAAATCGGTTTGTGGAGAATTTCAGGATTGAATCCCTCACAAAGTGAGCTAAAATTGTTCTCAATCTAATCTGAATAGGAAGTGCGAAAACAACCTTTTTAAGTCTCAAAAAGTGGGCCTAAAAAACGAAAAACCTAACTAGAAAAATTGAAAATTCTATTAGGAAGTCGTAACAATTGTTTGGCAGAACATCCTTTAGTAAATTGAGCATGTCTTAGGCTACGGACCTCCGATTAAGGCAAATATTATGCCGTTAGAAATATAAGACAAATATATACAAATTTTATGTTGTTCAGTTAGGCTATTTCGTCCTTAACCAATGTCAGAATTTCGTCCTAAGTCAGAACACGTGAATAGCATTATTGCCTTGATGTTATTAATCGTAACTTGATCTCCAAAGGCCTTTTCTTCATCAACCAGGGTACATATAAGCCCACTAAAAGCTTCTCTAACCCTCTTAGCATTAGCATGAGTAATTGTTCCTTTTGTCATGATCAACAAGTCATCCGAAAGTTGACTTGTCTTTCGACTCTCTCTTGAGCTCACATCAAATGGAGCTATGGCTTGGTCCTCAAAGAAGCAACTAGTTATTACACTCTCAGCCAATGAGGCCGAGTTTATTTCTGCTACTTTATGTGCATTTCAAGTGGTTTGGATGAGAAGAGTGCTAAACAAACTTGGTTGCAATCAAAGTAAGTCCACGACTATCTATTGTAACAATAGTTACACCATTAAATTGTCAAGAAATCCAGTTTTGCATGGAAGAAGTAAACACATTGATGTGCAATTTCACTTCCTTCGTGATCTGTGTAAGGATGAGGTAGTGGAATTGGCATACTGCAACTTAGGAGACCAGATTGCAGACATCATGACAAAGCCTTTAAAGCTCGAGGTATTTGTGAAGCTAAGAGACTTGCTCGAAGTATGTGTTCTTTTAAAGAAGTAAACTGTTTGCTCAATGCAATATAGTTTAAGGGAGGAATTTGTGAGGCGAGTTGTGGCCGTGCTGTGTTCATGGCTTGCATGATTTGCATGCTGTTCCACGTTGGAGTTTGTTGTTGATGGTTGTCCGAGTCTTGTGGGTGAAGTTGTTTAGTTTGTTAAGTTATGATTGAGTCAATAAGTCACGTAGCTTGTTTGTTAAGTTTACCGTTACAAGTTGTTTAGGCTGTTAGGAGGTTCCTAGTTTCTTACAGGCAAAACTCTTCAAGTTTGTATTTAAAACCATAGCTCTATCTAATAAAATAGATAGCTTCATTCCAGTTGTGTATGAGTGCTCCGTATTCAAGAGGCAATCTAGTTTTTAACAAAAACAGATGCAAGGTGTATTTTCTAGGGCTTTTTCTCCCTAGCTAATCCTAATTACAAGAATAAAAAATGTAAAACCAAACTAAATTGTGCATTCTTTTTAGGGTTTTTGCATCTCCTTATTTTTAGACTTTTTCCATGAACATGGATAGGGGTAACGTCATGTATCATAATGCTTTTCTTGGTTATGCCATATAGTCTACCATTTGGTTGTGTATGAGGCTAACATCGTTTCCTCTCAAGTTTTTTCTTGAAAATTGATGGATTTTAACTTGCCTGTGTTTTAGGTCATATGTGTCTTAAATTCTTCTAAGACATTTGACATGGTTTCTTTATAACTGTAACACATTGCACTGTCGACACCACCTTTCTAGTACATAACGTGTCATATGCTAGACCATTTTTGATCTTCTGGCCAAGAGTTTTTTTCTAATATGGAACATAACACATGAACATGTTACAGTTTTTCTAAACAAAAAATTGTATTTTCATGATATTTTTCTTGTGAACTCCTCTAATTCTTAGCCAAAATCATTTCTCAAGCAATTTTCTTATAATGACCTCAAACACAATATAAATCTATTTAAAACAAGATAATGTATGTGAAAAACATTAAAAATTTCAAGAAAAATAAACATAGATTTCATGCTTATAAATATTCATCCATAAGATTATAGGTTCCAACTTTGATGCCTCCTTGTGATTTACACAATGCCTTAGTAAATTGATTTTTCATATTACATTCTAAATGAAGGTCATTATATATTCGAATATTTCTTTAAAGTAGGATATATGATTTATTGTCAATATAACTAAGCCTGTTTTTAGTTTTAAAATTATGTTTCAAAGCCAATTACAATATAAAGTTGATTATAATAGGTAGGTTCCTAAACTAGAGAAAGGAGATCATTAAATATAAGGTTGTGGATTCGGCCCGTGGCCCAAACGTTATTTCAAAAGCGACATTGTTTTTGATATATTTTTTAAAAAAATGGTGGCCAGGTTGGCCACGGGCTGACCCATCTTGGCCTGTTGGGCCATGGGCCGTGCTACCCAACCACCAATATCATCATTTTGGTCCTCTTTATAGAGAAAAATGCAAAGATTAATTTATTTTTGTTTGCAGATGAAATTTCAGTTTATATAGAAGCCAACTTTTAGGGAAATTACAAAAATTACATACTCAAATTCATGACCCTTGGCTGATACTAAGGGATTCCAATAGTACTAATTTTCTTTTTTAAAGTTGAGGGGAGCGTATTCTTGAAGAATTTCACAACTAATTTCTAAGAACGTGTTAAGAGAATAAAGGTTACTGATTTGAAAGTTGAACGTTTCCCCTTTATATTAAGCAACAAAAAAAGCAGTAGATGGCATCATTTGGAATCTATTTATGAACAATTATTTCTTTGATGAAGAAATTGATTATTTAATTAGACTAAGCAATGCTCAATAGAGGGTGGTTTTTGAGATGAGCCTTAAAAAGTCCTTAGGTCCTAATGGCCTAATGACCTCTTCTATCAAAAGACATGGCCTCTCATTAAAACCTTAATTACTAACGCTACATTAGAAATCTTTGACATGGTTAAATTCTCAAGCAAATCAATAAGGCCTTTCTATGTTTAAATCCTAAAGTTCCTAACCTTAGGTCCTTGAATGACTTATCTTATGCTGTAATTTTCAAGGACCAAAATGATTTTTTTTCTTGAAATTAGATTTTCTTAGATCTATGTTTATGCGTTTCCTATATAAAGTAGTTAGTAATTAAAAGTATAAACACACATCTTACTTATCAGATACTTATGACACTTACCAAGAGAGATTATTCCAAATTTTGATAGCTAAACAACAACTCATGACTATGGAAAGTTCATAGAAATTGGGAATTATGTTAGAGAGATTAAAAAAAGTAGCTTGGATTATTACTGAGAATTCCAGTTAGGGTGTGAAAATTTGAGAAAAAAATTAGAAAATTTTAATTAGGGCTATTTGATTTTGATATAAAAATTGAGACATTTTGAATTGTTGCTGACACAAACAAAGTCAAGAAAAACCTTTGAAATTTATTTCAATATTGAAACTTGAATATATAATAATTCTGAATCAAATATCTTTAGAAAGAAAATCTTCTGTCTTATGATAACCTACTCCTGTCCACTTAAGAAACTTTTGTTAGTGTGCTAGCCATAGACTCCACATATTTTGTGGGAGATTTTGAGCTAAAAATATTTTTTGACGTTAACAGTGATAGGAGTGGTTAAGTTTTAACGGTGGTTGATCTCATCTAAAAAGTATAATTTGCCAATTATTGTGTTACAGCATATACGAAATAGTTTATTTATTGCACACTTGAAAGATATTTAACCATTATAAAAAATAAAAAATAAAAAGTAAGTTTTTAACTATATTAGACTCTTTGTAATATAACTTTTTTATTTCAATCTTTATATTTTGAAAATTATCTTTTAGCTCCTTATAATACCAACCATTTGATCATATTCTGTTAATTTTACTCTCATTTATAATTTAAAAATATCATAGTATTAAAACTTAAGAATTTATAAATATAAACAAAAATTAATAGAATATAATAAAAGAATTAAAAAAAGATCACATTACATTAAATTTTATTGTATTTTAATAAAAAATTGATAAAACGTTCGTAACCGGATGCATATATGACTGTAAACTTTATGGACTCATTTACAACAGAAACTTGAGCACATTTCCATACCGTTGGTAATCTTATATGTTAAACTTGTTGTTTAGTCCTGCATAAACTTCTGAAAAAGTCAAAAGATTGGTTTTTTAAAAACCAATAAAAAAGGAACAGGGAGGGGGAAAAGAAAAAAAAAAAAAAACTGTGGATGTGTGTAAATGCAACAAACCACGTACACTAAGCTGACCCTGCTGCTATATGTGCGCCCATACACTCCAGTCTTTGCTTTCAAGAGCTTTATCATCTTCAACTAACCTCTTACAACTCTACAAAGCACATACACTGCTCATCACCTCAGGCCTTGCCAAGTCTGTTTTCTTCTCTGGAAAGATTATAAGCAAGTATGCTGAGCTCAAGTACCCCATCTCATCTCTCCTTGTCTTTCGCCAGACTTCAGCCACAAGCAGCACCTATCTATGGAACTCAATTATAAGAGCACTCATCCACAATGGAATGTTTACCAAAGCTCTTGAATTTTACTTCCAAATGCGAGAAACAGATCTTAAGCCTGACAGGTACACCTTCCCGTCTGTGATTAATGCTTGCGCAGCGATTTTTGATTTTGAGAAGGGTCGTATTATTCATGAACATGTATTGGAGAGGAGTTGTGGATCTGACTTGTACATAGGGAATGCTTTGGTGGATATGTATGCAAGGTTTGGTGATTTGGCTAAAGCACGAAAAGTATTTGAGGAAATACCCCATAAAGATACCGTGTCATGGAATACCTTAATGTCGGGATATAGTGCAAATGGGTACTGGGAGGAGGCTCTGGAGATTTACCACCTGTCGAAAATGGACGGCTTGAAACCTGATTGTTTTACGTTTTCCAGCATCTTGCCTGCTTGCGGAGGCTTAAATGTGATCGACGAGGTTAAGGTCATTCACGGTTTGGTTGAGAAAACTGGGGTAAATGCTGATGTTGTAGTCAGCAATGGACTTCTTTCTATGTACTTCAAGTTTGAAAGGTTAGAGGATGCTCAAAGAGTTTTTGACAAAATGGTGGTTAGAGACAGTATGAGTTGCAATAGTCTAATCTGTGGATATTTTAATATGGGGTTCTTTGAGGAGTCAATAAAATTGTTTAAACTGTTGGTCAATAGATTTAAGCCTGATATGTTGACAATTACATCTGTACTTCGTGCTTGCAGTCACTTGTGCGACTTGATAAATGGGAAATTCATTCATGATTACATGGTAAAAGGCAATTTTGCGTTTGATATCAGAGTTTATAATATTCTCATTGATACATATGTAAAGTGTGGTGATATGCTAGCTGCCAAAGAAGTCTTTGACACAATGAGAATTTGGGACATTGTATCCTGGAATTCATTAATCAGTGGGTATATCCTAAAAGGTGGCTATGGTGAAGGGGTGAGGCTATTTAAGATGATGAAGATTGGCTTGAAACCTGATTACATCACATATGTGACACTGCTGTCAACATGTTCTCAGTTAGCAGATACTAACTTTGGCAAACAAGTACACGGCGAGATTACTAAACTAGGTGTTGATTCATATTTGATAGTTGCTAATGCTTTAGTTAATATGTATGGTAAATGTGGGAAATTGGATTGCGTACTAAAAGTTTTTGAGACTATGAAAGTTCGTGATGTAGTAACGTGGAATACTATAATAGCTGCATGTGTCCGAGGTGAAGATTGTATTCTTGGATTTAGAATGATTAACAGGATGAGGACTGAGGAGCTGATGCCAGATAAGACTACAATGTTATGTATCTTGCATATGTGTGCTTTACTGGCAGCAAAGCGGCTGGGGAAAGAGATTCATGCTTGCATACATAAATTAGGATTTGAAAGTAATGTTACCATTGGCAATGCATTGATTGAAATGTACTCTAAATGTGGTGATTTAATGAAATCTACAATAGTGTTTGATCGTATGAAATCAAAAGATGTGGTGACATGGACTTCACTGATATCTGCGTATGGGATGTATGGTGAGGGAAAGAAAGCTATGAGAGCTTTTCAGGAAATGGAAGCGGTTGGTATTGTTCCAGATCATGTTGCCTTTGTTTCTCTCATCTACGCTTGTAGCCATTCTGGTTTAGTGGAAGAGGGTCTGGCTTGCTTTGCTCAGCTAGAAAAGAATTGCAACATGAAGCCAAGGCTCGAACACTATGCTTCGGTAGTTGATCTTCTGTCTCGATCAAAGCTATTATCCAAAGCAGAGGAGTTTATCAGTTCGATGCCTTTGAAGCCTGATGCAAGTATATGGGGAACTTTACTTAGTGCTTGTCGAGGAGGTGATGATCTGAAGATTGCAGAACGTGCTGCTCAAAATATCATTCAGTTAGGTACAGAAAATACTGGATATTATGTCTTAGCGTCAAATGTTTACGCAGCTTTAGGGAAATGGGACCAGGCCACAATTATTCGGATGTTAATACAAGATAAAGGACTAAAAAAAGATCCTGGATGCAGCTGGATAGAACTAAGAAACAGACTGTATACTTTTGGAACCAGGGATAAGTTCTTTGAACAACATGAAAAGGTTAATCAGTTATTGGGGACACTCGCTTATTTGATGACCGAGGAAGGGTATATTTCTGACTTGCAAAATGATCTGCATGATGTTGAGGATGAAGAAAAGAGAGACATGCTTTTTGGGCACAGTGAAAGGATTGCTATAGCATTTGGATTGCTAAATACAGAGCCAGGGACTCCATTGAAAGTTATGAAAAATCTTCGTGTTTGTGTTGATTGTCACACTTGGACCAAACACATATCAAACATTGTTCAAAGAGACATATTGCTAAGAGATGCCAATCGATTCCATCTGTTCCAAAATGGATGCTGCAGCTGTGGCGATCATTGGTGATCCATTTCTCCACCTATTAATATTTTCCAATAGTTGAGGATCTTTTGGTGAGTCAGGTCCTCATTTCTATGCCAATGAAATTCAAATCTGAATTAGTTCATTTATGAAATTTCCAGTTGTTGAAGTTTCATTTTAGATTTTCTCAGTTTGATTGTACAGTAATCTACATGGATAAGGTAGATTTCAACACAGCCGAATTATGAAATCTTTTATCATTCGTGTTTGCAGGACAAGTCTTATTCGTTTGGTGGATATTATTTCTTGTAAAAGTTAGTTTGATTGATTTCTTTTGCAGATTGATGTACCTTTCAACAGTCAAAGCCGATCCTTGAATATCAGTTGGATGGTGAACATCAAAGGGTTGGCGTAAGCATTTACTGCTTGTGTCTATAATCATAATCAACTCACTGCTTGGGTCTATAATCAACTCTTAGAACACGTACACAATAACCTGGACTAGAGCGAGGAAAGTGATTTCTGTTAATTTCTTCTATGTTCTCTATGCTTACAGAGAAATCTCATTTGTTTTAAAAAAGGTAACTGAATATTTAGTTGTTAGATTAAACCAGATTGTAGTTATTTGAATTTGGTTTTAATCATATATCTACGATCCATTGATCAGATTAATTATTTGATCAACTTAAGCTTGATAAGAATTAATTCTTTCAGGTTATCCAGATGGATAAGATTTCCAAATGGACGCCAATTTACATGATTTGAAAAAATATGGTAGAAAAGTAGTATCAGTGAGATTTTCTTTGCCGGAGTTGAAGCCTTTTAGTGAAACAAGAAGCAAAGGATTCCATGAGATCCAATTAACGCTTAGTTTTTCCACGAGCAGCATCATGACAAGATGGTGTTGTTGCACTTACACAACTGTCTTTGGAAGATGAATGCTAGAGGATGCAGTTTTACCAGATCTGTTTTGTCTCTTTTAGGTATATGATGATAATTTTTTTTTAATTTTTAAATTTGTATACAAGTTGATTAGATGCTGGAGATCGTAGTTATGTGGAGGAAAAGCCATATTGAAGCTGCATTGTCATCCAAAGATGGTGGTAAAAACAGCTTGTCAAATCAAGTTGTAGCAACAATTTTAAAGATTAATTCTTAAAGTACTTTAGTTACTCCGAGCTACTAAAGGCTAAAGAAAGTTGATTAAAGTTGTTTGTCTCTTGTTCAAATTTCTCAAATGGAAAATTGGTATCTGCGAACAAGATTTGGAAGTCGAGGCATAATTGTTGAAGTCAAGAGCAATAAAACAGTATCTAAGTGCTTCTAATCTTAACAGCTTCCATACAGGAATTCGGGCTTTTCTGGTGTTTAGCAACTTCAAATGAGTTGTTTTTCTCTTCTTTTTGGTCTTGTAGTCAATTCAGAGGCACAGCTAAGACATGCCTTATGCTTCTTGTACATATATAGTTCAATTTGTGGAATGTAATTTTAAGATTTTCTCATATTAGTTCTAGTTTAGCTTGCTCGTTGTTGCTATTTTTGGTCTTCTAGGCTTCTACGTTTGTTGGCTTCCGTTATGAGTTTCTTGTTGAGGTACATGCTTTGGTTGCATTTTTAACATGGTATTAAGAGTTTTGATGTTCTCAAGGACCTATGTAAGGAAAAGTTACAGGGAACCTTTCTTCTTTGTCAAAACTCATCTATTTTAGATTTGTTTTGCTAGAATGGGTTTTGTTGACTTGTCTACAAAACAACTAATTTTTAATGGAGAAAACTATCCAGTGTGGTTTATGAAGAATGAAAGCCTACTGAGAACTTTTGATATCCATATAGTAGGCCCCACTTCCACAAAATTCTGACCGTCATTTAATTTAATAACTAGGGCAAAGAGGATGTTAAAGAGGTAAATGGTTTTACCAACTATCTAAGCTAAGTTATGGCTTGTGCTATTGGAAATATAACAAGATACAAATCTATAGAATATATATATATTGATTACATTATTTCTGTAAAATGTATATACTCCAAAAATTTATCAGAAATTATTATATTTCTAAAATTATGAATATAATATTTTGCTTATTAAGATAGGGAGATATGTATCGCTATAATTTAGATATTCAAATTATTTCATACTTTCCAACACTTTCTCCTGTAAATAGATGTCTAAAATTCTTAATTTGCCAATCAATGATTCAAATCCAGTTTCAGCATTGTTTATTGATTACTTTTACTACTTTCACCTTTACTATATTAAGGTTTAATAGATGTGCTAGAATTTGAAATCTATTTGTCTTCAATAGCTCCTATAATATTGCATTCTCCTAGATCATTTGGCCTTGGAAATCTCAAATTCCTCCCTCTCCACAAAGTATGAACTATATTTCCAAGGGTAGTCTTAAGCATCAGTAAGTCCCCTTCCTTGTACTATGGTTTTGAGAAAACTAGGAAACCAATTTTCGGAAGCTAGAGTCTAAAATTTGTATGGTTCGTAGCTTTTAAATCTGATTCCAAATGTTGAGTGAGACTTTACATTTGAATAATAAATGAGCAATGGACTCATTTTTTTTCCTACAGAGTGCACAAAGTGTAGGGTTGTTAGAGGACTTTACTTAACCAATACATGGTGGAGAGTTTTCCTCTCAAAATTAGCCAAAGAGTGATTGACTCAAGCTATGCCAATTGCTCTGGGGTGATAAAATCTCAATATATCCATACATGAGACATTAAAGAATAGGATATTTGTTCCATAGGAAGCTATCCTTAAAGTTATGATTGAGGTTGAAATAAAGGATGTGGTTTATTTCACTAATTCTAAGCATTTGCTTCAAAAAGGAAAGGAATCTAACCAGTACTGGGATGTTATTTCTCAAGAGACTGAGCTCTGAAATCCTGGTCAGAGGTCTCAAATATGTCCATTGTGATTCCATAATGATGTTATGTTTCCATTACCAATTCTAATTATTAAATCCAATCAGAATTTTTCCTAGAGCATCAATTCTAATTATTAAATCCAATCAGAATTTTTCCTAGAGCATCAAAATATTATACATAGTCTAAGAAGAATTATACTTTGGTTAAATGCATAAAAAGTTATCATTAGATAGATAATGGGCATAGATCCACCTTACCTATAAAGCTTGCTTATCTATACAGATTTTCCAAATCCTTTTGATTATAATGACCTATTAATTCTCCTTCATTTCTAGGGAGACATAGTTCACTTTGCTTCACTTCATTTTAGATATATCTTTCCTTGTATTTTCCTCAAACTGAAGGAATTTTCTCATTTTTTTCAACAGACTTGACAACTTTTATTGTAAGTGTAATGAGAAGATAAATACACATGCAAACTATTAATCACATAATTGATTAACTGCATTTTTCTAACAATAGAAAGATTTTTATTATACCAACTAGAAATTATTCTTTGGTTTTATCTAGTAAAGTTTGGAACTTAATGGTAGCTGGTCTTTTGAGGAAATCAGAATTCCCAAGTAAGTGCAAGTTTAATAGCTCACTTCTTTAAATGGATTAAAAATAAGAAGTGAGCAATCTATTGATATAATGAGCACTCACAACTATAAGTATTTGTCTCTTTACTTTAATATTGAGGAGGTATGAGAGATCTTTGAAATTGTTTATGGCTAGCACTAAAATACTAACAAAACAAGGATTGGCTTGGAAGAAGATGATAAGGTTATTTGCAAAGGATAAACTACATATTCTTAACTTTTTTCTTTTTAAGTGAAATATGAACTTACCCTCCTTGTTAACAATAACTTTGATGAGCCTATTAAGGAATCCAATGCATAAAGTGAAGAGGTAAGATCCCTTTACCTTAGTCCTTTAGCATTCTTGAAGATATTTGATTGCACAATATTTTTTTATATGCTTTATGTTATAGTTCTTAAAAATCTCTTGAGAAAGCATACTATTGTCTCTAATATGTCTTCTATAAATGAAAGCACCTTGAGATGCATTAACGCAATGAACAATGACTCTTTTCAATCTGCTAGTAATTAGCTTGGAATTGATCTTGCGAATTATGTTACAAGAAGTGATTGGACAAAAATCTTTCAAAGGGTTCAATTAAAGTAGAAATTGTAATCTTGAAAGCTCCTCCCTATTATTAGAATTAGCTTGTAGAGTGTTGCTTGAATTCCTCCAATTAAGAGCTTTAAGCTCTTAATTCACTTATTGAAGCTTCCTCATACAAATATATATCTTATCCCTTAAAGTTTTACAAATAATTCCTCTATTAATTTTCTCTTCAAAACTTTTTAAATTAGTTAGATAATGATTAAATTTGAAGGAGAAATGTCTGCTTTAGTTATGGCAAATATTCTACACTAGAATTAGATAAATACTTGAGAATAAAGAACTGCTTTGCTTTTAGGAAATTATGGATCTCACTGTGAATAACTATTTCCCTATCCAATTTCTTTATTAAAATCTACCTTTATTTCTACTTATTGATCTAAGTGAAGAAGTTCCCTTCCTTTTTAAGGCCAGTAACCTTAATAAAGTTACATAATTCTTGAAATCTTTTGAATAATTCCCTAGGCTAACATTCCCTTCAATTTATATAGGAGAGATCATACAATTAAATTCATTGAGGTTGATCCAAAAGGTGTTTATGGTAATGCCAATATCCAAAAGGTTATTCCATAATGAACTTCTTTGGAAAGCATGATTGAAAAGTAGATATAAGAAACCTAAAGCTTACAATCCTCCTACTTTATGATGATAGCTAAGTGTGTTAATTAACAATGATGCTAGAATATATTACCTTTATTTTATCTATAATAATTTTTCCACAATGGTGAAAATTATAACTGATAACAATATGCCAATGATTCATAAAAAATTGAGATTCTACATTTATTATCCTTTAACTTAGTTTCTAATAAAACAATTAAGTAGTTTCTAATAAAACAATTAAGTATAGGTTGGTACTAAGAAGATAATCAGGTAAATCATGTCGCTAGGTAGGGCTATTAAGCCTCATCATATTCAATGATAAAATGGACATTAAGAAAGAGCTAATATTGTTTTATTCTTCCAATTTGATTCCCTTTTAGAGACCTTTTTGAAACCAATAAAATCAAGAATTCCATTACCAGTAGTATCAATCTCTATGTCAAGATATAAATTAGGTTTAGTTGTTGCAAGCTTTCCTAATTGTTAAGATTTGCATCCTTATAAGTAAAGGGGAATGGTCCTTTAGGCTAACTTTAGTAATTGTGTCTTTAACTTGATCTTTATTCTCCTTATTGGATTCCACCATAGTATGGTCCATATTTTTTTTTCCATCTTCTTTATATCTCCTTGTATTATTTCTTTATATTCATTAGTAAGGAATCTACCATATTTAGTGTTCTAAAGTCTTTAAGTTGGTTCATTTCAGGTCTTTATTGGTAGGTTAAGGAGATAACATCAACAATTGAAATGTAATTTTTATTTAATCTCATCAGAGGGATCTTTTTAGGGGGCACTCGGTGTAAATATATTATTAAACAAACCCTATCATAGCTAACTTTTCTCATACTTATAGTGACTTCATCAAGGCATAATGGTTTACACAAGACTTGCAAAATAACTTTTCCCCTTGGTAGTCTAATATTAAAGAGGAATATTATAGATGCTTGATGTAGCGCGTCGTAACATTATTCTAAATAACTAGATCTACAACTATAATAGTGGTGAGTCTAGGTCAATCACACGGAGAGTGTTTTTTTAGCTTTTGTTATGAAAATAATTGGTGTTTAGGTTTTGGGGGCTTGTTTGTTTTCAAATAAGAAAATAAAATGAAACTAAACTAATGGACACAAATTAAAAAAACATTTTAAAAATGATGAAAGTGATGAATTCATTAAGGACCCGATCATTGGTTCAATCTCGACCTACAAACAATTAAACATACTTTATTGAATTGTTATTGTCATACCTCTCCTAGCAACTATTAATAGTAGGTCAATAATAAGCTCTGTTAACATTGATTTTCTCTTAGGTCGTGTTTAATTAAGAAGAGCTCGTTAATTAAACCTAGCCATCGAACAACCTAGAACAAGCTCTTTGGATTTAATTGGATAGTCGCATTACAAGTTAGGAAAACAGATTAATCAAGGCAACAACCACACAAGCTTAGGTCATTTAACTCAAGTTATATTATCCCTAATAATTACAAACCATTAGTTTCCACAAATGAATCTCAATATAACAGTTACAAATTATATTGAAGATTCTAGCAATGAGTTTTTACATAAAAACAATCAGATAGAGCATTCAATTATTTTTAAACAACACTCAAACATTAAACATAGGACAAAATAATTAATCCCTAAGAGAAAGAACAATAAATAATGAGAGAAGTGCTTAATTGGGGTTCTTCCGCGTCGATATCAGCTCTGAACTTATGCCGAGAAACCTATCTGTCTATGGGTCTCTAAAGTATGTAAGTTCTGCCCCTCTTCATTCTCCAAAAACCCCTAAATCATTTCCTCTAACCTTTCATAATGTTTCTTCCATCAAAAAGATATTTTTATTCCAAAAAAGTAGGATTTTCGAGTGATCTGGCAACATGTCATGGGCGTGACAACATTCTTACGGCCATGACTTATTTGTCATGGCCGTGGGATATTTCTCAAGCCATGAATTATGCTATTCTTCATTCCTTTTGACACTTTCTTATCTCCTCTTGCTCTAATCTTTCTTTTCTTGCTCTATGAAGACAATTGAGGGTAATCTTAAGAACATGACTCAAATATTGTGTTTTCAACTCACTTGAGCTCTTTCGCTTCTGAATTGTACCTAAATCTAAATATGAACTAAAGTGAATGTCTTAAGCATTTCATATCATTAATCACTAAATGTTATGGAATAAATGTATAATCAATTAAACATAGATCAACGTTAATCCAAAGAAGGACATATTTTTGCTTAAGATCATGTAATTAAATACTAAACTTCCATTTTCGTAAAGACAATGGCTTTGTGTTAAACTGCCTCTCCAGTAGAGTTGAGCCTTAGAACTACTACTACCTTATCAAGCTTGAGAGGGCAATAAAATAGCTTAAGGGAAGAAGAGGAGTTATATGGAACCTGACTCCATATTCTTTTATCTGAGATGTTAGCAACAAACTCAGCCTATAAGTTGGTGATTTCACAAGAAATTTAAGGAGGATCTAGGAGCTCTAGATATGTTTATACTAAGGGATAGTGCTATTGATAATTTTGATATAGAAAACTTTCAATACCGCATATATGTAGATTGTAACTTATAATACAAATGGTATTGTTCCCACAAGGATGACTAATTAGACACGTAACAACTTGAATAAAAATTTGTTTAAGGTAATAAAAGATTGATTGAACTAAAATAAATTACTGAACTTGAAATAACTAATAAAATAAAATAGTTGAATAATTGAGTTGTCAATAAGTAAAGTTAATCAAAACTCAATCCTAGATATCCTAAGGTTTTGATTACCCTCTCCCAAGATCTAATCAAGCAATCTCAATTTGAAATTGATAATAATAGAATTGTAACCTATTGATTCACAAAACTATTCCTGACTATTCAATTGGATTTGAAGAAATCCTTATCCTAAAGATGATTAATTCATAATTAAGAATTATCTTTAATTGTTCATTAATATGATAATTTTAGGTCTATTAAGATACCGACTCTTATTGTGCATCTTAACATATATGACTTGATTCACTCTCTTGATTTATTACAATGAATAAGCATAATAATTATTAACAAGTGTTGATAGATGCATTGGATTCAATAAAAATAAAGTTTAACAAAACAGATCAAAAACAATCCCTAATATGGATTTAGAAACCCATAATCATGTTTAACATCATAATAATCCAAATAAACATCTATGAAAATGAAATATATAAAGGGAAAAGAAAGAAAAACAAATTGTTTCTTGATCTAAAAATCTGAAATTTTTTGAGTTTCTTTAGATGTCTCCTGTTTGATCTTCTTTTAATCTAGTGCCTTCTGTCTTTTTTTTAGTGTTTTTCTTGTTTTTAAATTGTTATTGAGGATTTTGCGGTTGTTCATAGGTTTTTTTGACAGAGAGCCCTACGTAGACTTGTTCACCTGCCATGATCATGGCCTGCCTCCATGCTTTAAGTTCCTCTCTTTTCTTTAATTTCCTGTTTGTAGTCACTCACAAACACATCAAACACCCCTTAAAACTTAAAAGTAAGATCAAATTCTTGTTAAAAACCATAGAAACAATTTAAACACATAAAAGAACTAACAATAACATAATTATAAGTCGTAAACACATAATTATCATCTAAGAAAAAATTAAAAACACATTCAAACATCTAGAAAACACAGTATAATCTACACCTATTAAGAGCCATAAGGTGAAACAAAGGAAAATCTAAATATTCATTAGTTTAGATGGGGAAAAAGTAGTGTGCAAAGCAAAAACATGAGGAGAAAAGTTTGAAGGAGTGATAGGCTCAGAGTTCAGCATATTACTATAAGAAAAAAAAAGCTAAAAGTAAATGGAAAGTTTGAGAATAATGCCATTAGAGGAAGCAAAGAGAGGGGACATAAGAGTGCAAAGAAATAAAGAGGAGAAAGCTTAATAATGAAACAGGAGAGGAAAAATTAAGAGGAGGGTAATAGAGCACCAAGAGCAAATAGGTAATAGAGAAGAAGTAAGCAAAGTCTATAAGGAAAACTTGAGAAGAAGAAGAAGGAAACTGATAAGAATTAGTAACATTCGAAATGGAACAGTGGAGTAAAGTTGATATAATATAGAAGTCAAAGAAGAAAATTTGGGAAAGTAGCATGCAAACCATGCAAAATTCTAAAGAGAAGCAAGAGCTTCTCCCTCTTTGACTAATTGAAAATACTCACATCTACTACTTATTGTAGAAAAATAAGTGAGAATTATTATTCATCGAAACTAGAAATAATCCTTACATGTTTTATATAATCATATTATATTAGATTGCTAATAATGCTTATAGATGACTTGCTATCATTATACAACATTGTTCAACCTCTTGATCTATGTTAGCACACATTCCTTAGGTGATTGCCCTAAATTTTACTTTAGTATTACTTTGTTCAACTATATACTACCTTTATCTCTGTGGAATCAAAAATACCTTGTAAAATAGTGTAATATTTATATGATTACTCATTTTAAGAAATTAAAGAAATTATTTTAAAAATTTTCCTAATAAAGGTAAAATTTAGTTGAGTTATAGCTTAAAACACACCTAGTTTGCTAAAGCTTTACATACTGCATAAATGTGTGAAGCTTGCGAAGCTTACATGTTAATTAAACTTCCTATATTGAGCTAAAGTGCACAATTAGCTAAGTCCTATTAAGGAATTTCTACTTCCTTAATATGGGACTTGTGTCGTAGCTCCCAGTTGTTAGCTATGCATTTCCTGCATTCAAGATGCATATAGTGTAAGAATATAAGTTCTCTTATTCTAGTTGTTCTAGCCTTTATGTCCTTAAGTGTTGGAGTTAAAAAGCTATTAGTACCCCTAAAGATCCTTGTATTCCTTTCCCTTCATATTAGATAAATAAATAAAAACCAAAAGTTATTCTCATTGTCACACTATCAACTTTGTTACTTCTTTTGTTGTTGCTCATCCAGTTTGTGATTCTAGCTAAATAGTTGTTTTTATAGTCCCAATAGCAAACTTTTGTATCTTAAGCAATAAACAAGATGAAAATGTACATTAAAATAAGAGATGAGCAATAGATTCAAAGTCTTAACCACATAGGTGACAGTACTTATCTAACTTTTATAAATGATAGATTATATCAAAGGTAGGAATTTTTCCTAAAATGGATAAGAGACATCTTAGGTGAAGCATATTTAAATAATACAAAACTAAACCAATGAACCTTGGGCCAATTTGGTCTCATTAATTTTTTACAAGTGTTATTAGATAATTGTCCAGAAGAATGTTTTATTGAGTATATAACATCATTTCTACTAATGTATAGAGAAAAGCCTGAAGTTGGGTTTATAAGATTAGATTAAATTGGAGAACCAAGTTGATGAATATTACCACTAAGTACCTAATTGACTAAATCCTTCTCATGAATGAACTTCTTAAGGTTGGAATAAGCATTGTTGTCATATAGGGGGCTAATGTAACTCCAATTGTCAAGCCAAAGCTATTATTTTTTTACCATTACCTAGTTTGCTTTAGAATTGCAATTTGACTTAATATCTTAGTTTTAGGATATGTGCCATAGTCTATAATGTGAACCCTTTTGACCTATAAAGGTTTCCCATCCTTAAGGAGCCTCTATGTTCTCTTCATCATAAATGCCCTATTGAAAAGTTTAATTTGAAACATACCCAAGACACCTTCTTCCTTTATTATGCAAAATTTATTCTACTTGAATTTGGCTATTGACTTGGTTGTTGCCTCACCAAGCCATAAATAGTATTTAAAAATCTTCTCTATAAGCTTAGTTAAGCCTTTTTGGATGATGGATATATGAGGTCCAATACACATCCATACAATTAAGTATAAAATTGTTATGTTAAATCCTCCTAACATAAGAAGGAATCTTGTTGCACTAAAAACTTATTTTTTTGAAATTTTAATCAAAGGCATGAAATCTTTACAATTGGTATCTTATAAGAGATTGTTATTCTTAAATAGGATAAAGTGATATCCTTAATTTTGAGACATGTAATATGTGAGATCCACATAGCTAGATGAGTTTCTCTTGATGATAGTATAAAATAAATCTTATCTTTGTTCTTTTTAAGTCTTGAAAGATCCTTAAAAGTTTTCAAAGAACTCATTAAAGTTAGGATTGAATTAAGGTTAGCTCCTGGTAAGAGAAGCAAGTCATCTGTAAAGGATAAAAAATGGATTTTTAGTAACTTATATTTATTATGGTATCCAAAACTTCTTTACATGTTAGTGGTTTTTCTAATTAATATGCTAAGAATTTTTGTACAAAGGGTAAATATGTATGGGGAAACTAAATCCCCTTGTCTAAAATCCTCAACTCTTTTAGCTATCTTAGTTAGTTCTTCATTAATCAAGATGTAATATTATATATAATAAATACGTTGATCATCTAATTTTTGAATTGATTTTGAAAGCTATAATGCCTCCAAGGTTTGTAAAATGAATTGCCACCTAATTGAGCAAAAGCTCTTATGGGACTCCAATTTAATGGCATAACTCTTGTAGGAATTATTTTATTACAATTCTTAATGACTTCTTGACCAAGAAAAATATTATCACCAATTTGTCATCATCTTAGAAAAGCGTCTTAAGATGGATGAATGATTGAGCTAAGGAAAGTTTTAAGTCTTAATGCTTGATTGTGTTATTTGAGCTTTAAAATTTATAATCCCTCAAATACCGCAAGTGCACGAGTTACAATTGTAGTATAAAAGGTTTCGTTCCCACGAGGAGGGTACTAGCTTAATCTTAAGTCGTCTAAAGTTCAAAGAAAAGAATAAAAGGAAATAAAAATTGCACAAGTGAACATGGAAAGTAAATACGAGAATTTGATTTAAGAATTGTAAAGTAGAAATTTCAACAAAACAGAATTAAACTGAGCAATCACAAAGGTCACAATGGAAATCCGTCAAGAGATTTAATCAAGTTGTGAGAGAGGGGATTTTACTCATCATTAATGCTAATCTACCTATTTATGTGTTTATGGGGTGTCGGTTCTAGATGGTCATAGGGTTGATTACTCTCTCTCGAGTTATAACTATTAAACCCTAAATTGTAAACCCTAATCAAATTGTGGAACTTGCATTCTCTTTATTCACAAATTAACCATAACTCTAATTAGTTCTAACGCTCTTTAATAAACAATCGGGTCTTGCACAAGATCTTTCTCTATAAAATTACTGACTAGATTGATTAAGTGGTCAATTAGATCACCTAACTCTCATTAATCCGATCTAATAACTTTTATCCGGCTTACCCTCTCGGTTTGTTACCAAAACATGCAATTACATTAATCAATCACAACATCTAAAACAATAAACACAAAATGACTAAATGAATATTAACTCAAAGTAAAATCTCGAATAAGAGTTCAGAACATTATTAGCAACCCGAAATCCATTTCCATACAATCCATCTTAACTTTATACATTTAAATGAAATAAGGAAATGAAGAGAAAATGGAACTTAGGTTGGATAAATCAGGAAGGTAGTTGCATCTGGATACCACCTACTTCGGGGAGCAGCGGTGTCAGGATCCACTTCTTCTTCCCTCTTCTTCCTCTTCTTCTTCTCTCTCTCTCTTCTTTTTCTCTCCCTTTAGGGTTTCCAAGAGTGACTGAATGTAAAGCTCTCTCATTTTTTTCTTGTTTTTCTATTTATTTTCTTTTGTGTTTAAGGTTGAACTAGGGTTTTTTTAGGGTCCAAAAGATTCAAAAAATCCCTCAAAACGTGAAGTTTGGAAGTGGCTATGCATCTGGTCAACATAGGTCAGGATGGTAGCCTATGTGAGGCCTTTCTGTCAAGATCGTGGCTTATGGGCCATGCAATTGGCCCCAATTTGCTCTAAAACTCCTCCGTTCTTTAATCTTTACCCTGAAACACTACCAAGCACATCAAGGTACCTCAAAAATATCATATTTAAGCTCAAAGGATTGTCCTAACCCATAAAACACTTTAAAAAAATAAATCACAAACTAACACAATTATACCCTAAACATATACTAAATAATCGAATAAATGACTAAAAATATATCAAACTATACCCTAAAATATGATGCATTTCACACCTATCAATGCTTTAAGCTTGGCAATATTATTGTAAACTATATTACAACAAGATATTGGTCTAATTTCTTTAAAACAAGAGGGGTGGGTTTGGAGATTTAGGGACAAGACTAATGAATGTCTTACTAATCTTTTTATGTAGTTTACCTCTGTTGAAGAATTCAAGAATTGCAACAATTAATAGACTCTTAGTAAATCTCTATGAATTCTGAAATAAGTATTCATTGAGCCCATCTAGTCCTAGAGCTTTATTAGCATTATGCTTAAAGAAGGCCCTCTCCATATTAGCCTTAGTAAAGGGAAGAAGTAAGTTTTGAGCATCAAAATTAGAAATACCACTAGAGATAACTAACTTTAGGAATTGAAGTGATGAATAGAAATGATATGTAGTTCCAAAATTATTGGACAAGTATTCAAAGGTAACTGTTAGAAAATCCTTATAAGACTACTCTAAAGATCCTAAAGAATTTAAATGAAGCAATTCTATTAATTTTTTCTTAAAGAGAACTGATTTGTGGAAAAGGTTGCGTTTTTGTCACATTCTAATAGCCATTGTATCTTTGACATTTGCTTGGTGATTGAAGAGTCAGTGTCTAGGGCCCTTGTGTAATTAGAGAGAGCAATTTTCTCAGCTTCCAATAAGGTGAAGTTGAAGGGATCCTAATAAAGGGAAAGTTGAGTCTCCAATAAGATATCTTTAGTTTTAACTATAACTTGTTACGTATTCCCATACTTCTTGAGGTGAAACTTCTTTAGCTCTTCATTAACCATTTCTAGCTTTTTGCAACATATGTAAGAATTAAAAACTGTAAAATTGTGCTTAAAACATTCCTTAAAATGGCTTTAAATCGCTTATTTTTAGCTAGAAAATTCTTTAATCTAAAAAAGCAACCTACTCGATATCTTTATTGTAAGATTTTATATAAAAATGGGTGAATGGTTTAAGAATATTGAACTTTAAAATGTAGTTATGTTACCTTAGAAAGTGGCAAGCCAGTTATTGTTCACTAGTGCTCTATCTAGCTTTTTTTAAAAGATCCATTTTACTCATTATTTGTTGTTCTAGGTATAAAATTAGCCTTCCATTTTAAGATTTGTAACTTATAATTGAATGACACAATCCATCAGATCATTTAAAACATTCCTAAGATAGATATTACCTTTAGCTTCAATGTGAAAAATTGTTGTTAAAATATCTAAGAATTACTTAGGGGATGTTAGAATAGGTTAAACTTCTAATATTTTTTTTAAAAATTATTTGAAACACTAGGTTATGAGAGTTAAAAAAAGTGACTTGGAAGTTAATTCTTTCATTCAATAAAATGAATGACAGATTGATCATCTAGTCATTTAAACAAGAGTGTTGAATATGCAATTTATTTTGGTCAAACAAATTATTCTTCCATTAAAATGGGAATTATAGTTATTGATAGTTTTCCAATTCCTTTGAAGGAGGCTTAATTGAGTATAGTTGTTATCCTTTAGTATGGTTTCTAGTAAATCAACTATTATTGGTTTAGTAACAGTAAGGTTATCCCTTAAATTTTGTTATTTCTTGAGGTAATTTAAAATCTTGACATTCTATACAAATATAGATGTCAGGAGGGGTTAGAGAGCTTAAGCAATTGCTCTTAATCTTCCTTTTAAATTTCCTCCTTGTTGTCACTATAAATTCTTTACTAGATTCCATGGTCGCTTGATTGTAAACAAAATAAAGAATCTATATATATTGGTGTTATAACTCCATGTATAAAAATTAATGTTCTTTAGTTACCTATAGAGTTTAACTTCTCAAAATTTGGAGAATATGATTTGTCAAAAGTTGCAAGGTGGATTCCATTAACTTGGCAATTTGATTATGAACAAAATTTGAACCACTTGAAATGTTGGATTTTGGTGATCCTATTAGAGTCCCAGATTCATTATGATTAGAGTTAGGAACAAATAGTTTAAATTCCTCAAGACCTTGAAATAATTCTTTGATAACACTAAAACTAAGGGCTTGTAAACTACTAACATCTTTGGGTTCGGAATTATCAAACATATTCTTTATCTCATAATAATCCTTTTTTCTTATAAATATTTCCTATTAGAACCCATACTTTTCTGTACTGAGATAAATTATGCCTCTATTGGTAAGAGATATTCACCACATCTTAATCCATCCTATCATTGTTACAAGCCTCACATGAGTAATCGAGTCTAATAATGTTTCTTTTAATATCCTCTAGTGTATAAATCATGGCCTATTTGTCTCTTTTTATATTAATTATGGCTTCATCCATAGAGTTTTAACTTCCAATATAACTAGTCAAGTAGTTAAAGACCTTTGTGGTCCAATACTTTAGTAGGATGTTATAAAGATTTACCAAATTGGGACCTTTTTCTTTTGTAATCTTTCAAGTTAGAAACTTGGTCTCCATTTTTGAAGAAAAAGTGGTTTCCCATTTAAATTTGATGGTCCATTGGAGAAGATATGTTGAGCATTAAATTTTAAGTCAAATTTGAAGAAGAAGATGTTGTCATCATTGAATATAAATTCTTTCAATCTTGCCTTTTTTTGAGTTGTAATTAGCTTGGTGAGTGGTTAAAGATTCTTTTAATGCTAACTTGCTCTAGAGGGAAATTAGAGGTATTGGCATGAGGGAGAGATGGATTATCAAGTCTTGGGATAAAGGAAGATGGAGGAAGAAAGTGGTGGGAAGCTTGAAGTACTCAGAGTATTTTAGTTAGAATGTAAGTGAGGGTTAGACATGTTACCAATAATAGTAAAGTCTAAATAGTTTGGAAATGATTAAAGAAAACCATTACCAAAAGGAGAGGTGAAAAAAATTCTCCTACTAATACGATCACAGGATAGAGATAAGAGGGCATTAGAAAAGAGAATGGTCTTAGTTTGACTGAAACTAAGAAAGGGATGAGCACCTAAAAAATGATTCTAAAGGGCAAGTATGTGTGTGCTAGGACATCCAAGTCAAAATTGTCAAGCATTACAGCCCGAGCATGTAGACTACATGGGGAATGCTCTTAGATCATAAAATCATGCACATAGTAATACATAGGATCCAGGATGAAGGAATTATCCAATTTTTTCTTGGAGGAAGCAAGGCTAATCAAGGAACAACCCTCCACCAGGATTCGAATAACACGCACTTTAAAAAAAGAAGTCCATCATGGAGGACAACATGTTTAATTCTCTTTTAAATTCAAAAACAAGACTTCAATCCTTAGAGACTTCATTGAGGAATCAAAAGGCTTTTATACGTTACTTGGAAGCTTAGATTGGCCAAGTTGCTAAGTTGATTTTTGAAATACCACAAGGGACTTTTTCTTGTACCATAGAGACAAATCCTAAAGACTGTGGGATGGCAATAACCCTTAGGAGTAGAAAATAGTTAAAAGAGGAAAATGAAACCTAAGATAAGAAAGAGAAAAGAAAGCTAAAGGTGAAAAGAGAAAAGAAAGCTAAAGGTGAAGGACATCTTTAAACAGTCAAGGAATTTTATCCCGCCATCTCCTATCCCACCAATTTGAAAAAAGATCAAATGGATGAGTGGTTTGGTAAGTTCTTTGAACTATTTAAATAACTTCATATTAACTTATCTTTGTTGAGGCTCTTGAAAAGATGGAGAAGTATTTGAAAATTTTAAAGGATTTACTAGCAAATAAGAGGAAATTTAAGGAATTAGAGACTATGACGTTGAGTGGAAGTTGCTTAGTGATTCTTTAAAGCGAGCTACTAGCAAAGTTTAAAAATCTAGGGAGTTTTACTGTCCCTTGTCAAATTGATAGCTTAAAATCGAAAAGGCTTTATTCGACCTAAGGGTTTGTATTGATATAATTCCTTATTCTTTATTTAGGAAATAGGGATTACGTAAACTAAAACATACTAGGTAAGTTTAGAATTAACAAATAAGTCAATAAAGCATGCTAGAGGTACTATACAGGATATACCTGTTAAGGTTAATAAGTTCATCTTCCCAGTTGAATTTGTGATTCTTGACATAAAACAAGACATGGAGGTGCCTCTAGTTTTATTAGCCACTGTTATATCAATTATTGATATTAGAGAGGGAAAGTTAGTGTTTGGGGTTGAAGAAAAAGGATGAAAAATATGGTACAATGAAAAAAATAGGTAGATTATTTAGAGGTTAAGGAATCCTTACTAGCAAATGACAAATTTAAGCTCTCAAAGTTGCCTTGAATATGATAGGTACTTTGAACTAAAGACATTAAACAAGTGCTGCTTGGGAGGAGGCTCAAGAATCATGATAGTTTTTTATTTGATTATATTATTTTATTTACTTTTAAGCTTTAGTTTAGGATCTCTTTATTTTTTATTGTGTTTTATGTTAGGTTATAGATCATCTTCTTTTGAATCTGCCTAATTTTTGTGTTTTTGTTATATGTTGTCGACTTTTGTGACCTTGAATGAAAATCTTTAAGTTATGAGGAACTTTTAGGAATATACTATTGTATACATAAACTTGTAATGCTTGTGAATAATTTTTTTTAGCATGTTTTACATAATTACAATGGCGTAAATGGTCACTAGACATTGATAGGTGCTTGATTGTTGATATATTTATTCCCTAATGCTTAGTGATTAATTTTATCTTGCGTTTAATATACATATTTTGGTTCACATTTTGCTTTAGGTACAAGTTGGAGGACACAGGAGTAATTAAGAGCTAAATTTGCATCCTTAGAGTTGTTCTACCAATGTTTAATTATGTTTGACTTTAAGGAGTAGAAAGGAGACGAATTAGGGTGATGATGGGAAATAATGGATGAATTGGAGTTACTGTGACATATAGATGATATATTGGAGTGTGTACAAGCTCAAAGATGTTGTTTTAAGCAACCCTGAGACCCATACGATCGTATAGATGACTTACATCGTCATATATCTCTCTGGGACTATGTAACTTTGCAATTTCTACCAAATTAACATTTATGGTCACTTACAAGCCTATATATCTGAATGCAACCCTAATTTTGTACTATAAAAGGGTATTTATGAGGCCAAAAAGGGCATGAAGTCATTAAAGACTGAAAGGAAACCTATTTTCTTTACCTTTTAAAAGTTATGCGGAACTAAATTTCGTATTTCAAGTTCAAAGGGGATATCTAGGTTGATGAACATGTTTAGGAATTGATTAATCTAGTGATGTTGTTCTTAAATTTCTTTTGGGATTGACTATGTTATTATATGTTTAATGTTTTTAATTTATGTGTAAACAATTTAGATAGTCCTACTAGATTATTAATGTATGGATTTATTGCCAAAATTTAAATCGTAATATGTAATCATTGTACATCTAAATCACTTGTGGTAAACTAATGGTTGAGCATCATTAGGGATATCATAGAATAGGTTAAATGACCTAAGCTTCTGTGATTATTACTTATATTAACCTATTTTCCTATTATGTAATAAAATTGTTACACTAGATCTAAAGAGCACATTATTGATTTTCTGGAATTAAAAGAGAATTATTTATTATCTATAGCAATGCTATTACAAAATTACACAAAACAAGAAAAAAGGTTACTATTAGCTCATTCTAAATGTTCCATCTCATTTTCATATATGGTGATATGAGCTTAATTAATTGTACATTTATTCCATAATATTTAGTGATTAATACTATGAAATGCTTAAGAAACTTATTTTGATCCATATATGGTTTTAGGTACAATTTGGAAGTTTAAGAGCTAAAGTGAGTTAAAAGCACATTCTTTGACCCATCCTCTTGATGTTCAAAGTCAATTTTCTTTGTGGAACAAGAAGGAGATGGATTAGGGCAAAGATAGGATAAGAAAATATGGGAAAATGAAGTTTTCAAGATGACTTGGAAGATTTATAGCCATGTATATACTTACATAGCCGTGTATACATTTAAAAGATACATTTTTGATATACATGGTTGATCTTCACGAAACCTTTATTTTTTGGTTTGCATGGTTTGATGCAAGGTCATGCACCCAGTCGTGCATCTTTCCATAACCCTAGTTTTTCATATAAAGTGACAAATGAGCAGCTTAAAGGGGTATGAATCATTTTAGGGCATTGTGAAGGGGTATAACACTTACTCTTTGGACACACATGGAGGGATAAGCTTCCTTGTTCTGATTCAAGGGGGTAAAATCGACATTAAACATCACATTTAAGCATATCGTCATCGTATGTTATAAATCTCTCTCTTTAGGGATTTTTTTACATTATTCTATGTCTATTGATTTTGGTATTTATGTAAAGATCATCTGACTGTGTTCATTAGATTGTTTTTATGTAAACCCATTGCTAGAATCTCAAATACAATATGTAATAGTTATGTTTTGGATTCATTTGTGGCATCTAATGGTGTTGAATCATTAGGGATAACGTAACATAATTTAAATAACTAGAGCTTGTATGGATGTTGCCTAGATTGATCTATTTTTCTTATTTATAATGTGACTGTCTGACTAAATCTAGAGAACTTGTTCTAGGTTGTTTGATAGCTAGGTTTAATTAAAGAGCTTATTTTAATTAAATACCATCTACGGTAAAATTGATATTTACAGAGCTTGTTCTAAGTGTGAAAACAATATGATAATAACGTAAGTTTAATTGTTTGTAGGCTGAGATTAAATCGAGAATCAGATTCTAAATGCAATCATCACTGTCATCATTTTTCATTATTTGAATTAAATTACTTTCTTCAATTCAATTTTACTTTATTTCCTCAATTGCATTTATCCAAAACCCCTCTTTTATATTAAAATCAATTATTTTCATTGTGAAGTTACAATTACATTCCCTGTGGATACGATACTTGCTCACTACTTGATATGTGCTTAATTGATTATACATTTATTCCAAAACACTTAGTGATTAATGCTATGAAATGCTTAAAACATTCAATTTGGTCCATGTTTTGTTTTAGGAATAATTTGGAAGTGAAAGAGCTAAAGTGAGTTGAAATCACTATATTTGCATCGCATTCTTGAGATTCACACTCACTTGTCTTTATAGAGCAAAAAGGAGAAGCATTAGAGTAAGAGAAGACAATAAAATATATAAAATGAAGAGTATGAAGAATGAAGAGCGTAGAACATGGCTCACAGCCATGGATGAAATTGTCAGGGCCATGAGACACCTCTCACGGCCATTTCATAACTTGCATGGGCATAACACTTAAGTCACACCCATACAAGATAGCTCATGACTGTGAGACTTACATACATGTCTATGAGAAATGACAGCTATCCCAAACCCTACTTTTTGGTATAAAAACAACGTTTTACTGTAAAAAAAGATATGAAAGGTTTATGAAACATTTGGAGCTTAAAGGTTTTGGGAGAATGAAGAAGAGGGGTAAAATGTTGGAGACCCATGGAGGGATAGACTTTCCCGACCTGATTCGGAGGTAATATCAACGCTGAAAAACTTGGTTAAGCATTCTTTCATTGTTTGTTGTTCTTTCTATCTTAAGAACTGATTATGTTATCCTATGTTGATTGTTTAGGTATTGTGTTAAGAAGATCTTAATGCACATTAAAAAAATTGTTCATGGACGGAAGTAATTTTTTTATAACTCATATTCTCAATCGTATAACCAAGTTTGGAATGATCATACTAAATTTAGTTATGGATGGGATAATCAACAAAATTACTTCCTTGATAGTTTGTAGGACACACAACAATTCCCATATATACCAGAAGCCTCTTCTTCTAGTTTAGTTACATCTCTGGATGACCTTTTCAAGATTTTTACTACTAATAATCTTCAATTTCAATAGGGTATGCAATAGTTTCAACAAGATAGACAGTATATTCAACATAATACTTTACAATTTTAGTAGGACGTGAAACGATTCCAACAAGATGCAATATCTAGATGGGGAGATATCAACCACCTGGAACCATAAAATGAAGAGGGACAACCATATCAACCTGAGTTCTACCTAAGGGATGTTAGTGCAGAGACCTTACAGAGTGAGGAGTAGCTTGAGAATCTTGAGAGAAATACTTAAGGAATTGCTTATGTCAAAGCAGTGACGGAGCTCGAAGGAGTCGTGGATATATCATTTAGCTCAGAGGCAAATGCTGAGTCCCTTATTATTGTTTATATTAACCCTTCAGCTTTATATAGCAAATTGGAGGAACTAAATAAGGAGGAAAAAGGTAAAGAGACAGTTGAGATGTTCTAAGAGTGGTAGGACTCAGTAGAGATTGGAAATATGAAGATAGGGAAGCCAATGTATGTGAATAATCATCAACTAAAGCCCTATCCTGAAGAATCTAGAAGCAACTAATACAAATATGTTTAGTATTTGATATGATTCAATTATCTTATATTTTCTTATGCAATTCAATGTCTTTTCAATCCTATTTTTGTGTTCAAATATTCAATTTGTGTTCATTTTGTGTTTACATACAAATTAAAGGATTGAACACAAATATATGCTAAAAGGAATAAGTTTGACAAAGTTTGGAGAGCTATCAAAGGCATTCAGAGGAGAATCGGAAAAGACCTGGGAAATAATCAACGGCCATGATTGTGCCAAATATGCCACAATCGTGATAGAAACTCAAGCACAGGGACATGATCTTGCTAAATATACCATGATCGTGACAGAGAGCAGACAAACTGGCTAAAATCATGCACTAAGGGCCATGATCGTCGCCTGCACGTAGACAGACATAAGGTCACTTTTGGATTCGTGTTTTCGAGGGAATTTTTGGACTTTATAGGCACGGGAAAACCCTAGGGTTTACCCTAAATATTAATGGAAAATACTACATAAATGAAGAGAAATGACCTAGAAAATAGCTCTCTAATCTGCCACTTTTGGGGAAAATTCCAATGAGAAGAGAGAAGGAACCAGCAGAGAAATTATTGTTACTTTCCATAAGCTTAGCTATTCTATTTCATTTTCAATGCTTTATTTTCATATGTCCAAATCTATGAATATTTATTCCATTAGTTTAGAGCTTTCTTAGTGCTAATCATATTTTTACATGTTCTAGAATATTTAGAATGAATGTTTGATGGATTTTATAGTTAAAATTTATGAATTTTGTAAGGAACCTTTACGTTATATCAATGGATGTTTATTCCTTTAGTTTTCCAGCTTTAATCTTGGTTGTTTGAGCTTATTTATGAGCATTTTCAGGTTTGAATTTATGGGGTATTTGATTGTGTAACGGTTTATGTTATGGGTTTTTGCTTATTTTTGACGCTTTTGATTAATTTGTACTTTATAGTTAGGAATTATGCATGTTCTTAGGTTCATGATCAATTAATTTGGGTTTTTATGCAAGTTAGGTGTGCTAGATTTTTTTTTTGATGCAACTAGTTTAGATTTTGTAATTTTGGTTATGATTAGCTATTTGTTAGCACGCAGAGTTTTGATTTCTATTAAGTTAGTGTTGAATTTTGATTTTTATTACTTCGTTTATAATTTCAAGCCTTGGATTTATTTAATTAAGTATGAGTTTTATTTATTTAATGTTTATTTTGCTTAATATGGATATGTGTGGATAGATTACTTAGGGGTTTGGAGATATTATAAGGATGAAGGGATGGAAATTGTGAGAATTGAGTTGAACTTGTATTAAATTGGTGCTTATAGGTCTAGGTTTGGTATAAGGATAAATGCCATGAATTAGGAGCTGCTTATAGCTTGATCACCCTTTAGGTAACTTTCTAATTCGAAGGCTAGAGTTGAGCGTGTGATATGTAATAGTTTATGGTGACTCCAGGAAGTAGCAGTAGGTCAGCTGAATTTGTTAGGATACTTAATCAACTAATCCAGCATCCCATACCTTTAGCTTGCACCTTCCGAGCTTATGAGTAGGTGGCCTAAGTTAGTTGTTTCGTAGTACCTAATGTGTCTTCGCTATTGAACTTAGAGAGCTTATTCAAGGTTATAGTGGAAATCGGGCCATTTCTAGAGCTTATTAGTTTTGCCTATTTTAAAGAAATTAAAGGCTTGAGAGCTTAATCGAGTCCATAGGCTAACACAATGTTGAAAGTATCTTTTATTTAGATTCAAGGATCAATGAACATCTCAGAATCTCGAAGATATCTCTAACCCAGTTCTTTATCATTGTTTTTAGTCTTTTCTAAATTTGCTTTGTGTTTGTCTTTTTATTTACATTCATTGCATCTTTGCAATTTCGTTTTCATTATTTCAGGGTGTTTTATTTTCTTTTGTTTGAAACATTTGAAATAGCTTTTGCATCCCATCTCTCTATTGTTTGACCCTAGCTTGCCATTTACTACATAGTTTAGTAGTTAGGAATTTATTATTTGGTAGTTAGTGAGGCTATAAAATTTTTAGTGCTGTTGTTGGGGAGTTGGTGTGTGTTAATTGTTGTTTCTTGTGTTGTTTTTATTTTTATTTTTGCTGATCTTTTTCATTCTTTCATCATTTTGCATGTCTTATAGTTCCTCAAAACACATTCGTTTACGTAAATTTGCTAAGCAAAATAGAGGTTTATTACTTTCTCCACTTAACCATTTCTCTTTTTCTCCTATTGTAGGTCGCATCATATTTTGTCAGAGAGATAAAGAAATCCATACACATTTTTGTGAGAGCGGTCATTCCTTATCCTTTGAAGAAGAAGTCGATGGGATTTTAGAAGAAGCAAAAGAGATTGTGAAACATCATCAACTCACCTTAAAAGAGCTTGTAGCTCCTTCTTTCAATCCTAATATGATTTGTATCAATTATCTGGATGAAGAGCTAGAAGTTGAAATTAAACCTAGACTAATACGTGCATTGCCTGCTTTTCCAGGTTTTCAAGACACTAGCTTACTAGGATCAGGCTACATCACTGATCCCAATAAGTTCCTGAAGGAGTTCCACATCGCATGCAGTGGGAGTCTCAGTAGAGCAACTCAAGCTAAAGGTATTTCCCTTTACTTTAGTAGATTCAGCTAAGGAGTGGTCGTATAACTTACCCATCGGGTCGGTCAACACTTGGGAGCAAATGCAATAGGTGTTTCTAGAGAAGTACTTCCAAGCCTCAAGAGCCGCTTACATCAAGAAGGAGATCTATGGCATTTGGTAAGACACACGGGAGTCTTTGTATGAGTATTGGGAGCATTTCAAAAAGCTCTGTAATAATTGTCTAAACCATCGTATAAGTGATAAGTTATTAATTCAATATTTCTATGAAGGTTTGCTTCCTTTGGAAAAAATAAGATAGATGCTGCGAGTGGTGGAGGCTTGGTGGACAAGACACTAGAGGATGCTAGGAACTTGATAGCAACAATGGCAGTGAACTCCCAATATCGGGCCAATCGTAGCAACGCTGCCTCCTAGAAAAAGTAGGATAAGGAGGTCTCCATTTCCAAGTTAGAGCAACAAGTCACAAATTTGACTTCATTAGTACAACAAGTAGTGATAGGAAAGGGGCCTACAAAGGTATATGGTATTTATACGTTAGTTGACCATCCTATAGATGCTTGCCCTTCCTTACAGGATGAACAACATTTCATTGTAGTTAGAGGGTTTCGAGGACAACAATAGAGGTATGAACTTTTTTTCCCCACTTACAACCTTGGGTGGAAGGATCATCCCAACTTCAGGTATGGAAACCTATAGCAAGGAAGCAGTTTTAATGCACGCCAACCCAATTATCAACAACAGCAACAAGGATTCCATGCACCATCAGGTTTCCATTAGAATCAACCATAGTTTCAATCAAGGCCACCACCTCCATAACCACTACAACAACAACAAGATGGAGGTATGTCCTTAGAGGAAATTATTAAGAGCTTAGTGACTAACACTCTTCAATTTCAACAGGAAGCAGGGAGTGATTTGAAGAATTTGGAAAATAAGGTCAGCAGGTTAGCTGATGCCGTGGGGAAGCTGTAGACCTAAAGTTCCACAAGGTTGCCTAGTCAACCTAAAAGGAACCTAAGAGAAGACGCTTGTGCCATTACCTTGAGAAGTGGCAAGGAGGTACAAGGGCCAAAGAAGCAGAAGGAGAAAGAAGAAGAGGAAGAAACTGATTTAACAAATAAGAAGGAGAATCACCATCCTCAGGTAAGTACTTCTCACCCTATTGTTAATGATTCACCTCCTGTTCCATTTCCAAGCAGGTTCAAAAAGAATAAGCAATGGGTGAAGGAAAAGGAAATATTGGAGGTCTTTCGTAAGGTAGAAGTTAATATCCCTCTTTTGGAAGCAATTAAGCAAGTTCCGCGATATGATAAATTTTTGAAGGAGTTGTGCAGCAACAAACAGAAGATGAGGGGAGATGAGAAGATCAGTTTGGCGAGCAATATGTCAGCCAAGTGCAAGGTTTAACATTTCTTGTAAGATCGTTAACATGAGGTATGAGAGATGTATGTTAGATTTAAGAGCTTCAATCAATGTTATGCCTTTATCTATTGTTTAAGCTCTTAATCTTGGTTCGTTAAAGGATACCTATGTTATTATTCAATTGGCTGATAAATCTAACACATACCCTAAGGGGGTTATTGAGGATGTTTTGGTGCAGGTTAATGAGTTTATTTTCCTTGTAGATTTTTATATGTCAGATATGTAAGATAAGGGATCTTGGAGCCCTTCAACAATTTTATTCGGCGCGCCATTTTTAATACATCTCGAATAAAAATCAATGTATACATCGGGGTGTTGAATATGAAGTTCAATGGCAAGGTCATTCGTCTCAATATCTTTGAAGCTATACGTTATCCATCAGATTATGAGTCGGTTGCCAAGGTGGATGTTCTTGACTCTTTGGTGGAACATTGGTCTCTTCTTTCTACAGGTGACCCTTTGGAGGTAGCCTTAATTACCTCGCTAGAGAAAAAGATGTCTGGTTATTGGCAAAGCAAGTTCGAGTTTGGAGAGGACCTAAAGGAAGCAATTTGGGTACTTGAGATAAGTCCTTTTGGGTAGGTATGTCCCTCACTTTTTAGAATTGCCTGTTAGTACTAATCAGTTGTTACTTCTATTGTATAAGCACCATAGGTGATGCTTAAGCCTTTATTGACTCACATAAAGTACGCTTATCTGGGCACTAACAACACACTTCCAGTTATTAAAGCAAGTGATATTACAAAGCTGAAGAAGAAAAGCTCGTTAGTGTGTTGCGAGAGTATAAGACGACATTGGGATGAACAGTTACAAATATTAAAGGCGTTAGTCCTTCCTTATGCATGCATAAGATTTTTCTTGAGGAAGGAGCTACCCTAGTTCGTCAAGTGTAAAGATGTATTAACCCACCGATGATGGAGGTGGTGAAGAAGGAAGTAATGAATTTGCTAGAAGTAGGTACCATATACCCCATCTTTGATAGCAAGTGGGTAAGTCCTTTGCAGGTGGTTCCTAAGAAGTTAGGCATTACAGTTGTGGAGAACAAGAGAGGAGAGATGGTTTCGACTTGTGTGCAAAACAAATGGTGAGTTTGCATGGATTATCGCAAGCTTAACTTGATGAGTAGAAAAGACCACTTTCCCCTACCCTTTATTAATCGAATGTTAGAATGTCTTGCTGGTTTGGTCGTGGTTACTATTATTTTCTTTATGGTTATTCAGGTTATATTCAGGTTGCTATTGCTCCAGAGGACGAGGAGAAGATGGCTTTTACATGCTCATATGACACCTTTTCCTACAGAAGGATGCCTTTTGTATTGTGCAATGCCCCCGCTACCTTTCAAAGGTGCGTGGCAAGTATCTTTTCTGAGTATCTTGAGAAAATCATTGAAGTTTTTATGGATGACTTGACCGTGCATGGGGATTCATTTGAACAATGCCTGGATCACCTCATTTTGGCACTTAAATGATGTCTTGAAACTAACCTTATTCTTAATTTTAACAAGTGTCATTTGATGGTTTAACAAGGGATAATTTTAGGACTTGTGGTTTCTACTAAGGGTATTGAGGTTGATAGAGCCAAGATAGACCTTATTTTTTCTTTATCTTATCTCACGTCTGTGTGGGAAGTTCGATCTTTTTGTCCATGTGGGGTTTTATTGCAGGTTCATTCATGAATTTTCCAAGGTTGCACAACCATTGTGTAGGTTGCTTGAGAAGGAAAAAGAGTTTGTTTTTGATGAGCAGTGCAAAAAGGCATTTAAAGCTCTAAAGGAGAAGTTGGTTATTGAACCTATCATACAACCTCCAGATTGGAGTCCACCATTTGAGCTCATATGTGACGCCTCCAACCATGCCATTGGAGCAGTTTTGGGTCAGAGAGTGGGGCAGATCCCTGATGTTATTTATTATACCTCAAAGACTTTGAATGAAACCCAAGCAAATTACACCACCATAGAAAAAGAACTTATAGCAATAGTTTTTGCTTTGGATAGGTTTAGGTCTTATTTATTTAGAACTAAGATTACTATTTATATGATTATGCAACTTTAAAGTACCTACTGGCGAAGAAGGAGGCAAAGCTGAGGCTTATCCGTTGAATACTCTTACTTCAGGTGCTCGATGTGGAGATAAAGGATAAGAGAGGCTCGGAGAACAGAGTAGCAGATCATTTAAGATGCTTAGTGGAGCATATTGTTAACACAGGCCCTATTAGTGATGATTTTCCAAATAAACAGCTACATGCAGTATAGTTGATAAGTCCTTAGTATGCTGATATAGTGAATTTCTTGGTTTCTCATAAATTTTTTGTATATTTCACTAAGGCACAGAAGGAGAGGATGAAAAGCCAAGCAAAGTTTTATGTATGGTACGATCTTTACCTGTGGTGATTTTATGCGGATCAAGTCATTAGATGGTGCGTACCTAACAGTGAATTTCTTTTTATTTTGACATTTTGTCACTCTTATGCATGTGGAGGTAATTTTGGCCCAAAGAGGACAACTCGTAAGGTTTTAGAGTGGGGGTTTTACTGGCCATCTCTATTTCAAGATGCATATGATTTTTATAGGACTTATGAAAATTGTCAGCGTATAGAGACATTAGGTTTCCTTGGGGAAATGCCTCAAACCCCTATATTAATTTGTGAGATTTTTGATGTTTGGGCCATGGACTTTATGGGTCTCTTTCTTTCCTCGTTTGGGTTTTAATATATTTTATTTGCAGTTGATTATGTCTCGAAATGAGTGGAAGAAAAAGCCACCCAAATTGGCTATTCTCGAGTGGTTACAAATTTCTTGAAATCTAACATTTTCTCCAGGTTTGAAGTCCCGGGAGCCATCGTCAGCAACAAGGGGACTCATTTTTGCAACCGGATGATCGAGGCCCCCCTGAAGAAATATCAAGTGATGCATCGAACCTCAGCCACTTATCACCCTCAGATGAGGGATTAAGTTGAGGTGTCCAATTGAGAGATCAAGTCCATCTTAGAAAAGATGCGAATCCCAGCAGGAAGGATTGGATTTTGCGCCTCAACAATGCCTTATGGGCATACAAGACTGCATACAAGACTCCAATAGGGATGTCACCATTCAGGCTTGTTTTTGGGAAGCCATGCCACCTTCTAGTGGAGCTACAATATAAGGCTTATTGGGTAATCAAGAAGTGTAACATAGAGTCAGAAGCTGTTGGTGCCCACAGACGATTACAGTTGCAAGAGCTCAAAGAGTTACAACATAAAGCATTCACATAAAGCATTCGAGAATGCACGGATTTATAAGGAGAAGACTAAGGCATTCCATGATCATAATATCTCTAGGAAGACATTTGTAGTGGGACAGAAAGTACTTTTATATCATTCACGCTTTAAACTCTTTCCAGTTAAGTTATGCTCCTAATGGATAGGTCTCTTCGAGGTTATCCAGGTATATCCCCATGGAGCAGTGAAGATCAGAATTGCCAAGACGGGGAAAGAGTTTAAAGCTAATTGACATCATCTCAAGAATTACTTTAAGGGATTTCAAATTCATAACTTGGAGGTGATGGATCTTGAAGCTCCAACATACATTAATTGATATCGGTCGACAAGGGTCAAGCTTGTGACTTTAAACAAGCGCTTATTAGGAGGCACCCCAACCTTATCCGTTCATTTTCGTTCTTTGCTGTTTCATTTTTTTATTTCTTTCATTTTAATACCTTATTTGCTTTTTGTATGTTTTCTTTTTAAGAATACAAGACCGGAACTATGAATTCTACTTTCAGGTTGTTTTTAAGAATACAAGATCAAAACTATGAATTCTACTTTCAAGTTGCTAAGTTCTCTTTGATCTAAGGGATTCCTTATGTTCTCATCCCCTTACTTATGTTTCTATTGATTTTAGGGCATTAGGGAAAATGTCCCACTTAAATATCGGGGTGGGGCTAGTTTAAAATTTTTGCATTTTTACAGTTGAATTGTGATGAATGTTGAACAATGCCACTCTGTAATAATAGTTAGACTAGAATTTGAGTTGTGTGCTTGAATTTGGATTAGGCAGCTTGAGTGGAAGGTGAATCATATGGATTGATTAAAGTAGTTGGTTGTATAAACTCAGTCAATAATTTGATATTTGAGTGATTAGGTGATATATGAAATTTTGATGGATTTTGATAGTTGTGATTTGCATGATATTTTAGGGTTAAATTTGTTAAGTATTTAGTGTTAATTTGAGTATTTAGTGTGTATTTAAGTTTCAATTGTGTTAATTTATATGTTTAATTGTTTTTATGGGTTAGTATGAGTCTTTGAGCTTAAATGTTATATTTTTGAGGTACCTTGATGTGTTTGATAGTGTTTTATGGTAAACAGAGAAGAACAAAGAAGTTTCAAAGAGTTTCGGGCTAAAAACATAGCCCATAATCATGGCATAATAGGCCACGATTGTGAAAAAAAGAGGCGAGGTAATAGGAACCTGGCCACGATCGTGCACTTTGGGCCACGATCGTGACAGAGAGCTCTATGCCAGGCCACGATCGTGATAAAAAAGATTAGGTGCTGGCTATGATCGTGGCAGGCAGGGCCACGATTGTGGCCTACTTCGGGTTGACACAAAAAATCAAGTTTTGTAAGATTTTTTAGACTGTTTATACCTCGAATCAACCCTTAGGCTTCCAAAGTATAAATACATCATTAAGAGATAGATGAAGGGCCTTGGAAAAACTTTCACTTTAGCCAAAATTCAAAAACTGTAGAGAGTTGTTGAGTGATTTGAGGAAGGAGACGAAAGAAGAGAGACACAGAGATGAAAATTGACACGAAGTACTTTTTGGATCAGGTGGTTTCTAGTCGTCGTTGCCAACATTGATCCATTTTGAGCGTATTTTCCAATTTATTTTAGTTTTATTGATGTATGAAATTGAGATAATTGTCGAGAATAGGTTATGTCGAATATTGATTATTATCTAAACTCACATTCAGGATTTTGTCTTTGATTTTAATGAAAATTTGATTTATTGTGTTTTATTTGAGTTATTTATGATTCAATATCTGTTCTTAATAATTCGACAATAAACTAAGAGGGAGATCCAAGTGAATATCATCAAATTGGGCTAACGAGAGTTCGGTAATTTGATAGATAAGAATTGAATCAAACTCATGAAATCATATAACGAGAGATCGAGCATAAATTTCTGGTAAGTTATTAGACAATTTTAGAACTAATTTAGGTTTTGGGTCAATTGTTAGTCGAGAGATCACAATTCCACTATTTAAATTAGGGATTATTAATTGGGGTTTAAAGATTATAACTCGAGAGAGAGTAATCCATCCTAGGACTGTTTAGACCCAATAATTTGGTAATTGCATAATTAATTAGATTTTCATTAATTTCGGATTAAAACCCCCTTTCTCTCAATTGGTAGTTCCTAGATTAATTCTTGATTTAGTTGTGTGATTTGCTATTTTATTATTATTTTTGAAATTTAATTCTGATAATTGATTTTTGATTGATTAATTTTCTACATTTATTGTTTATTTTAGATTGTTGCGATTTCATTCGACCTTAGATTTTAGGACTAGATTAACCCTCCTTGTGGGATCGATACCTTAGGTACTACATAAACAACCTGTGTGCTTGTGGTATTATTAAGGTTAAAATAGTAAAACTTAGCACATGTAAACCTACGATCAAGTTTTTGGTGCCGTTACTGAGGAGGCGATAGTTTAATTCTATAGTTTAAAGCGTTAGATTAGTTTTTAATTTTTTTCGTTTCTTTCTTTTCATTTTAAAATTCGTTCTCTTGCATGAGCACAAAAGTCACGAGAGGTTCGAGTTATATAGCGGAGACATTAGATTTAGATATCACATGATTAGAACGAACCCTTAGGAAAGCTCAGCGAGAAGATTATGAAAAGAGAGGAAAATCATCAATGGCTGAGGAATTTCAACAGAATATGGATCAGGAAACAAACCAAGGATGGCAACAAAGGACCCTGATGGACTTCATGAGGCTAGGGTTTAACCATTCAAACCAAGGAGTGGCTAGGCCGCAGGTTCAAAGGGCTTAGTTTGAGATAAAACTGGCCCTCCTTAATATGTTTCAACAAAGCGTGCAATTCTATGGATTGACGAACAAGGATCCTAATGCGCACATCGTTAACTTCCTCGAGATTTTTGATACCTTTTGGTATCATCAGATGTCGAAGGATGCAGCTAGAATTAGGTTGTTCTCCTTTACACTTAGAGATAGAGTGAAGGCTTGGTATCATTCACTGAGCCCAGTCAACATCACGATATGGGATCAGCTTGTGCGTGCCTTCTTGGACAAGCACTTCCCTCTGACCAAGACAATGAAGATTATAAAGGAAATCGCCAATTTCCAATAAGGTAACGGGGAGTCAATCTATGAAGTGTGGGAAAGATATAAGGACCTGCAAAGGAAGTACCCACACCATAACCTACCCAAGGACTAATCGATGCAACGTCAGGAGGATCCTTGATGCGAAAAACTATTAATGAGGCAGAGAACCTGATTGAAGAGATGACAAGCAACAGTTGCTTGTGAACAAATGAGCGAGGAAGGCAACTGGTTACTTTTAGAAAGCATAAGGGAATTGTCATGGTCGACAAGGTGATAGAGATGCAAGCGAAGATCGACAACTTGACGCGACAACTAAATCGCATGAAGGCATCATCCTTAGCTCAGGTGAAGGCCACACAGTTGAAGTGTGAGCTTTGTGGTTAGATAAACCATGGTACAGTGGAGTGTTACCTAATGAAGGAGGACAGTCAGGAGCAAGTGAACTACATGGGAGTACAATATGGACGAGGAGGGGGTAAAAATCCCTACTCCAACACTTACAACACTAGGTGGAAGAATCACCCTAACTTCTCCTGGTCTAACATCACTGGCGGATAGTTCAGGCCTCAGGGACAATTAGGATTTCAACAAGATAAAGTGAGCTCGATGGAATCAAAGCTAGACGAGATTTTGGATAAGATCGAAAGCATGGAGGAAGCACACAGGAGGCTCGAGAACAAATTTGAGCGATTTATAAAGAACCATGCCTCATCCATACATAATCTGGAAGTCCAAGTAGGCCAATTAGTAGAAGCAATGTCCAGTCAGAATGTTAGAACTCTTCTAAACAACACTGAGTCTAATCTAAAGGAACGTATCATGGTCATTAGCAAAAACCAGGAGGAGTAACCCAAAAAGGTAAAAGGAGGAGAATATGAAGGAGAAAGTCAAGTAAATAAAGAAGACTTTCCAAGTGAACCCACGATTAATTCACTTAAGGCAACTCGACGTGTATTTACATTCCCTATTGTGTAGCAGTGAGAGTTATATTCAAAGAGGGAAGTAGAAAAATTATAGGAGATTGAGCAAAACAAGATCAAGGAAGTGACAGAGTAAGTATAGATGAAGCTCAAATTATGGGAATCCGTAAAAAAGAAGGTCAAGGAGCGACAATTGGAAGACGACCCCAACATTGCAGAAAAAAAGGACGACCCAGGGGACTTTTTCATCCACTGCAGCATCAATAGAATCAGTATAGATAGGCAATTTGTAGATTTGGGCACAAGTATAAACATGATGTCCTACACCTTTAGTCTGAAATTAGAGTTAAGAGAGTTAGTACCCACCAAGTTTCTGGTAAAGACTACCGATAGAATTGAACATAAACCGATGGGGATTATAAAGGATGTTCCAGTAAAAGTTGATAAATATACCTTTCCCACAGGCTTCTACATACTGGACATTAGCGAAGATGGGGAAACCCCAATAATTCTTGGATGACCGTTCTTGGCCACTGTACGTTCAATCATTGATGTCAGTGGGGATAAATTAACTTTGTGAATAGGAAAGGAGAAATTGACCATCAAGGTGGCGAGAAGAGAGTACGGTTCTCCTTCTCCTCTAGTAAATATCAAATAACCCGAACCTCGAGGAGAATGGGAAGATATCGAGGATCGAGGGAATGCTTTTATGAATAAGTTCTTACGAAGGAGAAGGCGAGGAAAAGAGAATTGCAAGGAAGGTGGGGACCGTAGTAGGGTAGCTCAAGTTTAAAACTTTGAGATTAATGATGGCATTACCATTGTACCATTCATCTCGACCACCGTGAGCTTAAAGGAGGGTCGAGCTACCGACATAAAAAGAAGTGCTGTATGGCAGGCAAACCATGGAAAAGTAATTCTTTGATTGTTTCTGTTAGAATGTTTGAAATTCTGCAGTTAGGACTAATTTTGTTTCTTAATGAAATCAAGAAAGGAATAGGGTTTTGGAATTATGTGGAAGATGTTCAAGCACGAAAAGAGAGGTGAAAAGGGCGCAAAAGACTTTAGAAGTGAAAGTGAAAAGTTTGGAAAAAGAACAAAAGAAGATAATTAGGAAGTGGTGGTAAGCCACAAGCCACGATTGTGGCTTGCAACTATGCAGTAAAGAGGGAGAGTGCAAAATTTTAAAATAACTTTTACCATTTTACCCTTTTTACCACTTATATATTCAGTTCTAATTTCAATTTTACTTTCACTTTCATTTTCACTTTATCTCTCTAGAATTCAAGCATCCAAACACTCTTACAACTCTCTAAAAATTTTTCAACCTCCAACTTTTTCCAAATTTCTACCCAATTATGCCACGCACTAAACAATCAGCCCGATAGGAGCTACATGGATGACAACAAGTTGCGGGATGTGGATGAAGAAATCGCGTAATAGACTTTGGCATGCCCTTCCCAATCTACACAGAGGAGGAAGGTACTTGTTTCCGATCCCTTCATGCTAGTCAAATTGTAGTTCCTAAGTACTTTAATTTTGACACACTTGATAGGCTAGAGTTGCATGAGCAAGTAGAAAACCTAGCTGAAAGGATCCAGTGGGCTCAATTCATACGATTTCAATTTCCTGTTTATCAGGAGCTTACATTGGAAATTTTCACTTTTTTGACCTACTACCCTAGGATTCCAAAAGAATTATGGTTTAGGTTTGGAGGATGAGCTTATGAATTAAATGTAGAAACCATATGTGAGATGTGTGGATTCCTCGAATCCTCCATCATTGATAATCATGAAGACTTTTTCCCTTCTTAATATTGGAATGAGCTTACTGGAATTGAGCAATTTCATGCCAAGAATGCTCATAACAACATTATAAAGTTCCACTAACTCTTGTTGCTGCACAAATTTATGTGTCAATTGGTTTTCGACAAAACCGAAACCAACAAGTGTTCCACAAAGGAACTTTTTGTGTTGTGGTGCATCGACCACAGTATTCCAGTTTGCACATCTACACATGTGCTAAATGCCATTGTTGTAGCTCTGCACAAGAGGAGCAACAATCTAGGAATGGGGTATATAGTGTCTGCCATTACAGAACATTTTGACATGGAATAGAGGGGATTAACTGTTCATCTCCTAGAATTCCTCAACCATCACCACTTATGGCGAGCTGAAATCCTTCATTCCCATAACATGGAACTCAGGGAAATCAGCTAAAGACACATGTTTGCATCAAGCCCAGTAAGGCGAGTTCAAGCTCAGCGCCACCTCGGCAAGCAAAGGAGGACTCTATCAGTGAAGAGTCCGAGGAAGAGGAAGAAGAACATGGCTGGAAGTAGATGGTCTGGACGCTTACGGAAAACACTAGAATGGTGAAGGAGATGGTCCAGACGCAACGTCGCCAGAGTCGTGATATCTGTCGAATCCACCGATATTTCGAGGCTCAGGACATTCAATTGCCGCTTCCGACACCTCACCACCTCAATCTCCATTTATTTTTCTTTTTCAAATTAGCCTTCAGTTCTAATTTTTATGTTATTTTATTTTATTTTCTGTCTACTTTAATTTTTGTTTGGCTTTTATGTGCTTGTGTGTTCTCTTCTCACATTGAGGACAATGTGTTGTTCAAGTGTTGGGAGGGGTTATGTGTTTTTATTTTGGATATGAATTTTGCATATTGTATGATAGTTGTTAGGTTGCATTGTGTGAATTGTATGAATGTGTCAATGGCTTAGATGAAGTGAAATTTATTTAATTTGGAACATGGTCTACTAGGTTGTAAATAGTCATTAGCTCGCAAAATTAGTGAATTAGGAGTCTTTGGATAAATATACAGCTTAATTAATTAGGATTTAGAGTAAATTTAGCACCCTATAGGTTGTCACATTCATTCATAATTTAAGGCCTTTTAACTTAAGTAGCTTACCTAGTATTTTTCATAAAAATGAATAGCTTAAACAACAAGGTAGGTAATAATATATATATATATATATATATATATATTGTTAAATAAATCACTATTTTGCTGACCTTCAGGTTATGAATAGAGCTAGTAGCCAGTTGAAAACGTGATATAGCCTAGTAACCAGATTGACACGCATCACAAATGTGTGCCTTTGCGTCAAAAAGCCATAATGACATTTCAACCAAGCGGTTTAATAAAAACATGACTTAGTTGAGTAACCAGATTGACATTCATTACCAATGTTTGCCTCCGCGTAAAAAGACTAAGCCTATGTTTTAGAATAAAAAAATGGTTTTCTTAATAAACCTACTGGACTTGTAATAAGCTTGAATTTTCATGAAAATATACTTAGGAATAGTTACAGAGTCTGAAAATATTAATGTGAGTGTGCAATTGAAAAGGGTAAATAAATTAACACTTAGATCTCGATTAATTTGTATATTTCATTCAAAGCCCCAAGAAATAGATTTTGCATGTTAATGATTAGATATAACTTGTATGATTGTGTTTAAGAATAAATTTATTTCATGAAGTCAAAGCCATTGCCTCGTTATTGCATTGTGTGTTTTATATTTGTTGTTTTGTTTGCTTGAGGACAAGCAAACATTTAATGTGGTGATGTTGATAGTTGTCATTTGCATGATGTTTTAGGGTTCAATTTGTTAGGTATTTAGTGTTAATTTGAGTGTTTAATGTATATTTAGGTTTCAATTGCGTTAATTTATGTGTTTAATTGTTTTTATGGGTTTAACTTATGTGTTTAATTGTTTTTATGGGTTAGTATGAGTCTTTGAGCTTAAATGTTATATTTTTGAGGTACCTTGATGTGTTTGCAAGTGTTTCAGGGTAAACGGCAAAGAACGGAGAAGTTTCGAAGAGTTTCGGGCCAAAAATGCAGCCTACGATTGTGGCATAATAGGCCATGATCATGATAAAAAGAGGTGAGCTGATAGGACACTAGCCATGATCGTGCACTTTGGGTCACGATTGTGACAGAGAGTTATATGCTAGGCCATAATCGCGCACTTTATGCCACGATCATAACAAAATGGGTTAGGTGTTGGCAACGATCGTGGTAGGTAGGGCCATGATTATGGCCTGTGTCGGGCTGACACAAAAACTAGGGTTTTATAAGACTTTTTGGACCCTGAATCAACCCTAGGGCTTCCAAAGTATAAATACATCATTAAGAGACAGAAGAAGGGCTTCGGCAGAACTTTCACATCGGCCAAAATTCACAAACCCTAGAGAGCTATTGAATGATTTGACAAAGGAGACGAAGGAAGAGAGACATAAAGACGAAGCTTGATGCAAAGTACTTCCCAGAACAGGTGGTTTCCCGCCGTCGCTGCTAACATTGATCCATTCCAAGAGTATTTTTCAATTTATTTCAGTTTTATTAATGTATGAAATTGAGATAATTGTAAAGAATAGGTTATGTAGAATGATGATTATTGTCTAAACTCACCTTCGGGATTTAGTCTTTGATTTTAATGAAAGTTTGATTTATCGTGTTTTGTTTGAGTTATTTGTGATTTAATATCTATTCTTAATAATTTGGCAATAAATTGAGAGGGAGAGCCGAATGAATATCATCAAATTAGTCTAACGAGAGTTAGGTAATTTGATAGATAAGAATTGAATCAAACTAGTGAAATAGTGTAAAGAGAGATAGAGCATAGGTTTTCGGTAGGTTATTAGACAATTTTAGAACTAATTTAGGTTTTGGGTCAATTGTGAGTCGATAGATCACAATTCTATAATTTAAATTAGGGATTATTAATTAGAATTTAATGATTATAACTCGAGAGAGAGTAATCCACCCTAGGACTGTATAGACCCAATAATTCGGTAATTGCATAATTGATTAGATTTTCATTAATTTCGAATTAAAACGCCCTTTCTCTCAATTAGTAGTTCCTGGGTTAATTCTTGATTTGGTTGTGTGATTTTCTATTTTATTATTATTTCCAAAATTTAATTCTCATAATTGATTATTGATTGATTAATTTTCTACATTTATTGTTTATTTTATATTGTCACGATTTAGTTCAACCTTAGATTTTAGGACTAGATTAACCCTCCTCGTGAGATCGATACCTTAGTTACTACGAGAATGACCCATGTGCTTGCAGTATTATTGAGGTTAAAATAGTAAAACTTAGCACGCGTAAACTTGCGATCAGATTTTTATATAAGCACATGCGAGCTTTTAAGCTTATATGACTACATTTAATAATCATTATGTTTCTTTGTTAAGTGTGATGCCCCCTAGGAAGATTACCTTCATATATAACTTGCATTGAACTGGTTTGAAACTACGAGATGCATGCTTTATGGAAAGGATTAAGGCCTTTATTGTTTTGAACCCCTAGCTTAAATGACCCACTAACTCATTTTCCCCTTGCCAACTCCTTTGAGCCTTTAATCTTGTTTGTTTCTGAATTCATCACCTTACATTGAAACCTAAAAGCTCATTAGCCTTACCCTGTCATAAGTTTAATGATGTAATGAGTGCGCATTTGATGTATATGATTTAGGGACTTTTGTTTTGTATTCAATTCTGAGATGTTTTGAGAGGCAGTACTACTAATGTTTTATTGATTTGTGTTGCTATTGTTTCCTTATTATTTTAGTGTTATTCAAGTAAAAAAAAGAAAAGAAAAAAATCATCTTTATTTTTGGCATTATTGGTTAAAAGTGTCTTTGTTTTTCCTATTGAAGGAAACATAGTAATATTAGTTAGTGATGAGTAGTTGTAGTTCGTGGTATTTATATACATACCTCAGAATTTGTGTTTGGTTGTCCCTTCTTACTTAATACTTGTGACTTACCCTTTGACCTTTTTTCCTTACCTTAACCCAAACCCTATTATAACCCTAAGTAAAAGCCCTTTTTTTATCCATGATAGCATGTAATCTATGTGGTAGAGAATTGGTGAATTTGTAAGGTTATGATAGTGTAGTCTCTTAGAGGGAGTACTAAGTGAAACACCGACCTTAATAAACATTTGAGTGAATGAGCGAAAATCGTGAGGAAAATGCATCTTAGTTTTAATTTACCTTTGACCAATGGTGTCTACCTTTGACTTTGTTTATATGCATTAATAAAAAGATTATGATATATATAGTAGCTCGATACTTAAGTTTGTCTAAGTTTGAAGGATTGCATATACAGAATAACTTGGTTATTTTTAAATTGCTTGAGGACAAGAAATATTTCAAGTGTGGGGGTATTTAATAGGACTGAATTATCTTATATTTTCTTATACATTTCAATGTCTTTTCAATCCTATTTTTGTGTTTAAATACTCAATTTGTGTTCATTTTGTCTTTACATACAGATTAAAGGATTGAACACAAATATATGTGATAGTTGTGATTTGCATTATGTTTTAGCGTTCAATTTGTTAGGTATTTAGATTTAATTTGAGTTTTTAGTGTGTATTTATGTTTTAGTTGTGTTAGTTTATGTGTTTTAAGTGTTTTTATGGGTTAGTATGAGTCTTTGAGCTTAAATGTTATATTTTTGAGGTACCTTAATGTGTTTGTTAGTATTTCAGGATAAACGGCAAAGAACGAAGAAGTTTCGAAGAGTTTCGGGCCAAAACCATGGCCCATGATCGTGGCATAATAGGCCACAACTGTGACAAAAAGAGACGAGCCAACAGGACCCATGTCACGATCGTGCACTTTGGGTCATGATCGTAACAGAGAGCTCTGAACTAGGCCACGATCGTGACAGAGAGGGTTAGGCACTGGCCACGATCATGGCAGGTGGGGCCACGATCGTGGCCTGCGTTAGGTAGACATGAAAATAGCTAGAAAAGTCAAGTTTTGCGAGAATTTTTGGACCGTTTCGACCCCGAATCAACCTTAGGGCTTCCAAGGTATAAATAGAACATGAAAGAACATAGAAGTAGCCTTTTTGAATCAGTGAATTCTGAAACCCTAGAGACCATATCGAGAGATTTGAGGAAGGAGACGAAGGAAGAGAGATACGGAGAAGAAGCTTGACATGAAGTATTTCCCGGAATAGGTAGTTTCTCGCCGTCGCTGCCTCCACTAGTCCGTTCCAACAGTATTTTCCTATTTTATTTCAATTTTTTTATGCATAGAATTGGGATAATCATTGAGAATAGTTGTTGAATGTAGATTTTTGTCTAAACTCACCTTCGAGATTTTTATCTTTGAGATTAATGAAGTTTGATTTATTGTGTTTTCATTGAGTTATTTGTGATTTGATTTTTGTGCTTAATAATTTGGTAATAAACTGAGAGGGTGAACCGAGTGAATATCATCAAATTAGGCTAACGAGAGTTAGGTAGTTTGATAGATAAGAATTGAATCAAATCGGTAAAATTGTGTAACAAGAGATTGAGCATAGGTTTCTGGTAGGTTATTAGACAAATTCAAAACTAATTTAGGTTTTAGGTAAATTTGAAATTGAGAGATTACAATTCCGTAATTTAAATTAAGGATTATAAATTAGGGTTAAAGATTATAACTCGAGAGAGAGTAATCCACCCTAGGACCGTCTAG
>JAOQMS010000006.1:15918430-15930025 GCA_027563885.1 Erythroxylum longipes | reverse complement strand
GAAAATATTAAATTAAAATAAGAAAATATAAATAAAATAAATTTAGTAAATTAAATATTTCATAAAAATATATTATTTGTAATATAAATTCAAATTATAAATATTAAATTATTAAATTAAAATAAGAAAATATAATGATGATACATTGGACTTGCTTTCTATTAGTTGAGGGTATAATAGAAAATAATAATTATCAGAAGGTTATTAATGAAAGTAAAATTTCTACCACATAAGTACTTTCTTACTGCAACCCTCTTTCTGCTTATCGATTTCTGCGATGGCACCGCACTTTCCTCCAACCTCTGATTGTTCGCCCGCAGATCCAAACATGTGACTATGTTTGAAAATTATAGTGGATAAGTACTCATCCCCACCGCACCGTAGATCCAAACACAGCCTAGGTGTGGGGAAACTTGATAAGTGCTTAACTGATTATATATTTACTCCCTAATTCCTAGTGATTAATGTTTTATTGTGCTTAAGATAGTTTTTTTGGTTCATATTTTTCTTTAGGTACAAGAACTAAAATGAGCTAATTCCTTGGTGTTGCTCCATTGATGTTCAATCTTATTTGCCTTTGTGGAGCAAGAAGGTGATGAAATGAGGTGAAAATAGATAAAGAATAGAAGAAATGGAGTTATTATGACTTACACAGCCTTATATAGAAATGTGTAACTCACTGGAATTGTGTACAACTTTAAAACATTGTTTCAAGCAACCCTGAGACCTAAGTTCCTATATAAAGACTTACATGGCTATATATGTTTGCTGAGTATCTCTTTAAATAATTTAAGTTTATGATTTCTACCAAATTAACATACATGGTCACTTATACACCTATGTAACTGAATGTGTATAACCATGCAATCTTAATTTTGCACTATAAAAGGGCATTTAAGAGGACAAAAAAGGCATAAAGAGATTATAGACTCAAAAGGAGGCAGATTCCCTTCCCTTTTGAGAGTTATAAGGAGTTAAAATTCATATTTCCAATTTAAAGGAGATATTAAGGCCGACGAACATATTTACACATTAATTAATCTCGTGATGTTGTTCTTGATTCTTTTAGGATTGACTCTGTTATTCTGTGTTTAATGTTTTGGATTTATGTGTGAATGATTTGAATAGGCCTACTAGATTATTCATGTAAGGATTCATTGCCAGAATCTAAATTGCAATATGTAATCATTGTAAATTTGTTTCACTTGTGGTAAATTAATAGTCGCACATCATTAAAGATAAGATAACATAGGTTAAATGACTCGAGCTTGTGTAGTTATTACTTAGATTATCATGTTTTCCTATTATATAATGCAAATGTCACACTAAATCTAGAGAGCTTATTCTATGTTGTCTAATAGCTAGACATAAATAAAGAAATTATTTTAATTAGATACAATATTAGGGATAATTGGAATTAACAAAGCTTGTTGCTAATCTATAGTTAATAGTTTCAAAGAGAGGTACAAGAACAACATGATGATTGATTATGCACATTTATGTGAAGGTTGAGATTTAACCACAAACTAAATTCAAAACCCATTGATTAACCCTTACATTTTTTTATTGTTTGAATTAGTTTCTCGTCCATAGTTTTATTTTTTTAACTGAATTTGATAAAACTACCTACCTACCAAAAATCCTATATTGTTATTCATTCATTAGAAAAGCTAAATACATACTCTCTGTAGATGCCACATTTCTCACTACTACTACTACTACAAATTTAGTTGCGTAAAGTTAGGTATTATTTTCTGGTGTGTTTGATGCACATCAGTGATCACCTATTCAAGTCACTTTATCTAGTGTTAGGAGCTTATTTTGTATAGCTACCACATTATGATAAAGTGTTTAGGTATTCAATGCTTAAACCAAACTATATTGTTGCATGCTTCTTCTAAATTTCTGTCATTGAACACATTAGTACAAGAGGCTATAGTAAACCTATTGGAGGGTCCTCTAATCCAACTGATGTTGGCCCGATCTTCTCAATAATCTCATAAGGGCCTATATACCTTGGACTGAGTTTACCCTTTTTACCAAATCTTAAAACTCCTTTCCATGGTGACGCTTAAAGAAACACTTTATCTCCCACATTTCTTTTATGTGATATGAACCCACCACCAAACTTCTGTGTCCCTCAATATGATTATTATTACAAATAAATATCAAATGGTGACACATCCGTACGGGGACCGGGGCCAACAACTGATCCTATCTTTCTTGCTTTGGCCAGGCATGTAGGAAGGAAAATTTATGATAACTAAGTTTAGCCCTCTTAAAAGGTAATATTAGGAGTTGTCATAGATGATCAAAAATATTGTTATATTTTTAGTAGAAAACATTATATAGAGTTGTTCAATGGGTGTAAGTCTATGAGCCCCATGTCTTTCCAATTTTCAAACTAAAAATTTGTTTATTCTCCATTCCTAATTATATGTTTCATTTCACTTCCTACTACTTGCCTTAAACTTAATATAAACTTTATAGTTGTGGAGGAATTGGAGAGGGGTTTTATTGTCCAAAATTTAGAGTTTCTAATACACTTGGTCTTCATCTAATTCATCAAAAGTGTCCCCTATCTATTGTATAGAGCCTATATTTATGTTACCATGATTTGTTTGAGGTTCTTATTGATTTAATTCCTAAGCCCCCTTATGTTTTAGGCTTACAAATGTCACTCCATTTTACTTTAAAGTCCCCCCTTGTTGTCCCTTTTCCCACTCTTTAGGAAATTCCTAACGGTCCTCTATATATCTTTAACCTTTTTAATTGTCAGAGAAAAATGAGAGCTCCAATATACATGCATTCCATTGAGTATAGAATTTACAAGTTGAATTGTTCCGGTATAAGAAAATTTCTCAAACACCTAACTACCTATTTTGCTTTAAATAACATCAAAAATTAGCTTACAGTCTTGACAGGAGAGTCTTGAATTGGTAACATCATGTATTTAAGAGGAGTTTTAATCCATTATAATCTTGAGACTTAGATCAAAGATTGTTCCATCTGGCTTGTAGTAAAAGATATAATGATTTGGCTCTTTCTTTTATTTATTCCAAACCCCGACATCTCTACAAAAATGTTTATATATTCCATCAATAATTAGATTGAATCTAGCTTAGCCCTATATAATAGTACAAAATTATTAGAAAATGATAGATTAAAGAGTTTAATTATTTCGCATTTGTACTAGTAACTGAATGATCTCCTTTATGCAACATAGTAATGAATCATCCTTGTAAACACCTCTATTTCTAAAGCAAACATGTAAAAAGATATAGAATCTCCTTATCTTACCCTTTTGCTCCTTTAAAGGTAGGAGTGGCTTCACTATTGACTATTTCATTATAGGAGGGGTTCTTATTTATTGATAAATCTAGTTAGTGAATCTGGGGGAAAACTAAAAACCTAGAGTGTATGGAGTAGAAAGGTCCAGTTGATTGAGTCAAAAGCCTTGTTAAAGTCTATCTTCATGGCATAACTCCTTATGATCTTATTGCTACGGTAGTATGAAAATTTTCTATAAACTAACATGTTATCTCCAATGCTTCTACTTACAATAAGAACAAACTGAGAAAATTTGATTTGAGATTTCATTAAAGGATTGATTCTCTAGGCTAGGATTTTAAAGATAATCTTATAGAGGATATTACAACAATGGGTTAAAATCCTAAAAGAAAAAAGGGTTAGGAATTTTGAAAACTAGGCAAAGGAAGGCCTTTTTAGTTTCTTTGAGTAGGGAGACTGAGTTCAAGATGTTATGTAAAAAGTGCAAATTATATGGCCATAATACAAGGACATAACACAAGGTCCTTATTGCTACTCAGAAAGGACTTAAAATGTTATATAAAAGTGCAAGCAATATGGCCATAATACAAGGCCATGTTCTAAGAGAATAAATAATAATGTTTGATAAAGCGAAAGTCGCCAACTGACATAAGAACAATCATATAGACAAAAGAGAAGAACCAACTAACTATTTTTATTTGTATAAGTTGCATATCATAGATAGACACTTTATATATATATTGTAGATTATGGGCAGCTACTTTTTATATATGGTACTCATTTTGGATAGCTACTTTTGTATATAATGCCATTTTAGATGATGAATTATTGTTTTTATATATACTATCTCTTTTGGATCATTAATTTTGTTTGCATCATTAATTTTGTTTGCAGTTGAATTTGATTAAATTTTTATAGTCATATTTGAATGTACAAAATTTTGGTTTTTATATATGCTGTACTCTTTGAATTATGAAATCTTCCTACGATTAATTGAATTTTAAATATGTTTTAATTGATAAGATTTATAGGAATTATTTGATTACAGAAGTCTTGAGATTGCTTGAAAGCATATTTTCATTCTAGAAAAAAAGGAATAAGTTGAAAAAAATCCAAAGAAGATGATACTAATTCATGAACATGGTAGATATTTGAACATAATACTATTTTAAATTTATCGTTACAAAATGGCCACAAAGTACTATAAAGTTTAAGGTTGCTCAAACATAGAAAAGCATCAGATTCTCAATTTTTAAGTACAAATATTTTTATAAGTAAATTACTAAGTAACACCCAAAAGAAATAATAAAAATGGCCTAACTACAATTCAATAGCTTCCACAATAATAAATAATCATGTCAGTGGTCTTCAATCTTATTCATTGTACTACTAGACAATTTTGCAATTTTCTTATTCTAAATTGAAAAAAAAAACACATTAGGAACCCTAATCTTGGCTATTGGTGAGCAAATCGCAACCTCATATTCATTTAATTGTCAAAATTCACACTCAACATGATACAATCAAATAAAGGAAAAACTACAACAAAATCAAATTACCTTAATTTCTATTTCAAAGACAATATGAATGATACTATTTATTTATTTTCATCAAGTTATATAAGAACTAGGAAGAAAATCTAAGAAATTACATTAAAGAAAATTATGAAATTGCATTATATTTTTATAGAAATTAAGTATTGACACTATAACTACTTTTGGATTCATATATTAAAGTTAGGATTAAATTAAAAATTACACAGTGCATAAATCTATAGCTACTAAATCTTGTTAGATAGGAAAGCTAAAAAATTAAAGCCATGAACACCTAATTGTACTCATTCATCCTCAGTGTAGGGTAATATATGATCAAATAATGGAAACCCTTTTTCTTTGAAAATTAAAATTCCATTTCCATTAAGGTAGAGTTACCTTACAAAAGTGATGTTGTATGTAGCAAGTTCTATATAACAGTTAGAGGGTGAACTATTTATATAAGGTGGTAAATATCAGGGGTAAAACAAAAGGTAAAAGCTAAGAATATTTCTTTATTAAATGTGCCCTTATATCTATCTTGCTACTGTAACTCTTTTTTTAGGACAGGTGTCCCATTCTACTTCTATAACCAACTATTCTAGGCTCTTTTTCTCTCTAAAACCTAATTTTTCTCCAAACTAAACCAAATTAGGTATTTTTATTAGCTGCCCTATTTCTTCTATGTACGCTCTATTTTTATCCTTTTTATTTTGCAGTTGGAAGTCAATTGCAATGTTGTTAGGATTGAGATGTATCTTCCTTCTTCTCAGTCTTTTTGTTTTGTCCTATAGGATTGAGATTAGGTATCTTCCTTCTTCTCAGTCTTTTTATTTTTGTCTACATCTAAACTTGTTTCTTTACAATTAAAGATTGATTAAAATATAATTAGGGGGTTTTTCTTCAATTTACCAATTCTTCGACCATCAAGGCTAGACATATATGAGATTCCTATTATTCCTTGGTTCGCTCTGAGTTTTCTTTTTCCAACGATACCATGTAATATTCTTTTTATTTTTTCCTCTATATATGGTGGCCTTCATACTTTCTTATTTTTGTTGTATGGATGCATGTCTCTCTTATATAGCTCCCCATAGACCTTATGTTAGGTAAGGTCCCAATTTTTTTGAGATGAGGGAAAATAGTTTGTGTACTTTCTTAGTTAGGATAATCCATCTCAAGGTGTGGATAATGTACTATTTTAGTGACCTAGCCTCCTACTTCATGTTCTAAAATTTTTTTGGAGATTTCTTTCCCTACAAATTTCATAGATGATTAGGTTAATGCTCAATTTGACTATGGTATAGTCATTGGAATTATGTAGTTGCAAATTCCTTACCAATCTATGGTATTCTACATTGTGGTAAGGATGAATTGTAAATTGATTTTTTGTAGTAACTTTCTCCATAGGATTGAGGAGTAGTTGCAAGTGAACAATATGTGCTCCCTATTTTTCATTTGTAGGTTGCATAGGATATATGTGTGATTGACAAGTGCCTGATTTATTATATAGTTACTAATTATTGCGTAGTGATTAATATTATGTTGTGCTTAAAATACTTATTTTGATTCATATTTTGCTTTAGGTATAAGTTAGAGGAACAAGAACCAAAATGAGGTAAATTTGCATACTTGGTATCATTTTATTGATGTTTGATCCTATTTTCTTTTGTGAAGCAAGAAGGAGATGAATTAGGGTAAAGATAGGACAAAGAATGGAAGAAATGGAGTTATTGTGACTTACATAGCCATATGTGGGAATATATAACTCACTAGAAATGCGTACGAACTTGAAGACATTATTCAAGCAACCTTAAGGCCTATACGGTTATATATGTTAGTCGTGCATCTCTCTGGGACCATGAAACTTTAAGATTTCTACCAAATTAATATACATGATCACTTATACACTTATGTTGCTGATTGTTTATAAGCACACAGCCCTAATTTTGCACTATAAAGTGGCATTTAAGAGGTCACGAAGGTTGTGAAGAGATTATAGGCTCAAAAGGAGGCAAAATCCCTTCCCTTTTGAGAACTATAAGGAGCTAAACTTCATCTTTCCAGTTTGAAAGGATATTGAGGACAACGAACATGTATAGGCATTGATTAATCTAGTGATGTTGTTCTTGACTCTATTTTTAGATTGACTATTTTATTCTGTTTTTCATGTTTTGGATTTACGTATGAATGATTTAGATAGTCCTACTAGATTATTCATGCATGGACTCATTGCTAAAATTTAGATTGTAATATGTAATCGTTGTAAAGTTGATTCATTTATCGTAAACTAATGGTTGTGCATCATTAGTGATAACATAATATAGGTTAAATGACCTAAGCTTATATGGTTGTTTCTTAGATTACTTATTTGCAAATTAATTCATGTTAGTCTAAAGTTATTTGAAATGAGTGACTTGATTATATTGTAGATAAGGGAGAATTTGCTTTGAAATATCACTCCTTATGGTTATATTAGATTGTTCATCATTATTGTTATAGGTAATTTCTTCTAATTCTGTATACTTTATATGGCTTAGGGTGTGAAGGCATGAACCTATGCTATGGAACGTAATTTTTGCACTCATCATAGCTAGTGGTACATAGTTTTGAGTGGATGCTAATTTTTGTACTCAATACTTGATCGAGTGTTCTTCTTACCATACTAATTTTAATGGCTTTTGAATTACATGACCTAAATATTTCTTAACTTAACGTTTGGTTGTATCACAAGCTTAAAATTTTTTGTGATTTGTGTTATAAATATGAATCTTTAATGATGGAGAACTGAAGAGATATGTAAAGTTGTGGAAGGTTTAAATCATAAAAGGTGTTTGAATGTACATGTAGATTGATCTTACTTTTAAACATAACTTGTCAAAGTCTTACACCTAGATTGTTCTTTTAAAGGAATGGTTGTTGATTGATCATAAGTAAAAAAAAATGAATATTGATTTTTTTCATAAGTTATTCCTTTTTTCTTGTGATTATCTGTTTTATAAAATATGGTTAAAGAGGAAGTGTTTTGAATTTTAGTTTTACCCAAGCAAGTTTAAATTAAGTGTTGGGGAATTTAATAAGTTCTTGATTAATTATATATTCACTCCCTAATGCTTAGTGTTTCATGTTATGTTGTGTTTAAAATACTTATTTTTGTTCATATTTTCTTTAGGTACAAGTTGGAGAAACAAGAACCAAAATGAGCTAAATCTACATCCTTGGTGTCATTCTATCAATGATCAACCTTATTTGCCTTTGAAGAGTAAGAAGGAGATGAATTAAGGTAAAGAAAAGACAAAGAATGGAAGAAATGGAGTTATTGTGACTTACAAGATCGTGTATGGTAACTGTAACTTAATGGAAATGTGTAAGAAATTGAAGATGTTTTAAGCAACCCTGAGATGTACATACCCATGTGAAGACTTAGACGGCCGTGTAGGTGACTTTCACAATCGTGTATCTCTTTAAGACTATGTAACTCCCCGATTTCTAAAACATTAACATACAATGTTGCAATGTATTGTGTATAACTACGTAACCCTAATTTTGCACTATGGAAGGGCATTTGGGTGGCCAAAAAGGGTAAAAGATAACAAAAACTCAAAAGGAGGCATATTCCCTTCTCTTTTGAGAGCTATAAGGAGCTAAACGTCATCTTTCTAGTTCAAAGGGGATATTAAGGCTAAAGAACATGTTTGTACATTAATAAATCTAAGGATGTTGTTCTTGATTCTCTATTAGGATTAAATATGTTAGTCTATATTTAATGTTTTGGATTTATGTATAAATGATTTAGATATGCCTATTAGATTATTCATTTATGGACTCATTGTGAAAATCTAGATTTCATTATGTAATCATTGTAAATCTGATTCACGTATGTTAAATCAATGGTTGCACATTATTAGGGATAATATATCATAGTTTAAATAACCCTAGGTTATGTGGTTGTTACTTAGATTATCAAGGGGAAAATCATTTGTTTTATAAATTAATTTATGTTAGTCTTTCCTCCTAAAGTTGTATAAAATGGGTGATATGATTGAATTATCTTATGTTTTCTTATGTATTTTCATATGATTTCAATCATATTTTTAAGATAAAATGCTTAATTTGTGTTGACTAGGTTAAATATGTTGATATATATTGAGACCCAAAAGACAAGATTCTAAAGCAAATTGGAGTACAAATGTTTAACAAGGAAAAGATGAAGCAAAATGTAGCCTTCCTTGAAGCACAAAATGACAGCCCATAAAGGAAAACCCAGCAGGAAACGATGATGTCAAAGCAGAGAAGCTAGCGCTTAACGCTGGATGCGTTAAACGCATGCTTTAAAGCTAGGGTGAAACGCTAGCGTTTGGGAGCTGCAAAGGATGAGATGCAGACATTTTGAAAGGAACGCAACGGCAAAGGGTAAAAAAACACCAGAGAAATGCAAAGAACATAAGTGGGGCGTGAACAGAAAACGAAGAGACCAAACTTATTCGTCCCATCAAGGGAACAGTGAGGGGGCGGCAATAGGAAAACAAGAGAGGGGTGGTGTGAAGAAAACAGTGAAGAGTGGAGACGGCAGAGAAGTGAAGAGCAATGAATAGTGTAAGTGGGACAAATGTTTATTTGTCCCATCATGAACAGTAAATAGGAAAAGAAGCTTGGGCCATGCGTGGAATAGTTTGGGTTTTCGGTTGGGGATGATTTTAACGGGGCTGAAGCATTTGTTTAAGAGACTCGTGGATGGATAGACATTCTAACGCTGATTTAGAGGCGACATCGACGCCGACAATTCGGATTAAGTGTATTTGTCAGTTTTTATTATTTTTTGATTTATGTATGGATAATTTGATTTTCGTTATTATTTGATTAATTTGTGTATGAACTCATAGGGTATTATAAAAGGATGATTTTAATGGATTCATTGAATCGTTTGATTGCATACCCATTGCTAGAATTTCGATATAATCTGTAATTGTTATATTGAAATTCAAGTGTAGTGATTAATGATTCGTAATCACTAAGAAACTACATTCTTTAAACCTTGAGATGGATTATCCCAACTAAGAAACTACATATCAACTATTCTCCATCATCTCAAACATATTGGGACCTCACCTAACATAAGATCCATGGGGAGTTATATAAGAAAAACATGCATGCAAACGTCATAAATAAGAAAGTATGTGGGGCACCATAGATAAAGGGAAAACCAAAAAGAATATCACATAGTATTGTTAGAAAAAGAAAACATAGAGAGAACCAAGGAAGAAGAGGAATCTCATATACATCTGGACTTGATGGTCAAAGAAAGGTTAGATTGATCAATCTTTTGTTTGTAAAGAAACAAGTTTAGAAGTAAGATGAAAATAAAAAGACAAAGAGAAAGGAAGATACCTAATCTCATTGACACTAAAACAATTAAACTATGTTAATCCCAATGACATTATGATCAACTTCTAGCTGCAAAAATATAAAGGATTAGAAAGGGAGCATAGGTAAAAGAAACACAACAGTTGACAAAAATACCTAATTTGGTTTGACTTAGATCAAAATTAGGATTTGGAGGGAAGAAGATCCTAGAATAGTCGATTTTATAATAGGGATTGCAAAGTAGATCAGGTTCAACCCTGGTTAACAGGGCCTTGGGCCTAACTTTTATAAATAGAATGACGTTATTTTGTTAAAAACGACGTCATTTTTTATTTTTTATTTTAAAAAATCAAGTTGGGTTACCTCAGGCTCAATTAGCTCAAGCTCGAGCTTGACCCAACCTATTGTTATCCCTATTTTAGAAGTATAATGGAACACCTGTCCAAAACAAAAGATGAGTTACATTAGCAAGATAAATATAAGGGCGCATTTAATAAAGAAATATTTTAAGCCTTTACCTTTTATTTTACCCCTAGTATTTACCACCTTCTATAAATAGTTCACCCCTTAACAGTTATATAGAACTTGCTACATACAACATCACTTTTATAAGGTAACTCTATCTTAATGAAAATACAATTTTAATTTCCAAAAAAATAAGGTTTCCATTATTTGATCATATATTACCCAATACTAAGGATGAATGATTAAAGTTAGGTGTTCGTGGCTTTAATTTTTCAGCTTTCCTATCTAACATGATTTAACAGCTATAGATTTTTGCACTATATAATTATTAATTTAATCCTAATGTCAACTTATAAATCCAAAAGCAGTTTCAGTGCCAATATTTAATTTTTATTATAATTATAATGTCATAATGTTCTTTACCATAATTTCTCAGATGTGCTTCCTAGTTCTTATATAACTTGATGAAAATAAATGATTAGTAGCGTTTATATTGTCCATGAAATGGAGATTAAGGTAATTTAATTTTGTTGTAGTTTTTCCTTTATTTGACTATATTATGTTAAGTGTGAATTTTGATAGTTAAATGAGTATAAAGTTGTGATGTGCTCACCAACAACTAAGATCAGGGTTCCTATTGTATTTGCTTTTTTCTTTCAATTGAGAATATGAAAACAAGAAATTTGTCTAGTATTATAATGAATAATATTAAAGACCACTTCCATTATTATTGTAGCGCCCCTTACCACAAGGTACACATCGGAATGCCCAGAGGTCATTCCGGTATACATCCTACGATAAGGGTGAGCTACGTTCGATCGCTACATTCACTTCACAAGGCATCATATCCTTACTCACTTATAAATCATTATAAGAAGATCACAATATTTTAAAACCAACTTTTTCCTCATTTCATTTCACAAAATCGAAAGTCTACATTGTA
>JAOQMS010000006.1:15884306-15918330 GCA_027563885.1 Erythroxylum longipes | reverse complement strand
AGTGGCTAATAAAAGTTCTGTTGATTACATTGCTTGTATCAAATGCTTATAAAACAAAGTGGAACGTTTTGGTTAACGATTTTCTGTTCTTTATGTTTATGGTTTTGAAAAAATATATATATACCGACTTTTAATTGTTTAGTGATGTGATGTGGCACGCCACCCTCGCGGGGCACGAATTCGGATATCACTATCGATATCGGGTTCTGGTCCAGCGGGAGTGGGATGTTAGATATTCTATCTTGTTAATGTGTACCTATTATAATTCGTGTGTGTATGCTAATGATATGCATGTGAATGAAATGCCTTTTTCATAAATTCTCAATACTATCACTTATGTGCATTGGTCTAGGGTCGAACCCTACATATGTTCCAAAAACTAAATATTACAATTTATATGAAATATCTTTAAATGTTGGTAAAATGGATTTAATTAATTTTAAAGATAAGATATAATATTAATTTATATATAGATGATTTATTAGAACCTATATGCGATTGTATTATAATTAGATATTAGAAGTTGTATAGGGTGCTAAAAATATACTTTCACAAATTCTTTGGTAATAAGGTTAAACATTTTATATGATTACACTAGGTATTTGTATCTAAGGGATTTAGAAAGAAAGGAATAATAAAAGATTCAAAAAAAGTATGCTACATTGAAAGAGGCATCATATGAGATTCTTCAAAGCCTCAAGGATATCCTATTTCTTAAGAATATGGTCAAATGAATCCTAGGAAATCTAGTTGTTGTTTTCTTTAATAAGTTATAATCTGGCTATTTTAGTAAAGAGAAAAATTTTCAACTTTTTTTTCACTATTGTATATGTTTTCCCCAATGAATTGATTGTAAACTACTATCATTTTCTATTAAAATATTCCCTTAATTTAAAAAATCCACATAACCTAATGCATTGTTAGAAGTTTTAATTTTCTAGAGATATTGATTAATCAACTTGAAAATAGGTTGTTGTGACTCGAGTGATAGCAATTTGAAAACCTACAAATTTTTGTAATTCTTGATATTAAAATACTTCTAAGATTATTTTGCAACCTACCCTTACTTTTTTTGGGATTACAATTTCTTCTAAAAGGCAAACATACACTAATATTAAGCCACTCATTGAAAGAATTAAATCAAGAATCACTAGTTGATGTAATAGAAATATATCCATAGCATTGAGAATTTGTTTAGTTACTTTAGTTTTAAATAGCATATGTATTGGTTCTCTCATTTAAGGTCCCACGAGAGAATTTTTATGAAAATTAAATAAACATTGAGGAGCTTTATTTGGTAAGGAAATGCCAATAATAACTCATTAGCTAAGGCCACGTGGAGAGATCTTTGTTTTCATAAAGGTGAAGGAGGGCTTGGGATTATTCCTATAAAAAAGCTAATTAGGTGTACCTAATTAAGATAATTTAGAGAATTATAAATGATAAAAAATCTCTATAGGTTAAATGGATGCACCTATTTTATTTAAGAAATAAAAATCTCTAATATATAAGTCCAAAATACAACTCATCATGGATGATGATCCATAAAATTAATTTTATAAAAAAAATCAAAATTATAGATCATTAAAAAATTTGCTGATGGTAATTCTACGTCTTTTTAGTAGCCTGTAGCGTAATTTATTTCTTTTGGAGAAAGAGGAACCATAAGATCATTAAAAAAAATTTATGCAAGAACAATGTTTCTTTAACACAATTATTTAATCCGTAAAAGAATAATTAATGGTTCACTACCTATACCAGGTCTATAGTCAAACCCTAGTAATCAATTAAAGATTATCACTTATAAATCAGATTCCTATTAGCACAAACACAACACCTTAATGTTTCATAGGAAGATTATAAAGGCTTTGATCTTGTGATGCTGACATGAAGTTTAAGACTTGTAGTTTAATACCATTCTCACTAAAGAAACAATGATGAACCTAGAGAAGCATAGAAGGATGCTTGGCCATTAGTAATGGATTTTCAATAAGAACTCTTCTTAATGTCTCTTTGATGATTAGAGAATCATAACAACTTAAATTTTTGGATTATTTTTTTCTAAACTCCACAGCCATTGATTCAATATATTATTTACATTCTAAGAAAAATAATAACTGAGTAAAAATATATGGTTGGGACATTGATTTAAAAAGATGTAGCGCCAATTCTAATAAAAAGTCACATAAAGGATTGGTGTGAATTTTCTATACTTGTGAGTTTTTTCTCTTTCATAATAAAATTACTTATGAGTGGAACCAAAAGGACTCTTTTCCTCCTTTTGTCACCTGCTCTATTATTATCTGTCATGAAAAAACCCACCTTATCTCTAAACCATTCTTTTAGGCTGTGATGTGATATAGATGAAACGAAATATAAAGAATAGTACTAAAGAAATCACACAGGCAAGTGAACTTATTTTTTCATATAGTATATTCTAGGTAAGTCGAATGTCAATCCTATAGAGACTAGAATTACTAGCACTAACAATCTTTATACTATCTAATATAAATAAACAAATAATTGATTTAAAATGTAACAAAAATAAATAAAAATTTAAAGTAATAGAAAATATTAAAAACTAATGAATAAACTAGATTTGGGTATGGATTCCTTGATAATCTATACGATGCTTTTATTCTATCTTGACTTAATGATCACTACTAGCTCTTTAGGCTAGTAGGAAGTGTTAAGTTAGAATTATATTCTTTCTCAGTAATCCCTATCCTCAAATTGATTTGAAAAAAAATATCTTTCTAATCAAAACAAACTAAGAACACACTATCTTGCTTCATGAAATCTTATAATAGGTTTCACCGTAACCCAGAAAGAATATGTTGCTCAATCTTTAGCAACCAATTTAACCCCCATTATTCATACTGTGATCTATTTATACTTGTCATCTCTTAATCTCAATATATGAACTTGGATATTGAATCTTTAACTCTTGTTCCTTCAATTCAATATAATATAAAATATGAACAATTTTCAATGAAGCTAGAATATTTAATTAAATCAAGAAATCAATTTAACACATATGACCTAGGTTTCATTCTACCCAGACCTATATCCCAATTAGAACATGATAAAAAAGAAAACTCATAAAAATGATAAAAAGAGTAAAGAAATTTTCTTTATGATTTTTAAATCTTTGTAGTCTATGATGAATTTTGATGGATTCATTGTTTCTTCTCCTAAGTTTGCTTTTTTATTAATATCATTAGCATAGGTTGGCTCCTAATTTGTTTTCATCTCCAAAAACTAATCTCCCTCTTTTTTTTAGTAGCCTCTCCTTTAAAAAAGAGAAACCCTAATTTTTCATCAAACCTGACACTAGCACAAGATTATGTTAGGTTCTTATGTTGCTTAAGCCATCATTCTAACAATTTTATGTAAAAAATCATTACCAATATAGGCCAGAACATGGGGTTAAGGTATCAATGTTTTGGTGAGCATAGGCTAAACATAATAATAGAATGTCATAGGCACTTGGAGAAATAGAACGGTCACATTTTGAACATGGTTTGAACGTAAAGGCATGTTGGTGTTGTGTTAGTCAAGTGGAAAACTCTTTCAAAAATGGAATAAGGCAGGATTGACTTCATACAGTTGGCACTTTGTTCTGCATCCTTCTCTTAAATTTGGACAAAAATTTAATGTTATATAAATGAAATGAAACAGAAAGAACAATATTAAAGAAATCAAATAGGGAAGTATAACTATCATTTCCTATAGTATAGTCTAAATAAGTTGAAGGTTGATCACATGGAGATTTCCTATAGTATAGAATGTCATAGGCACTTGGAGAAATAGAATGGTCACATTTTGAACATGGTTTGAACACAGGGCCATATTGGTGTTATGTTAGTCAAGTGGAAAACTTTTCCAGATATGGAATAAGGTATGATTGAGTTTAAGTAGTTGGCACTGTGTTTGGCATCCTTCTCTTAAATTTGGATAAAAATTTGATGTCATATAAAAGAAATGAAACACAAAGAACAATATTAAAGAAATCAAATAAGTAAGTATACCTATCATTTCCTATAGTATAGTCTAAGTATACCTATCAGGCTGTTGGCACTGTGTTCTGCATCCTTCTCTTAAATTTGTCCAAAAATTTGAAGTGATATAAATGAAATGAAACACAAAGAAAAATATTAAAGAAATCAAATAGGTAAGTATACCTATCATTTCCTATAGCATAGTCTAAGTAAGTCAAGGGTTGATCGCATAGAGATTGGAATTACTGACTATCTTTTTATTATCTATTTTAATATAATGAATGATTAATTTAAAGAAAATAAATAGAAATATAAAATACAAATTTAAAGTAATATATAGTTTTAAATGACCAATGAACAAACCAGATCCAAGTAAGAATTCCCTAAGAACATTTCCTATACTTTGAATCAATTTTGACCTAATAATTAATCCTAGCTCCTTGGACTAGTATAAATTCCTTAGTTACAATTGTATGCTCTCTTGGTTAATACAATCTTTATCCTCAAATTGATTAGTCTAAAATATCTTTATAACCAAGACAACCTATGAATGCATTAACTCACTTCATGAATCCCTATGCTAGGTTTTACCATAGCCTAAAAGAATATACAATTTTACCTCTAGTAAACTATTCAACCCTTATTTTTCATACTATAATATATTAACACATATAATATCTAGATCTTAATATATGAATTCGAATATTGAATTTTCAACTCTCTTCCCTTCAATTTAACATAATATGAAAACATAAAAAATTATCATGAAAGTAACTTCCTTCAAGATGGGCCATAACACTTATCCAGTTTTCAACTAATCCTACAAGTATGAAAACTAATGAGTTCTTCATTGACTATATATTTAATGATAGGTATAGTTTATACTATGTTTTCATAGGTGTTTTAGTGCATTTTTAGGTGTTTATAAGAATATTATCTTATGTATAGGCTTAGAATTGTGTTATTGTGAGTGTTTGCTTATATTCTAAGTGTTTGTGTGGTTTAGAGAATGGTTTCAATCTTAATTTTAAGTTTTATGAAGTGTTTGATGTGTTTGTTCATGTTGGAAATTAGATAATTAAAGAATAATGATGATGGAAGCTATATAAAAGGTTTCATGATTATGTATGAGAACAATTGTGATAGGCGCGCATGAGGCTGTATGGCCTCTGTCATAATTATGCCTCATAAAGCACGATCGTGACAGAGAGGAAATTTATAGGAGCACGATCGTGACTCCTATGTCACAATCATGACAATGACTTCCCAGGCATGATTTTTTCATTTATTTTAGAGTTTGAGGGTATTTTTGCAATTGATCAGAGTGGGAAAACCCTAGTTATAGCCCCAAGATCCTAATACACTATTTAAATACATGAAAAACACCAAAAACTTATCATCCATCACCAAGGAGTAGATCAAATATGGGAGATCAAGAAGAACAACTAGGAATTCCATCTTTCTAGATCAAGCCTTCAATAGAGTTTTTCTTTATTTCCTTTAGTTATTTCATTATTCTTGATTTGTAGTCTAAATTCCAAGATGTTAAACATGTTGATGAAGAGAGATCTTGTTTGAGAAATTAATTATCCAATTTATGATTAAACATATAATTGAATCAAAAAGAGTTAATTAAATAAAATAAGAAAAACTTAATTAAATAAAATAAGAAAAAATAAGTTCTAAGTATTCAATCTTGATCAAAACCCTAAATTTAATTGGCAACTTATTGTTATTTGATATATTTGATTTGCTTTTATATTTGGTTTTAATTTCTACTATTCATTTTCATTCTAATCAAATTCGGAATACCTTAGCAAAATAAGGTTCAAATTGTTAACCTTGCACAATCCTTGTGGGAATAATAACCTTATATACGATAAGATATGATCTGTAAACTTGTAATGTATTAATGGTTTTATTAGATTTAAAACTTGCTCAATAAGTTTTTGGCGCTATTACTAGGGATTTAGCTTAGGATTATTTGAATTCCTTTGATCTAAGAATTTTATTTGCTATTCTTATGTCTTTGCAATTGCATGAACACAAGAATCACTCAGAGTTTAAGCAAGATCCAAGGCACTCTAACACTTAACATTGCAAGTTATGAAAGAGAAATTTAAAGAGTGAGGCACGAAGAAGAGATCAAAAAAACAATGGCGAAAGAGTGCAATCAAGGCGACTAATAGTGAGCCCTTATAGATTTCATGAGACCAAGGTTTAATGCTACACATCAAGGCATCACTCTACCACTTGTGTAAGCAACACCATTGGAGATCAATCCAGCATTAATAAATATGCTGTAGAATAATGTGCAAATCTATGGGTTTTTTAACGAAGATCCTAAACCCCATCTAGTAAAATTTTTATAGATATCTGATACTTTCTAATATAATGGAATGTCAAAAGATGTTATTAGGATGAGGCTTTTTCGATTCACACTAAGGGATAGAGCGAAGGTGTAGTGTTATTCTTTAAAATGAAAAAATATCATAACATGGGACCAACTAGGGTGTGCTTTTTTATGCAAATACTTCCCTCTGACTAAGATAACAAGCTTGATAAAGGATAATAATAATTTCCAAAAAAATGATAGGCAGTTACTATATGAAGCGTGGGAGCATTACAAATATTTTCAAAGGAGATTTCCTCACCATAATTTAACAAAGGAGTTCTTATTGCAAACATTGTACAAAGGAGTTAATCCATTTATAGGGGCCACTATAAATGTAACTTTTGGAGGATATTTAACGCAAAAGACTGTTGAAGAAGTAAAGGACTTGCTAGAAGAGATGACAAATAACAGTTTTCTTTAGACGACGGATAGAAGCAGAAAACAACCAAATTTCTGAGATAAAAAGGGATTCATTGCTGTCGACTCAGTGCCAACATTATAGGCTAAGATCGCTAATTTAATAAGACAACTAAATAGTCTGCAAGCCTTTGCATTTGCTCTAATTAAAGTAATTCAGTTTGGATGCGAATTAAGTGGACAACTTAATCATGTTACCACTGATTACTTTTTAATACAAAACAATAATAAGAAGTAACTTAACTACATAAACACACAATTTGGTTGAGGCGGAGGGAATAGCCCCTACTCTAACATATACAATCCTGGGTGGAAGAACCACTCAAAATTTTCTTAGTCTGGTAATGTGAGAAATTAATTTAGAAATTAAGGTCCACCTTGATTTCGGCAAGATAAATCCAATGCCAATGATTCAAAATTATACAACATTATAGATAAGATCATAAGCGTAAACAAAGACTATAAGAGGTTGGACGGTAAGTTTGAGCAAGTAGCTAAGGACCACACCTCTTTCTAACCTGAAGGATTAAGTGGATTAGCTGGAAAACGCATTGTCTATAAAAAGTGTGGGTAGTTTCCTGAGTAACACTTAAATAAATCTAATGGAGCAACTCAAGGCAATCGCACATAGGAGTGGGAAAGACCTCGAGCAACTAGTAAATAAATAGGTTAAAACCCACCCTATAGAGGGAGAAAAAAAGGAACAAAGATGAAGAAAAAAGTGAATACCCTCCATATGTTGGCTCTCTGCTATATCCACCTAAGATTCCATTCCCCCAATAATTACAAAAGAATAAACTAGACGCACAATTTCCAAACTTCATGGAGAAACTAAAGACTTTACAAATTAACTTATCATTTATGGAGGCATTAGAACATATGCCTAAATACGAGAAGTTCCTAAAGGACATATTATCAAAGAATTGGACTTGGGAAGGCTAATTTGAAAAAGAAAACTGGGTTAGACAAAGTCTCATGGAGATGGAAGCGGTGATGGTGTCGAAGGTGGCAATTGAACACCCTGAGCCTTGAAATATCTATGGATCGACGGATATCCTGACTTTGGCATCGTTGTGTCTGGGCCATCTCCTTCATCATTTTGGTTTTCTCCATAAGTGTCTTGTTGGTTTCCGAGATTGTAGCCAGAACTTCCTTCCAGCCTTACTCTTCTTCCTCTTCCTCGGATTCTTCACTGGAACATTCTGCCTGATGAGGTGGCGTTAAGCTCGAACTTGCCTGACTGGTCCTAATCCTAACATATGTCTTTTCGTTGATTTCCCTAAGTTCCATGTTGTGGGAATGAAGGATCTCAGCCTGCCATAAGTGGTGATGGTTTAGGAAGTTAGGTAAGTGGACAATTAACCCATTATGGTCCACGCCATAATATTTAGCAATTACAGACACTAGGTACCCCATTCCTAAATTGTTGCTCCTCTTGCGTGGAGTCATAACAATAGCATTTAGCACTTGTGTGGATGTGCACACTGGAATCCTGTTGTCCAAGCACCATAACATAAATAATTCCTTTGTGGAATACTTGTTGGTATCTATTTTGTCAAAAACTAGCTTACATATGAATTTGTGTAGCAACAAGTGTTCGTGGGATTTTATTATGTTGTTTTGAGCATTCTTAGCATGAAATTGCTCTATTCCAGTGAGTTTATCCCAATATTGAGAGAGATGAAAATCATCATTTTGATCAATTATGGAGGATTCGGGGAATCCACATATATCGCACATGATTTCTACATTTAATTCATAAACTCTTCCTTTCATGCTAAACCACAATTCCTTGGGGTTCCTAGGGTCATAAGTCAGTGAAGAAAAAAATTTCAACGTGAGCTCCTAATAGACAGGAAATTGGAACTGTATAAATTGAGCCCATTGGATTCTTTCAGCTAAATTCTACTCTCTCGCGCAACTCTAACCTATCGAGTGTTTCAAAATGAAAGTATTTTGAAACTATATTTTGTCTAGCATTTAGAGATTGGAAACGAGTACCTTCCTTATTTGTGTAGATCGAGAAGGGACGTCAAAGTCTGTTGTTTTGTTTCTTCTCCCACGTCCCATAACTTGATTTCATCCTACTTGCTCGCGTCGGGTTGATTGCTTAATGTGCGACATAATTATTGGGAATTGAGTAGAATTTGGAAGAAATTTGGAAGTTGAAAATTTTTTAGGGAGATGTGAGAGTGTTTATAGGCTTGAAGTCTAGAGAGATAAAGTGAAAATGAAAGTGAATGTAAAAGTGAAGTTAGAACTAAATATATAGGTGGATAAAAGGGTAAAATGGTAAAAATTCTTTATAAAATTCATGCTCACCTTATTCTGGTCATGGCCAGCAGTTTTCCACCACTTCTATTTTTCTTCTTTTATTCTTTTCTCGATCTTTTCAATTTCACTTTTTAATTCTTTTGTGGCCCCTTTCACCTCTCTTTTACTTGCTTGATACATCATCCACTTTATTCTAACATCCTATTCCTTCTTGATTTTATTTAAAACACCATAATCCTAACTACGGAATTTTAAACATTCTAACAAAAATAAACAAGAAATTAATTTTTCATGGGTTGCCTCCCATGCAACGCTTCTTTTAACATCAGTAGCTCGATGCTCTTTTAAGCTCACGGTGTTTGGAATGAATGGTGTAATGGTAGCACTGTCATTAATCTCATAGTTTGTGCTTTAGCTACCATGCTACAGTTTCCACCTTCCTTACAATTCTCTTTCCTAGCCTTCTTCTTCGCGAGCACTTCTTCCTAAATGAATTCCTAGGATCCTCGATATCTTCCCATTCTCCTCGAGGTTTAGGTTCCTTGCTTTTTGTTAGAGGTAAAGGAGATCTGTAGCCTTTCCTTGATACTTGGAAGGTTATTTGCTCTTGTCCTATCCTCAGAGTTAATTCACCCCCATCAACAAAAATGATTGAACGAGCAGTGGCCAAAAACAGTTGTCTAAGAACTATCAGGGTTTCCACATCTTCTCCAATGTTCAATATGTAAAAGTCCATGGGAAAGGCAAATTTATCAACTTTTAGTTGAACATCCTTTATAATCCCTTTCAATTTGTATACTATTTTGTTGGCCGTCCTTAACAAAAACTTTGTGGGTACTAACTCTCTTAACCCCAACTTTTGACTAAAGGTGTAGGGCATCATGTTTATACTCACTCCCAAGTCTGCAAATGCCCCATCTATGATGATTCTATTGATACTGCAGGAGATGAAAAAGTCCCCTAGGTCCTCTTTCTTCTGTGTGATGTTGGGGTCTTCTTTCAATGTTCGCTCCTTAACCTTCATCTTGATGGATTCATTTAATGTGAGCTTCATCTGTAGTTGATTTGTCAGTTCCTCGACATTGTTTTGCTCAAGCTCCTCTAACTTCCTTATTGCCCTCTTTACAAATAACTCTCGCTGAGCAGAAATAAGGAATGAAAGTACAAGCCGAGTTGCCTTAATCAGCTCGATCACGTGCTTATTTGAAAGGAATTCTTGACCTCCTCCTTTATCTCCTTCCCCCTTCACTTGTTCAAGCTCCTCATCTTGGGTCTGACTGATAGCTATGATTCGTTCCTTTGGGTTAGACTCGGTGTTGCTTAGAAGGGTTCTTACATTTTGAGTAGACATTGCCTCTGTTAATTAGCCTATTTGGACTTCTAGATTGTGCATGAACGAGGCATGGTTCTTCATTACTTGCTCAAATTTGCTTTCAAGCCTCCTATGCGCATCCTCCATGCCTTCAATCTTATCCAACTTCGATTCCATCGAGCTTGCTGTATCTTGCTGAAAGCTTGATTGTCCTTGAGGCCTAAACTGTTCCCCAGTGTTGTTTGTCTAAGAGAAGTTAGGTGTTTCTTCCACTTAGGGTTATAAGTGTTGGAGTAGGGATTGTCACCCCCTCCTCGTCCATATTATGCCCCTATATAGTTTACTTGCTCCTGATTGCCTTCCTTCATCAGATAGCAATCCACAGTATCACGGTCTAACTGTTCATAAAGCTTACACTTCAATTGTACTGCCTTCACTTGGGCTGAAGATAATGCCTTCATACTGTTGAACTGTCGCTTCAAGTTGTCAATCTTCATTTATATCCCTATCATGTGATCGACCACGATGATTCCCTTTTGCTCTCTAAAGGTTACAGGTTTCCTTCCCCACTTTTTTTTCCATAAACAGCTGTTGTTTTCCATCTCCACAATCAGCTCCACCATTTCATCGACGATCTTCCTCATCAAGGATCCTCCTGAAGTTGCATCGATTGTGCCTCTTATCTGTAGGTTCACTCCATTATAGAAGTTTTGCAACAAGAACTCCTTGGGTAGGTTATGGTGTGGGCACTTCGTTTACAAGTCATTATATCTTCCCATGCTTCGTAGATTGATTCCCTGTCACTTTATTGGAAATTGGTAATTTGCTTAATAATCTTCGTGGTCTTAGTCAATGGGAAATATTTGTCCAAGAAGGCACGAACCAGTTGATCCCATATCATAATGTTGGTTAAGCTAAGTGCATGATACGAAGCCTTCGTTTTATCTCTAAGGGTAAAGGGAAACAGTCTGATTCGGACCACATCTTCTGACATTTGATGATACTGAAAAGTACCACAGATCTAGAGAAAATTAACTATATGCATATTTGAGTCCTTGTTAGCCAATCTGTAAAATTGCACATTCTACTGAAGCATATTGAGAAATGCAGGTTTAATCTCAAACGAGGCTACTTGAATAGGTGGCCTAACTACTCTTTGGTTCACCGCATTAAACCCCGGACTCGTGAAGTTTGTCAGGGTATCTGTTGCTGTCCTTGTTTAACTTTGTGGTCCATGTTTTATTGAAACTCCTCAGCCATTGTTGATTTCTCGATCTTTTCCTCTTCTTCTAGTTGAGTATTCTTACGGGTTCGTTCTAGTTGATTAATATCTAAATCTAACGTTTCTGCTTCATGACTAGAACCTTTTATGAGTCTTATGTTTATGCAAGACCATGAATTCTAAAATAACATGAAAGAATGAAAACAAAAATCAAAAACTAATCTAACGACTTAAACTATAGAAGTTGCTTAAATAAGTTGGTTAAATGTTTGATAAGTTGAAGTTGTTAAATGATGTTGTACTTTAAGGAAAAAGATTGTTTGATAACAATATATCTAAGTTTAGACTTTAAGAGTGTTAAAGGAATGAAGATGTTCTTGTCAATGAAAATGTGATCCAAAGGATATGAATAATATATTAAGTATGAATGAATGAGAATAGGGAAATTATATGAATGTATATTATTATAAAAGGGTTAATGAATGAATGGGTTGAATGATCTAGACTTATGATTAAGGTTACATACCATGGAAAGTAATTGAGCATGCATTGAACATAATACATGTACATATGCGTATGATTACTAATATGATTAATCAATTTAGTAATATGTAAATGTATGTATTGCATGGTTTAGATGCTCAACTCGAATGCCAACATCCAGACATTGCCATTTCGTCGAGGCAATAACTATCTGGAACATACTATGAGTGAACCTAGATGATTCTCAATAGGATTGATTTATTTCTGTTTAAATGTTAGCTATTGAATTGTAATTGACATGTTTGATAATTATGGACATTAATGGTCTGAGTAGTTTGATAATTAGGAATGTATTGAGAGTTTTCTGATTGAATATGAATCTGAAAGAAATACGTGTACTTAACAAAAATGTTGAATGCCAAACTTAGGTCCGATGGACATATGAAACTAAGTATGCATCATAAATAAATGCTATTGATGGCATATTCTTTGATTTAATGCATCATATTAATATACATTATCAGATAATGGAGTTGTGACTGGAGTGTTCAATGAAAAAGAGCTTAAAACTCATAAATGCATATAAAGAGCCACAAGTTTAGTATGTAAGATGAGCCCAGTATCCACAATGGATACGGGAAAATTATCAATGAGCCCAGTATCTACAACGGATATGGGACAGTTTAAAAAGGCGCTCAGTCATAATAAAGTAGCAATTGAAAGTGAGTCACATATGCATTGCATATACAAATTGATATGTATTATATGAAAGACTGAAGTGAATTATTTTTTCTGAAATTGAAATGTGAAATGTGTACATAAAGTGTATTTGTTGAAATATGATTAAATGTAAAGTGATAAGCAATATTTGATTATGTGATTTGTCTGTGAATTGAATGGTGAATTGTTTTGAGAATGATATGAGTGAGCACATCAATGATGGTTCGCTCATTGAGTTCACAAAACTCATCAAAATTACAATGTTGACTTTCAGGTACGAGAGAGGAGACTTAGTTTTCAAGACGTTCTAGAAGAAGTCACGCACTTGAGTTTCGGACTCAAAAAATGGCTCAAAGGTCTAGTCAGCAGAGACTGAGGAGTTATATATATATATTTTTTGTTTAGTTCCTCATTCCATATAGAATATGTTGTAAAGCGCAGTAGACTCTCACATGTTTTTTATTCAGTGTGTATATAGATTACGTAGTGAAAAGTGACACTGTAAATTACGTTTTATAACTTTAATGAGGTTTTGATCTTTAAAATATTTGTGATTTATCTATGATGCCATATTAAGTGATTGTAATTACTCTAACATGCCATTGTCATAGGGTATGTTCTTACATGTCCTCTAGATGTTTAAGTATATACTCTATGGTAGTAGGGTGCCACAGCTTGTGTGCAGATAGACATGAGGTCGCTTTCAGATTTGAGTTTTTAAGGGACTTTTTGGAATTTTTAGGCACAGGAAAACCCTAGGGGTTTACCCTAAATGGAAAATACTATGTAAAGAAAGCGAAATAACCTAGAAAGCTAGTCTCCAAACTGCCACTTTTGGGCAAATTCTAAGAATAGAGAAGGGCTCTAAAAATATGCTATTTTTGGAAAACCCCAAGAAGAGAAGAGGAACTAGTAGAGAAGTTTTTGTCATTTTCCATAAGCTTAGTTATTCTCTTTCAGTTTCAATGCTTTACTTTCGTATTCATTCCATTAGTTTAAAGCTTTCTTAGTGCTAATCATATTTTTTTTACATATTTTATAATGCTAGAATGAATATTTGATGGATTTTATAGTTAAACTTTATGAATTTTGTAAGGAACTTTTATGTTATATCAATGGATGTTTATTCCTTTAATTTTCCAGCTTTAATCTTAGTTGTTTAAGCTTATTTATGTGGTTTCTTAGATTTCAATTTGTTGGGTATTTGAATGTTTAATGGTTTATGTTATAGCTTTTTGCTTATTTGTGATGCTTTTGATTAATTTGTGCTTAGTAGTTAGGATTTATGCATGTTCTTAGATTCATGATCAATTAATTTTGTTTTTCGTGCAAGTTATGTGTGTTGGAATGTTCATTTTGATGCAATTAGTTTAGATTTTGTAATGTGGGTTATGATTAGCTATTTTTTAGGATAAAGAGTTTTGATTTCTATTAAGTTAGTGTTGAATTTCAATTTTTATCACTTCGTTTATAATTTCTAGCTTTGGTTTATTTAATTAAGTATGGGTTTTGTTTATTTAATGTCTATTGTGCTTAATATGAACTTGTGTGGCTAGGCTACTTAGGGTTTTAGAGATATTATTAGGATGAAGGGATGGAAATTGTGAGAATGAAGTTGAATTTGTCTTAAATTTATGTTTGTAGGTCTAGGTTGGTTTGGGATTTAGGATAAATGTCATGAATTAGGAATTGCTTATAAGCTTGATCACCCTTTAGGTAACTTTCTAATTCGAAGGCTAGGATTGAGCGTGTGATATGTAATAGTTCATAGTGATTCCTGTAAGTAGCAATAGGTTAATTGAATTTGTCAGCATATTAATCAACTAATCTAGGAACCCATACCTTTAGGTTACACCTTCCGAGCTTATAAGTTGGTGGCCAAAGTTAGTTGTTTCTTAGTACCTAATGCGTCTTCACTATTGAACTTAGAGAGCCTATTTTTGGTTATAATGGAGATCAGGGCATTTCTAGAGCTTATTAGTTTTGCCTATCTTAAAGAAATTAAGGGTTTGAGAGGTTAATCGAGTCTATAGGCTAACACCATGATAAGAAGACCTTTTATTTAGATTCAAGGATCAATGAACATCCCGGAATGCCGAAGATATCTTCAACACTCTTTTATGTCATTGTTACTAGTATTTTCTAAATTTGTTTTGTGTTTGTCTTTTTGTTTATGTTTATTGCATCTTAGGTGTCTCGTTTCATCATTTTAGGGTGTTTTGTTTTCTTTTGTCTACAACATTTGAAATAGCATCTGCATCCCAGCTCTTTGTGGTTTGGCCCTAGCTCGTCACTGACTACATAGTTTGGGAGTTAGGAATTTATTATTTGGTAGTTAGCGATAGGTTATCAAATTTTTGGTGTCATTAATGGGGAGTTGGCGTTGTTAATTGTTGTTTATTGTGTAGTTTTTATTTTTATTTTTACTAATCTTTTTCATTCTTTCAACGATTTGCAAGTCTTACAGTTCCTCAAAGCATAGTCGTTTGCGTAAATTTGGTAAGGAAAATGGAGGTTCATTACTTTTTGCATTTAACCCTTTCTCTTTTTCTCCTATTGCAAGTCGCACAAGATTTTGTCAGAGAGAGTGAGGAATGCCTACACATCTTCTTGAGAGCGGTCTTTCTTTATCCTTTGAAGAAGAAGTCGATGGGAATTCAAAAGAAACAAAAGAGAATATAGAACATCATTAGCACACATTAAAGGGGCTTGCAACTCCTTCTTTCAATCCTAATCTGTTTTGTATTAGCAATCCAGATGATGAACCAGAAGTTGAAATTAAACCTAGACTGATACATGCATTACCTACTTTTACAGGTTTTTATGACTACAACTCATTAGGATTAGGCTACATCATAGATCCCAAAACATTCCTAAAAGAGTTCGACATTGTATGCTTAGGTATGAAGGCAACAGGAGTCTCAGTGGAGCAACTTAAGCTAAAGGCATTTCCCTTTGCTTAGCAGATGTAGCAAAAGAGTGGTTGTATAACTTGCTCGCCAGCTCGGTTAAAACATGGGAGCAAATGCAACAGATGTTTCTAGAGAAATACTTACCTGCCTCAAGAGCCGCTAACATGAGAAAGGAGATATGTGACATTCGACAAGGCACAAAGAAGTCTTTGCATGATTTTTTGGAGCATTTCAAGAAGCTCTGCAATAGCTGTCCAAAACATCAGATAAGTGATCAATTGTTAATTCAATATTTCTATGAAGGTTTACAGGAATATGATAGATGCTATGAGTTGTGGAACCTTGGTGGATAGAATACTAGAGGATGCTAGGAACTTGATAGGAATAATGGCAGCAAACTCCCAATATTGAGGCAATCTCCTCAACAAAGTAGGTAAAGGAGGTCTCTATTTCCAAGTTGGAGTAGCAAGTCGCAAATTTAACTTTGGTAGTATAACAAGCAGTGATGGGAAAGGGACCTACGAAGATATATGGTATTTATACGTTAAATAACCATCCTATAGATGCTTGCCCTATGCTGTAGGATAAACAACACGTCAACACAGTTGGTAGGTTCCAAAGAAAATAATGGTGGTATGCCCTTTTTCCCCTACTTACAATCCGGGGTGGAAGGATATCCCAACTTCAGGTATGGAAACCCAAAGCAAGGAAGTAGCTATAATGCACACCAACCTAATTATCAGTAGTAGCAACAACAATCTCATACACCACTAGGTTTCTATCAGAATCAACCACAATTTCAGCCAAGGCCACTGCCTCTATAACCACCATAACAACTACAAGCTGGAGGTATGTCCTTAAAGGAAATTACTAAGAGCTTAGTGACTAACAATCTTCAATTTTAGCACAAAGTGAGGAGTGGTTTAAAGAATTTGGAAAATCAGGTCAGTTAGTTAACTAATGCTGTAAGGAAGCTACAGGCCCAAAGTTCCATAAGATTGCCTAGTCAACCTAAAAGGAACCTAATAGAAGACGCTTGTGCTATTACCTTGAGAAGTAGAAAGGAGGTACAAAAGCCAAGGGAAGGGAAGGAGAAAGAGTAGGAGGAAGAAATTGAGATAAGAAAGAAGAAGGAAGATCACCATCCTTAAGTAAGTACTTCACACACGATTGTCAATGAACAGGAGAAGGAAAAGGAAATATTGGAGGTAGTTCACAAGGTGGAAGTTAATATCCCTCTTTTGGAAGCAATTAAACAAGTTCCACAATATGCTAAATTTTTGAAGGAGTTGTACACCAACAAATGGAATATGAAGGGAGATAAGAAGATCAATGTGGGGAGCAATGTGTCAGCAGTCTTCTAGAGGAAGCTACCCCTTAAATGCAAGGATCTAGGTATTTTTACTATTCCTTGTAAAGTCGGTAACATGAGGTATGAGAGATGTATGTTAGATTTAGGAGCTTCGATCAATGTTATACCTTTATCTATTTTTAAATCTCTTAATCTTGGTTCATTAAAGGATACTCGTTTTATCATTCAATTGGATGATAGATCTAACATATAATTTGATGGGGTTATTGAGGATGCTTTGGTGCAGGTTAATAAGCCTGTTTTCCCTACAATTTTTTTGTGCTAGATATGCAGGATAAAGGCTCTTTGAACCCTTCGATAATTTTATTAGATAGGCCACTTTTTAAGACATCTTGAAAAAAAATCGATGTACACAGAGGGGTGTTAACTATAGAGTTCGATGGTGAGGTCATTCGTTTCAATATTTTTGATGCCATTCATTATCCATCAAATTGTGAGTTAGTCACCAAGGTATATATTCTTGACTTTTTGGTGGAGCATTGGTGTTTTCTATCTACAGGTGACCTTTTGGAGGTAGCCTCAACTACCTCGCTAGAGAAAAAGATGTCTAGTTATTGGCAAAGTAAGTTCGAGTTTGGAGAGGACCTAAAGGAAGCAATTTGGGCACTTGGGACAATTCCTTTTGGCAGGTATGTCCCTTATTTTTTAGAATTGCCCATTAATACTAATTAATTGTTACCTTTTATCCTGCAGGCACTAGAAGTGGAGTTAAACCCTTATTGACTCACCTCAAGTATGCTTATCTGCACACTAACAACACACTTCCAGTTATCATAGAAAATAATCTTAAAAAGGTGCAAGGAGAAAAACTCGTTAGTGTGTTGTGAGAGTATAAGATGACATTGGGATGGATAGTTATGGATATTAAAGGCATTAGTCATTCCTTATGCATGTATAGGATTTTTCTTGAGGAAAGAGCTACCCTAATCCATCAAATACAAAGACATATCAAGAAGTCAGGCATTACAGTTATGGACAATAAGAGATGAGAGGTGTTGAAGAAGGAGGTGATGAAGTTGCTGGATGTGGGAGTGATATACCCCATCTCTAATAGTAAGTGGGTAAGTCCTTTGTAGGTAGTTCTCAAGAATTCAGGCATTATAGTTGTGGACAATAAGAGATGAGAGATGGTTTTGGCTCAGGTGTAGAACGGATGGCAAGTTTACATGGATTATCGTAAGCTTAACTTGATGAGTAGAAAGGACCATTTTCTCCTTCCTTTTATTAATCAGATATTATAACGTCTTGTTGGTTGTATTTCTTGATGGTTATTAAAGTTATATTCAGCTTGCTATTGCTCCGGAGGACTAGGAGAAGATGACTTTTACATGCCTATATGGCAACTTTGCCTACAGAAGGACGCCTTTTGGATTATGCAATGCCCCTACTGCCTTTCAAAGATGCATAGTAAGTATCTTTTCTAAGTATATTAAGAAAATCATTGAAGTTTTCATGGATGACTTTACTGTGCATGGAGATTCATTTACACGATGCCTGGATCACCTCATTTTGGTACTTAGACGATGTCTTGAAACTAACCTAGTTCTTAATTCCAAAAAGTGTCATTTTATGGTTCAATAAGGGATAGTTTTAGGATATGTGGTTTCTGCTAAGGGTATTGAGGTTGATAGAGCCAAGATAGACCTTGTTTCTTCTTTACCTTACCCCGCTTCTGTATGGGAAGTTCGGTCTTTTCTTAGCCATGCAGGGTTTTATTGCAGGTTCAGTAAGGACTTTTTCAAGGTTATACAGCCATCGTGTAGGATGATTTAGGAGGACAAAGAGTTTGTTTTTGATGAGCAGTGCAAGATGACGTTTGATGCTTTAAAGGAGAAGTTGGTTACTACACCTATCTTATAACCTCCAGATTGGAATCTACCATTTGAGCTTATGTGTGACGCCTCTAATCATGCCATTGGAGTAGTTTTGGGTCTGAGAGGTGGCAGATCTCTCATGCTATTTATTATACCTCAAAGACCTTGAATGACACCTAAGTAAATTACACCACCACTGAAAAAGAGCTTCCTATAAGTTTAGGTCTTATTTATTAGGTACTAACATTACTGTTTATTCTGGTCATACAGCTTTGAAGTACCTATTGGCGAAGAAGGCGAAGGAGGCAAATCGAGGCTCATCCATTTGATACTCCTACTTCAGGAGTTCGATGCAGAGATAAAGGATAAGAGAGGCTCGGAGAACAGAGTAGCAAATTATTTGAGCCGCTTAGTGGAGCATTATGCCTACACAGGCCCTATCAATGATGATTTTCTAGATGAGCGCCTACATGTAGTACAGTTGACAACTCCCTGGTACGCTAATATAGTGAATTTCTTATCTTGTCGTAAATTTCCTATAGATTTAACCAAGGCACAAAAGGAGAGGATGAAGAGCCAAGCAAAGTATTATATATAGGATGATCCTTACTTGTGGCAATTTTGTATGGATCAAGACATCAGACGATGCGTACCTGATGGTGAATTTCTTTCTATTTTGACATTTTGTCACTCTTATGCATGTGGAGGTCGTTTTGGCCCAAAGCAGACAGCTTGCAAGATTCTAGGGTGTGGGTTTTACTGGCCATCTCTATTTCGAGATGCATATGATTTATGTAGGACTTGTGACAACTGTTGTTAGGTTCCCGTGGGAAAATGCCTCAAGCCCCTATATTAATTTGTGAGATTTTTTAGGTTTGGGGCATGGACTTCGTGGGTCCATTTTGTTCTTTATTTGGATTTTAATATATTCTTCTTACAATTAATAATGTGTTGAAATGGGTGGAAGAAAAAGCCACCCGAATTGACAATTCTTGAGTGGTTACAGATTTCTTAAAATATAAGATTTTCCCTAAGTTTGGAGTCCCCCAAGCCATCATTAACGACAAGGGGACTCACTTTTACTACCAGACGATCGAGGCCCTCCTGAGGAAATATCAAGTAATGAATCGAGTCTCAACTGCATATCATCCTCAAACAAGTGGTCAGGTTGAGGTGTCCAACCTAGAGATCAAGTGCATCTTAGAGAAGATGGTGAATCCTAGTTAGGAAAACTAGAGTTTGTGCCTCAAGAATGCCTTTTGGGCATACAGGACTGCATACAAGACTCCAATAAGGATGTCACCATTCAGGCTTGTTTTTGGGAAGCCATGCCACCTTCTAGTGGAGCTACAACATAAGGCTCATTGGGCAATCAGGAAATGTAACATGGAGTCAGAAGCTGTTGGTGCCCACAAATGATTGCAGTTGAAAGAGCTCGAAGAGTTATGACATGAAGCATTTGAGAATGCCCAAATTTATAAGGATAAGACTAAGGCATTCCATGATCGCACCTCTCTAGGAAGAAAATTGTGGCAAGATAGAAAATACTTTTCTATCATTCATGCCTTAAACTCTTTCCAGGTAAGTTACGCTCCCGATGGATAGGTCCCTTTGAGGTTACCCAGGTATATCCCCATAGAGCAGTGGAGATCGGAAGTGCCAAGACAGGGAAAAAGTTTAAAACCAATGGACATCGTCTCAAGACTTAGTTTGAGGGATTTCATATGCAAAACATGTAGGTAATGGAGAGCTTAAAGCTCAAACATACATTGGTTGATATCGATTGACAGGGGTCAAGCATGTGACCTCAAATAAGTGCTTATTGGGAGGCACCTCAACCTTATCCTTTCATTTTAGTTCTTTGTTTTTTCAGTTTTTTTATTGCTTTCATTTGAGAACCTTATTTTCTTTTTGTCTGTTTTGTTTTTAGGAATGCAAGATTAGAGCTGTGAACTCTGCTTTCAAGTTGCTAAACCCTCTTTGATCTAGAGGAGTCCTTCTGTTTTCATCCCCTTACTTGTGTTTTTATTAATTTCAAGAAATTGGAGGCAATATCCCATTTAAGTGTGAGGGTGGAGCTAGTTTAAATTTTTTGCATTTTTGCACTTGAACTATTATGAATGTTAAACCATGCCATTATGTCATAGTAGTTGGAATGAGAATTGAGTTGTGTGCTTGAATTTGAATTAGGCAGCTTGATTGGAAGGTGAATCATATGGATTGATTGAAGTTGTTAGTTGCATAAACTCAGTCAATAATTTGATACTTGAGTGATTAGGTAATTTATGAAATTTTGATGGATTTTCATATGAGCACATGCAAGGTTTTGAGCCTATATTACTGCATTTCATAGTCATTTTGTTTCTTTGTTATGTGTGCGGCTCCCTTAGGAAGATTACCTTCAGAACTTGTATTGAACAGGTTTAAAACATATGACAAGTATGTTTTATGGAAATGATTAAGGCGTTCTTTATTTTGAACCCTTAGCTTAAATGACCCACCAACCCATTTTTCCCTTGCCAACCCCTTGAAGCCTTTAACCTTTTTTTTTTGAATTAATCACCTTACATTGAAACCTGAAAACCCATTAGCTTACCATGTCACAAGTTTAATGAAGTAATGAGTGAGCACTTGATGTATATGATTTAGGGACTTTTGTTTTGTATTCGATTCTGAGATGTTTTGATAAGCACTTTTACTTATGTTTTATTGATTTCTGCTGCTATTATTTCCTTATTTTTTAGTGTTATTCAAGAAAAAAGAGAGTGAAAAAAGAAAAGCATCTTTGTTTTGGCGTTATTGATTAAAAGCATCTTTGTTTCTACAATTAAAGGAAACGTAGTAGCATTAGTTAGTGATAAGTAGTTGTAGTTTGTGATATTTATATTTATACCTTATAATTTGTGTTTGGCTGTTCCTTTTGACTTAGCACTTTGTTAATACTTGTGAGTTACCGTTTGACCTTTTTGCCTCACCTTAACCTAAACCCCATTACAACCCTAAGTAAAATTCCTTTTTATCCATGATAGCATGTAATTTATGTGGTAAAGAATTGGTGAATTTACAAGCCTATGGTAATGTAGTCTCTTAGAGGGTGTACTGAAAGAAACACCGACCTTAAACACTTGAGTGAAATGAGTGAACATCGTGAGAAAAATCCATCTTGGTTTTATTTTACCTTTGATCAATGGTGTCTTCCTTTGACTTTGTTTATATGCATTGATGAAAAGATTATGATATATATAGTAGCTCAATATTTAAGTTTGTCGAAGTTTGAAGGATTACATTCAAGTGTGGGGCTATTTGATAGGATTGAATCATTTTATATTTTCTTATGCATTTCAATGTCTTTTTAATCCAATTTTTGTTTTTAAATACTCAATTTGTGTTCATTTTTTGTTTACATATAGATTAAAGGAGTGAACACAAATATATGCTAAAAGGAAGAATTTTGACAAAGTAGAGAAGTTTTTGTCATTTTCCATAACCTTAGCTTTTCTCTTTCAGTTTCAATGCTTTACTTTCATATTCATTCCATTAGTTTAAAGTTTTTTTAGTGCTAATCATATTTTCACATGTTCTAGAATGTTAGAATGAATGTTTGACAGATTTTATAGTTGAACTTTACGAATCTTGTAAGGAACCTTTATATTATATCAATGGATGTTTATTCCTTCAATTTTCTAGATTTAATCTTAGTTGTTTTAGCTTATTTATGTGCTTTTTTAGATTTGAATTTGTTGGGTATTTGAATGTTTAATGGTTTAAGTTATAGTTTTTTGCTTATTTATTATGATTTTAATTAATTTGCGCTTAACAGTTAGGATTTATGCTTGTTCTTAGATTCATAATCAATTAATTTTTGATGCAATTTGTTTAGATTTGTAATTTGAGTTATGATTAGTTATTTTTTAGCATAAAGAGTTTTGATTTCTATTAAGTTAGTGTTGAATTTCTATTTTATCAATTCCTTTATAATTTACAGCCTTGGTTTTATTTAATTAAGTATAGGTTTTGTTTATTTAATGTCTATTGTGCTTAATATGAACATGTGGGCCTAGACTACTTAGGGGTTTGGAGATATTATAAGGATGAAGAGATGGAAATTGTGAGAATGGAGTTGAATTTGTCTTAAATTGGTGCTTTTAGGTCTAGGTTGGTTTGGGATTTAGGATAAATGTCATGAATTAGGAATTGCTTATAGGCCTAATCATCCTTCAGGTAACTTTCTAATCTGAAGGCTAGAGCATGTAATATGTAATAGTCCATACTGATTCTGGAGGTAGCAATAGGTTAGTTAAATTTGTTAGGATACTTAATCAACTAATCTAGCATCCCATACCTTTAGGTTACACCTTCTGAGCTTATGAGTAGGTGGCCTAGGTTACTTTTTTTTAGTACCTAATGTGTCTTGACTATTGAACTTAGAGAGCCTATTCTAGGTTGTATTGGAGATCGGGGCATTTCTAGAGATTATTAGTTTTGCCTATTTTAAAGAAATTAAGGGTTCGAGAGCTTAATCGAGTCCATAGGCTAACACCATGATGAGAGTACCTTTTATTTTGATTCAAGGATCAATGAACATCCCGAAATCCTGAAGGTATCTCTAACCCTCTTCTTTATCATTGTTATTAGTATTTCTAAATTTGCTTTATGTTTGTCTTTTTGTTTACGTTCATTACATCTTAGCTGTCTCATTTTATCATTTTAAAATGTTTTGTTTTCTTTTGTTTTTACATCCCAGCTCTCTGTGATTCGACCCTAGCTCGCCATTTACTGCTTAGTTTGGTAATTAGGAATTTATTATTTGGTAGTTAGGGAAAGTCTATCAGTTAGCCTGGTACACTATATGCCAAAGAAAGGTGGAATGACTGTAATGGAGTGTGAAAATGGGGAATTAATTTCAAAAAGAACAGTCATGGGATGGAGAGTGTGCATAGACTATCGTAAGTGATAGGTATAAATTATACTATGTTTTGATAGATGTTTAACTATGCTTTTGGTGTTTCTTAGATGATTATCATGTATACAGGCTTAGAATTATGTTATTATTAGTGCCTATTTATATTCTAAGTGTTTATGTGATTTTGGGCATAATTTAGATCTTAATTTTATGTTTCAAAAGCTGTGTTATACGTGTTTGAGTGTATGGAAATAGGAAATTACAGAAAAAAGAAGAATTGGAAGTATGGAAGCAAGCCACCTATTTTGTAATTTTGATGTTTTGGGGTTATTTTGGAACCAAATTAAGTGGGTAAACCCTATAAAGAACGCTAAAAGCCTTAAGAATTATAAAAGAACAAGAAAACATAAAAAAGAGCAGCCATCATTTTCCAAAGTGAGAGAACAAGAAGGAGGAGCAAGAAGAGTAATCCAAAAATTCCAGATTTCAAGTTTGAGTTCAAATCAAGTTCTTTCTTTCTTTCCTTTGTTTATTTTATTAAACTTGATGTGTAACTTGGATTTGAATATGTTATTTACGTTTAGGATGCTCTAATTTTTAGATTTGTATTTTCTTTGATTTATTTTGTGATTTGATTGTTGTTGATTTCAATTCAATTTTCTGGTTTAGTGATGTTTGGGTATGCTAGTACTTCAAAAGTAATCTAATTAGGTTAGGTAATAAGAGTTAGTGACCTAATAAGTCTCCCAATTATCAATCTGGTAATTATATGAAGAAATATTTTATGTAAGGATCCGATTATTTGATAGATCATTTAAGAACTAGTTGAAAACGTTTGGTAGATTTTATGAATTGAGAGGTTGCAAAATCTAGAATTTTTTTATTCAATTAGGGTTAATCAATTAGGTTTAATTGATTACATCTTGAGAAAGAGTATTTAATCCTTTAGAAGATCTAGAATCAACATATAATTGAATCAATAGCAGTTGGGGAGCATAATAACAATAGAATAAATCCTAAGCTTCATCTTGGATTCTCCTCACATATTTGTGGTAGCTCATTTTTTATTTGATTATTTTCTTTCTGTTATTATTTTATTTTAATCATCTTTTATCTCCTTAGATAAAGTCAGGTTCATTTAGTTTTAATTATTTCCTCGTAGGATCGACACCTTTGATATTACAAGTTACGATCCATGTACTTGCGAATATTGGGGATTTTACATTAGATAAAACTTTCTTTGCATGTTTTTGGCGCTGTTGCCAGGGAATTAATTTAGGACTTTTTGAATTCCTTTCTTCTAATGAATTGTTATCCTTTCTTATGTGATTGAGATACCCAATCCCATGAAATTAAAAAAAATAAAAGGGGAAAAGAAAAAGTTTGGGCACAAATTATAAGACACATCAATTTGGACATCATAAGGTAAGAATGGGGAATACTAAGAGTTAAATGCTATGAAGAAATAGGAAGAATGATGGTGGAGGAAATACATCATGGAGAGCGATAGACCCTTATGGACTTTATGAGGCCATGGTTCAATGCCTATCATCAAGGAATTACACGACCATCAGTGCAAGCGAGTACATTCGAGATTAAACCATCACTTTTGAATATACTGCAAACTAAAGTGCAATTGTATGGGTTAGTTAATGGGGATCCCAATGCTCATTTGGTTAATTTCTTAGAGATTTGTGACACCTTCCGATATATTAGGATGTTGGATGATGCTATTAGGATGAGGCTCTTTCTCTTTAGACTTAGGGATAAAGTCAAGGCTTGGTTGAATTCTCTTAAACCAACCAACGTCATAACTTGGGAGCAGTTGGCGTGAGTTTTTCTAGATAAGTACTTACCTCTAAACAAGATAATCAGAGTGATAAAGGAAATTATCAATTTCCAGCAAAATGATGGAGAGTCTTTATACGAACCGTGGAAGTTGTATACGGAGTTGCAAAGGAGTTTTCCTTATTATAACCTACCCAACAGATTCCTATTGCAAACCTTTTATAATGAAGTTAATCCACCCATAAGGGGCACCATAGATGGAGTTGCTAGAGGATCATTTATGAGTAAAACAATTGAAGCAGTACACAATCTGTTAGAAGAGATGACATATAATAACTATTTTTGGACATCAGAATAAAATAGATAGCAATCAACCTTTCAGGATCTAAAAGGAATGATTGTTGCAAATTCAGTGACAAAATTGTAGGATGAGATTGACAACCAAACCAAGCAACTGAACAACCTGAAAACTGCCTCTTCCTCTTTATTCAAGGCATTTTAGCATGGATGCGAGTTATGCGGACAAAAGAGCCATATCACAGCAGATTGCTTCTTAATGGAAAATAACAACGTGCTATAATTTAATTTCATAGGAGCATAAATTGGTCGGTGAGGTACTAATCCTTACTTGAACACATACCATCTAGGGTGGCAGAACCAACTGAATTTTTCTTGGTTTAACAATGAGGAAAATCAGTTTAGAAATCAAGGATCGTATGGATTTGAACAGGATAAATCCTATTACATCCTATTATCACATGATAAATATTAGAACCCTATGACATTGTACACGAGAGTTTATTGAGAATTTGGAAGTACATTTCATGCATCATATGGCATACTCATACATGTGAATAATGTTGACACTCATTAAAATAATTGTACATGCATTCATTGACAATTTTCATATATAAGTGATTTTAATGCAATTAAAATGTGAATTATGGATTATTTGCCTTGAAAATTGAATTAGTGTGTATTAGAATTGATTTAACATTTTTGGTGACATTTCAAAAATTTCTGAAAATTTGAAGTATTTGGACTAGGAAAAATGTGGAAATAAGAGACAAATGGAAGTGTGACATTTGGTAGCTTAGATGATAGACAAATGGAAGACATGCATTGGTGACATGTGTAATTACAATATTAAAACACCTAATCATTTAGGAATTTTGGTTGTGTGAGGAAATTCCTGCATGTTTTTCACCGAAACTCTCTCTCCTTGTTCATCCATCACCGAAACACCGTACTCTTTCCTTTTTGTGTAATTGGCTTATGTATTGTTTGAATACTACATCCACGCTACACCTTGCACAAGTTGAATCACTTTAACCCATTTGAAGATTTCAGCTTTCCTTGCTTTCTCCAACAAAATCTCATTCTTTTAACTTCTAAAATTTTGTTGAATCAAGTAAGTTGTCCTTTCATTTTCATGGTAATAATAGTGACAAATGATAAAGAGATGATGTTTTCATGTTTGTGGATTGTTGCATGCATGAATAGTGTAGGAAGAAGCAATTTCGGTGATATAAGCAAAGTGAAAATGTGCAGAAACTGTGATAAAGGATTGTAATAATTAAAGTTAAATGAACATTAGTGAATTCCAGAAAATGTGATATAGAAAAATAAGGAAATAGGTTTTGTTTTTCAGTTATGATCATTCATGAATTTTTGAATTGTGAATAGAGAATATTGAATTGAAATTGAGGTATTACTAATGTAACATCTCATTATCCCATGATCAGGATTAGAACCCTATGATACACAGTACACGAGAGTTTATTGAGAGTTAGAAGTACATTTCACGCATCATATGGCATATTCATACACGTGAATATTGTTGACATTCATTAAAATAATTGTACATGCAGTCATTGACATTTTTCAGGTATAAGTGATTTTAATGTGATTAAAATGTGAATTAAGGATTATTTGTCTTGAAAATTAAATTGGGGTGTATTAAAATTGATTTAGTATTTTTGGTGACATGTTAGAAATTTCTATAAAATTTGGGGTAGTTTAGACTAGGAAAAATGTAGAAATAGCAGACAAATGGAAGTGTGACATGCGTTAGCCTTACACTGATGACAAATGGGTTACATGCAATGGTGACATGTGGCATTGTTTGATGGAGCCACCTAGCCACTTAGTAATCACATTTCTGCAAAGGTAAGTTCTTGCATTCCACCCAAACACCACCTTTCTCCTTGCTCATCCATCACCGGAACACCATGTTTATCCATTCTTGGGTATTTGGCTTATATACGTGATTTTCACATCAACGTTACACCTACCACACTTGAACTCATTTGTTGTTTTCAATCTTCTCTATCCTTTCTTTTCTTCACTAAATCTCACCTCTCTCTACTACTGGAATTTTTGCTGGATCAAGTAAGTTATGCTTTAAGTTTTATAGATAGTATAAATCACATTTTTATGATGTTTTAATGTTGTAATGGATGCATGCATGAGTAGTGTAGCAAGATGAATGAATGCATGCGTGAGTAGTATTAGGAAGAAGCAATTTAAATGATATAGGTGAAGTGATGAAGGAGTTAAATGAAGATTAGTGCTGTAATAATTGGAGTTAAATGAAGATTAGTGAAGTAGACAAAAGAACAAAAAATGTGATATAGAAAAGTATGGAAATAGGTTTTGTTTTTGGGTTATAATCAATCATGAAATTGTGAATTGTGTATAGAGAATAATGAACTAAAAATTTAGGTATAACTAAATCGTCAACATGAAATGATAAAGAAGTGATAGAATTTTGGCAATGATGTGTGTTGGAGTATATTATATGGAGTGTTTTTACTGAACATGCATTTGTATTTTGGCCATGTATTGATCTACATATATCTAAATTGGATGGATTTTGATTTAGATTAAACTAGAGACATATGGCTATAATTTTCATGTAGGAACTGAATTTTAATTCTGTCCTTAACGGTCTTGAAATTTAGCTTGAAGTTGAGTTCTGGCATAGGCTGTAGCACTACCCTTGACAGAAATTGCGTCCTATTTTTATCTAATAAACTATATTAATGATGGTATAATCAGACAAAGTTTTCTTTAAAAACTTTGTAGCTTATTCTCTTAACTTTCTAATGGTATAAAGTTTGGCATTGTTGGATGTCATAATTGAGAGATATGAGTTTTATTAGTTTGAGTGCACATCACTGGTGCACGATCATGCATCAGCATCCTTCAATTATGGGAGCGCACAATCGTGCACAAGCATGATCATATGCACATTTGTGCACAAGCACGATCGTGTACTCATCCTTCAATTATGGAAGTGCACGATTGTGCACCAACCCTTCACATAGTTGTGCATAGGCTTCAGTATTTTAAGCATAACATATGGAATACTGAACAAAATCAAATGATTTTTATTTCAATAGAAACTTAAGACATAGAGGAACATTTTTTTAGAAGAACTTATTGTCTAAAAACATCAGTTGCTAGGTCAAAATAGCCATACAAGTCTGACCCAAAATTTGCCTGAGAAAATCTGGAAAAGTGTAGGAAAAGTATCGTAGGCAGTGCTTTTTCTTCATGAAAATGTTTTTATGGTGCGATGTTTGGACCTATTAATGCTGGGGTATTTCCATATGAGGTATTAAGGTTTAAATAAGAGCTTAAATGAATTTAGTTGATGTTGAATGAAAGGATTAAGGTGAGTAAAGTGTATTTAGAGTAAAGAATGCTTAGAAGGTGTTGTAAATTGAATATAAAGTGTGTTAAGGAAACATACCCGAAAATTTGTCATTGAACATGCATAATACATGATACATTCATAAATATGCTTATGATTGACTATTTATCTGAATGTACAATATAGTAATGTGAAAATGTATGTGATTGCATATAAAGGAACGCGTTGAGAGATCGCTTTCAGACGTTGCCGGGACTTTAAGGCAATATGCCAAAGCGAGCAATTGTGAGTAACCTAAGATGGTCTCACCTTGAATGTTTGTTTTTTTAAATTATGTACTCAATTATTGTGATGTTTATGTATTGAATTCCAGTCATCTAATGTCCAAGGCGTTTGATTTATGAATAAAACATTGGAAGTTCTACTTGAATGTGAATGTGATTGACTATATGATTCTCAACTAATATGTTGAATGGGAGACCAAAGTCCGATGACAATGTAAATGAGAAAGAATGTGAATGAGCATAATGATTGAATATACATGGTGCATTTCATTACATGAATGGATGAAATATAAAGGTAGCTGTGATCGGAGTAGCCAGCGAAAAAGTGTTTAAAGCTTAAACATCTATGGTAAGAGCCTGTGGCTCAATATGTATAAGGAGCCTTGTATCCTTAATGGACAAGGGATAGTATGAAAGAACCCGGTATCCATAACGGATACGGAACAGTGAAAAAGCACCCGGTTACAACAACGTAATATATGAATTCATCCCATAAAAATTGTATACACATATGATATGGATAAATTGAATGATTGCATTGTTTTGATGACTTTTCCTGTATGAAATATGTAAAAGCTTATCGATGAATATGTTTTACATAACAAATTGAATGGATTTTTGAAACGTGACCAATGTGAACAAGTGTGTCGTGATATTACTTGATGATAGTTAAGATGATGTGAATTATATGATAATATAAACCGTTATGTTACATGATAGGAGCGAACCATCAGGGATGGTTACTCAATTGAGTTCGTAAAACTCAACCAAATTGCAACGTTGACATTTTCAGGTTTGAGAGAGCAAAAACTTAGCTTCTAAGAGCGCTTAGAAGAGATTTTGTACAACTTTTAGATAGAAAATATGGCTCCAAGGTTAGTTAGCTGGGACTGAAGGATTGGTTTTAATTTTTGTTAATTCCTTATGTATGTTGCATACTTTGTAGACAGAGTTGTGGACTTTGATAGGTTGATATTTGTATAAACATGATTGGTGGTTATAATGCTACATTTTAAATCATGGTTTATGAAATGATATGAGGAAATTTATGGTTTTTACAAATTGTGTTAATTATAATTAATTATGATGCCATGCAATGTAATGAAAATGAAAAAGTTAGCACGCCATTTTTGTTGGGCATGTGCACGTTCGTCCAAGGGGCCTATGGACATATGTCAGATAGGAGTGGGGTGCTATAGTTGGTGGTATCAAAGCGTGGTTGGCATCCATAGGGATATGTAGGAATGCTAGGATTGGAATATTGTGAGAATTGCAGATAATAATTGAAGTTCTTGTTTATTATAGGTCATCTGCCATAGGTGATCAAGTGGAATAATCAGTTGACCTAGGATGAAAAAGAACCAGTTGAGAGTCGTCTATGTCTCAACCTAAGGGAATGCCTCAAGAATTCCCGAGAGAAGGGAAAAGAGGTATGATAAACTGCGAAACCAGGGGATTGTGGACTTCTACAAAAGTCCAGACCCTGCAGAGGCCGAGGGATGGCTAGAGAGAATAGAGATAGTCTTTGACCAGATGGATTGTGAGTCAGACGAGAGGTTCGACTATAACATTTCTCTATTGCAAGGCCTAGCTTACCATTAGTGGAAAACTGTTCCAGGCAGTACCATCAGGCCTTGTAGTTTGAGATGGGAGGACTTCCTGAGGGTCCTCAAAGATAATTATATACCCAAGATCTACATGGACAAAAAGATGAAGGAATTTCTGGATTTGAAGTAGGGCAGTTTGTCTGTGGAAGAGTATGAGGTTAAGTTCAATAAGATAATGGGATATGCTACTACTTTGATTCTTACTAAGAAAGACATGTGGAGGAGATTTGAAGACGGACTGAACATGGAGATCCGAACGAGGTTAGCCATTTCTAACCTCGTAGTTTTACAGAATTACGAGTTGCCCCGATCCGCATTGAAAAGTTGTTGAAGGACAGTCAGTTTGAGTATAGATCAGAGTTTAGATAGAAAAGACCCAGTGAATCTCAGGATAATTCTTGCAGAAGGTTCAATAAGCATCAAAACTGAGCTTTCAGACTACTGACTGGATCAAGATAGACGAGGTTCAGACAAAGGGGTAGTTTTGTTTAGTGTGGCAATAGTAGAGGTGCAATATCAGGTCAGTTGCTGACTTGTGAGCATTGTGGGAAGAAGCACGGTGGTGAATTTTGGAATTTGACAGGAGCCTGCCTACGATACAGCTCATTTGATCATCAGATCAGGGACTATTTTGTTATATTTGGAGCACAGTATGGTAGGAGAGCAAGTGTGATGACAGAAACTACAGTTCAGCAAAGCCATTCCAGCAGGTCTGGACAGAGAGGCCGTGGCAGAGTGACAAGGTGTCGTTACCCTTGAAAATTAACCCTACATGAATAATAAGTACTATATAGGGGTAGGGATCATTCCCTCAAAGATCTAATAATGGAATGCTAACTATCGTCAAACTTGTTAATGAAATTTCTTTCATGAAAACCAACACAAAAATAGAAACGAAACAAAAATTTAATATCTAAAATGCAATCTAACCTAAATGATTAAGTATTGAATGCAAACTAATAACTAAACCAGAAAATAAAAATAGTTTATAAAAAATAGAAATCAAAAGATAATGTAACGCCAACAGAATCAGATTTGACATAAATAAAAACCAAATGAAATCAACTAAATTTAACTTAAACCAATGCACGAAAATAAATGATTAGAGGGTTTTAATGTTAACAATTCAGAATTTAAAGAACATGAAATTAAACAAGTGCTAAATAAAAATTCAGAAGAAACCAGAATTGAAAGAATAGGATAAAAAAAATTATGGCAATTTCAATTGCAAAGGATTTCGCCAACGAAGATAATTAATTCATTCATTAGACTCAAGGGATTATTTGTGCATTGTGTTTACATAATCAAAGGATCATCAACTTACTGGTTTTATTATTCTTAACTACTAAGAAAACAAATCTTCGCAAACAATTATAGGATTGATAACTACTAATCCACCTATGTCGCATACAAGCGTTACTAAAGTCAGTTTAATGATCTTTCCTTGAAAACTTCTACAACTACTATCATCAGTTTAGGACAAAGTTCGAATTCTTTTAGAATAAGTTTGAGAACTACTATCAACAACCTAGCTATAAATCAATTAATTTGGCAACTACTACGATCAATTAATTGAATAGCGTCAAAAATCCCTTATAAATCTTAATTCCAAAATTTAAGATTTACGAGTTCAATTCAGTCATTAAAGTGCCAGAATTCAAACACATGATTGCAAATCATGAGCACAAGGATCAATTAAGATTAAATCCTCATAAATTATTATAGGTTTGAAGGGTATTACCCTTTACAATTGAAATACAAGCTTAGCTACACATACCTAGTAAAACGTTGTTACCATCGAATGGTTTAAGACAATTGCATTCCTTTTGAAAAGATTAAAAAAAAGGAGTGCGACTAGGAAGTATGAAGAATAATCCAGAGGAAGGACACTTGGATATAGAGACTAAATTCGTATATATATCTCATTCGTATCATAATGTGGCTGACCTAATTAAGAGGCAAACTAGGAAACAAATTCCTCCTCTTCACGTCAATTGACAGAGGTCACAACAACTCTTTAGCCTCTGCCTAACCAGCCATCCAAAGTGGCATGGCTTGATGAGGTAGACATCGGGTCATCCTGAAGTAACCAATATAGTCGTGCCATGTCATCCAAGTGCTTTGAAAATTGATTAAAGTTTTGTTAGCTTTGAACTCCATTTTTGACAATACACTAAGGTCAATTTTGACTATGTATAAAAATCAAACGATGATAATTCAAGAGCTCAAATTTTTCTTTGAGTTTACTTCAATATAAGACTTGAATCATTGAATTCCACCATATGATTCAAAAGTTATGATTGAAAAATCATCAAAAGGTCATTCTGGCGATTTAAAATCTCATGCAAACTTTGGGAATTTTTTTCTCCTGAGTTCTAGCTCAGAAAAATCTACAATTTGTCCCAAAAATCTGTTAATGAGTCAATAATTCAAGTATGAAATTTCAGAAATTTTGGACAAACCAATTTCAAGATAAAATCCCACAATGACTAAAGATCAAATTTGCCAGAAACCCAAAAATAGTGTAATTCGAGTCTATTTGTTTCATTTATGCATTTTGCATTAACGAAACCTGAATAATGCTAAGAAACGATAAATAAGCTATAGATGAACGTAAGATGAACGTAAATGACTCTTAATTAAGTCCTAAAGAAATATGAAAATATGAGTGTATCACAGAAGCAGAATGAGTTCTGGGAATGCTACTAGTAGGATTGAGGTGCAGAGCAATCAAACGTTGTCTCAGGCCCATGTATATGCCATGACGAGACAAGAGGCTCAAGACTCTCCAAATGTCATTGTAGGTATGTTATTTATATTTATATTTGAGGCATATGCACTGTTAGATCCTGGATCTAACAG
>JAOQMS010000006.1:15858732-15884206 GCA_027563885.1 Erythroxylum longipes | reverse complement strand
TTTAAAATACTCCTAACCCATTCCAATTTACCAAAATGACCAAAATGCCCTTCCCATAAGTGAGGGGATGTTACAAACAGAGAAGTTTCAGAGACACTCGGGCTAAAACAACGGCCCACGATCATGGCACAATAGGCCATTATTGTGACAGAAGCACCAGAGTTTGCGTGACAAAAGCCCAGGACATGGCCTACTATCGTGGCTTGCATGTCACGATCGTGATACAAGGCTCAGATGTAGCCTACGATCATGACCTACATCAAGCAAACACGCAGACACTCAAAAACGTTAAGTTTTGAGGGATTTTTCTTACCTTTTGGACCCGAAAAAACCCTCGGGCTGCTCGGAACACAAAAGGTATTTAAATAATAAGAGAAAGAGGCAGAACGGAGCTTTTGCATCAGCCACTTTTAGAGAAACACTATAGAGAATTATCGAGTGATAGAGAAAGAGAAGAGGGAAGAAAGAAGAGGAGAAGAAGCCTACTTGACGTACTTCCCGGATTAGTAGTTTCCCAACATTGCTACCTCCTGTCGTCCGTTCAATTCGTATTTCCTACTTTTTTAGTTTTATTATTGTATAGAATTGGAATAACAGTTGATGACAGGATTTTTGGATGTTGATGATGTTCTAAACTCACCTTTGAGGTTTTATTTTTGATTTAATGAAATCTAATTATTTATATGTTATTTGGATTTATTGCGATTTAATTATGGACTTGCATAATTCGATAATAAATAGAGAGGGTGAATTGAATGAAAAATAATTAAATTGGGATAACGAGAGTTAGGTGATTTAATAGAACAAGAATTAAATCAAATTGGTAAATTGTGCAAAAAGAGATCTTGCATAGGTTTCCAATAACTTATTAGACAACTTCAGGTCTAATTAGGTTTTGGATAGTTTGTTAATTGAGAAATTGCAACTTACATAATCTAATTAGGGTTTATAATTTAAGGTTAATGGTTATTACTCAAGAAAGAGTAATCAACCCTAATATCGTCTAGAACCAATAATCTGGTAGTTTATAATCAATTAGGTTAGAGTTAAGGATAGGTAAAATTCCCTTTCTCTCAATTTATAATTCCTTTAGGTTGATTCTTGAGTATGTTTTGCAACTAATAAATTATTAATATTTTTGTGATTGATTCTTGAATTAATTTTCTTGATTAAATTGAATTCTTATTTTAGTTCTGTTATATTTTGAATTTTGCAAATTGTTCTGGCCTTAGATTTTCAGATTTTATTATCCCTCCTCATGGGATGAACACCTTAGGTACTATACGAACAAACAGTGCACTTGCAGATTATTAAGGTTAATTAATTAAAACTGATGCACCATCAAATAACCCAATCAGGGGGTTATTGACGATGCTTTGGTGTAGGTTAACAAGCTTGTTTTTCCCTGTAGATTTTTATATGTTAGTTATGCAAGATGAGGGCTCCTCGAGCCCTTCAACAATTTTGTTAGGCAGGGAATTTTTTAGGACATATCAGACAAAAATCAATGTACATAGCAGGGTGTTAACTATGGAGTTTAATGGTGAAGTCATTTGTTTTAACATCTTTGATGCCACATGCTATCCATCAGATTATGAGTTGGTCGCTAAGGTAGATATTCTTGACTCTATGGTGGACTATTGGTTTCTTATTTCTATAGGTGACCCTTTGGAGGTAGCCCTGACTACCCCGCTGGAGCAAAAGATGTCAGGTTATTGACAAAGCAAGTTCTAGTTTGGAAAGGATCTAAAGGAAGCAATTTAAGCACTTGAGACAAGTCCTTTTGGCAGGTATGTCCCTCACTTTTTAGAATTGCTCGTTAGTACTAATAGGTTGTTACCTTCTATTTTGCAGGCACTAGAAGTAAAGTTGAAGCCCTTATCGACTCACCTCAAGTACACTTATCTGGGCACCAACAACACACTTCCAGCTATCATAACAAGTGATCTTACAAAGGTGTAAGAAGAAAAGCTCGTTTGTATGTTGTAAGAGTATAAGACGGCATTAGGATGGACAGTTGTGGATATTAAAGGTATTAGTCCTTCCTTATGCATGCACAAGATTTTTCTTGAGGAAGGAGCTACCCACCAATAATGGAGGTGGTGAAAAAGGAAGTGATGAAGTTACTATATGTGGGTGTCATATACCCCATCTCTGACAGCAAGTGGTTAAGTCCTTTGCAGGTGGTTCCCAAGAAGTCGGGCATTACAGTTGTAAAGAATGAGATAGGAGAGATTGTTCTGACTCAGGTGCAGAACGGATGGCGAGTTTGCTTCGATTATCGCAAGCTCAACTCGATGAGTAGAAAGGACCAATTTTCCTTACCCTTTATTGATCAGATGTTAAAACATCTTGCTGGTTGTGCTTATTATTTTTTTCTTAATAGTTATTCAGGTTATATTCAAGTTGCTATTACTCCAGAAGACCAGGAGAAAATGACTTTTATATACTCGTATGGCACCTTTGCCTACAGAAGGATGCCTTTTGGATTGTGCAACGCCCTTGCTACTTTTCAAAGGTGCATGGTAAGTATCTTTTATAAGTATCTTGAAAAAATCCTTAAATTTTTCATGGATAACTTTACTATGTATAGGGATTCATTTGAACAATATCTGGATCACCTCATTTTTGTACTTAAATGACTTTTTAAAACTAACCTTGTTCTTAATTCTAAAAGGTTTCATTTAATGGTTCAATCAGGGATAGTTTTAGGGCATGTAGTTTCTGTTAAGGCTATTGAAGTTGATAGAACCAAGATAGACCTTGTTTCTTCTTTACCTTACCCTGCTTTTGTGTAGGAAGTTCAATCTTTTCTTGGCCATGTAGGGTTTTATCGCAGGTTCATTCAAGACTTTTCTAAAGTTGCACAGCCACTGTATAGGTTGCTTCAGAAGGACAAAGAGTTTGTTTTTTATGAGTAATGCAAAAAGGCGTTTGATGCTCTAAAGGAGAAGTTGGTTACTACACCTATCTTACAACCTCTCCAACCATACCGTTGGAGCAGTTTTGGGTTAGAGAGTGGGGCAGATCCCTCATGCTATTTACTATGGCTCGAGGACCTTGAATACGCCCAAGAAAATTACACCACCACAGAAAAAGAGCTTCTTACAGTAGTTTTTACTTTGGATAAGTTTAGGTCTTATTTATTGGGTACTAAGATTATTATTTATTCTGATCATACAAATTTGAAGTATTTACTGGTGAAGAAGGAGGCAATTTGTACCCTAAACTTTTCTTGGAAGTTAGAATTATTAAATGAGAATTTGTTGACGTTTAATCATGATTAAAAATTAGAATTCTTGAATTAGAAATTTATGAAGTTTATTTATGAATATTTTTATTACATATGGTTGCATGGATTAAATGGAAGTGTTAGAATTAGGTTAAGGAGTTAGAAGGTATTAGAGTAAATATGGAAGGATAAGTTTGGAAGATTAGAGTTTGTTTTAGATTAAGAAGAGAAGAGTAAATAAAGGGTGTATGCATGAGAGACATGTAAAAGTAACAAAGAAAGAAAAGAAGAAACTAGAGAAAGAGGAAGAGAGTCATGTAACTACAAGAGAAAAGGGAGAGACTTGAGAGGTTAGGGAAAAAGAGAGAGAATAGTGTAAAATAAGAAAGAAAGAGAGAAGAAAATTATAGAAAGAAGTAGAAGAAGAGAAGTAGAAACCGAGCCAGAAAATAACAAGAAGGAAAGAAAGAAAAAGGAGATAAGAAGTGGAAGAAGAAGATTCAGCTGAGTTTTAGGTAACCATTTATTTATTTTTCTTGTTTTGATAGAAAAAGGAAGTAGAGAAGATAGGTTATGTGCTGAAAATGAAGAGAGAAAGAAGAGGAACAAGAGATTTATGTTCTTAGATTTTTATGAACTTTTAACTAGATCTTAGTTCTTCTAGTTAGATAAACTAAAAGTAGATTAAGTCTAAGCTCACTTTTGGTTAATATATCTTTACGAAAGTTCTATTTGTATATGATGTTTGAATGAAAATATGTTTGTTTGAAGGGAACCAAGAAAGTCGAAGGCAAAAACAAGAGGAAAGACAAACTTGATCTTAGAGTTACAAGTAAATAGGTGGGTAATATGTTCATAGTTTTTGTGACGATGGGTTGTATTATTTTATTTTGTGTGTATAAATGCTTGTCTGGAATCGTTATGAATGTGGGAAAAATTTTATGTGAATTTAATATTATGTTTGCTTTTCAAGAACTCTGCTGCTTTAATGTTAATGAAAAAAACAGAAAATTTAAGAAGCATGAAAATATGAATATGATATGAAATATGTAAGCATTGCAAATTTGCTTGTATGGGTAAGAGATACCATTCTGTTTGTCATGTGCAAGTTGCCCTAAAGCCTTCTCCCAGCTGCCCGCTTGTGGCACATGGGCTCCGAGAAATGGACTCATTCTGTTCACGTTGTAAACTTCAGTTTTGCATTCTGTTTTATGGGATTCTCTCGAGCCATATTGTTTGTGCATTGCATCTTGATTTATTGAGCATGGATCATAATTGAGTATTAAGTTTTCATGATTAAATGAATATATGATCTGATTTGTGTGATAATATGCTCTTGACTACGTGAACTCTTAGAGTTAGAACTGTGGATAATGTAATTTGCTAAGACTAGAATGCAATATATATATGTATAAATATGCTTAGTTGTGTGTGTGTGTGGCTCATCATCAATGCCTATAAACGTATTAGGCACTGAGCTTCCTAGCTCATCCTATCATTTTCCACTCCTCAGGTGCAGAAATAGCATATCGACATTAAACCTTGCAAAAACTTCGACTGATTCCAAGAATGTCTATCGTTTGTAACTAAGTTAGTTCAATCATTTTGGTAGCTTTATAAGCATGTCAAGAATAAGAATTCATGATTGTATTTTTGTATTAAGCTACTGATGTGGCTTTTGATACATAACTGAAGCAATGTACACACTCTGTTTGTTTGAGAAATGAATGTACATAAGAGTTGAAGATTTTCTTTTCTGTTCATGTTCAAATCCTCTTCTCTATTAAGTTGTTAACTTCGGTTAGGAATACAAATGTAAGATGTTTGATGGTTTTTGAATAGATTTTTCTAAATTAAATTGTTTAATGGTATTTTTGTATGTATGGTTTATGTTTGTTGGATTCGGGTCTTTTAATATAGGTAGCAGTATATATATTGACAGTAAAGAGAAAGAGAGGATAAAAATATGTTCTAAAACTTTAATGAATAAACTATATTGATCTAGGTAGAATTAGACAAAATTGTCCCATGAAAGTTGTAGCTCTTTCTCTTAGCTTTCTAACGACATAAAGGTTATAATTTTTGGACTTTAGGATTGAAAGTTATGATGACTTGAAGTAGGAGTATACAGTCAGGGTTGCACGATCGTGCACATGCACGATCGCGACAACCCAAATTTTTCATGAATTTCGCAATCGTGCACACACACGATCATAATGAACTTCAACTGTTCATCAAAATTTGCGATCGTGCATAAGCACGACTGTGACTCCCAGCTGTCAGCTGTGAGAATAATACACAGTCATGACATTCTTATGCACTTCTTCTTTTTTATTTTTATTTTACTTATTTGTTTTTACTCCCACTAAGAAATTTAATTCTTTTTATCTTGATTTTAGTTATATATATATATATACTTTTATTTAAAATTCCCCTAATTTTGGAGCTTTGTTGTCACCAAATAAGAACCGATACTCGGGGCGAACAGGTAATGCCGAGGCTCATCCATTGGATACTCCTACTTCAGGATTTCGATGTGGAGACAAAAGATAAGAGGGGCTCAGAGAACAGAGTAGCAGATCATTTGAGCCACTTAGTGGAGCATGGTGCTGACACGGGCCCTATCAATGATGATTTTCCAGATGAGCAGCTACATGCAGTACGGTTGACAACTCCTTGGTATGATGATATAGTGAATTTCTTAGTTTCTTATTAATTTCCTATAGATTTCACTAAGGCACCGAAGGAGAGGATGAAGAGTCAAGCAAAGTTTTATATATGGGATGATCCTTACCTATGGAGATTTTTTACAGATCAAGTCATTAGACAGTGCATACCTAACAGTGATTGTCTTTCTATTTTAACATTTTGTCACTCTTATGCATATGGAGGTTATTTTGGCCTAAAGCGGACAGCTCGCAAGGTTCTAAAGTGTGGGTTTTATTGGCCATCTCTATTTCAAGATGCATATAATTTTTGTAGAACTTATGACAACCATCAACGCACAGGTGTGTTAAATTCCTATGGGGAAATGCCTCAAACCCCTATACTAATTTATGATCTTTTTGATATTTAGGGCATAGACTTCATGGGTCCCTTTCCATCCTTGTTTGGATTTCAATATATTCTACTTGCAGTTGATTATGTGTCGAAATGGATGAAAGCAAAAGCCACTTGAATTGATGATTCTTGAGTGGTTGCTGATTTCTTGAAATCTAACATTTTCTACAAGTTTGGAGTCCCGCGAGCCATCATCAGCGACAAGGGGACCCACTTTTGCAACTGGATGATTGGGGCCGTCCTGAAGAAATATCAAATGATGCATCGAGTCTCAACCACTTATCACCCTCAGACAAGTGGTCAGCCTGAGTCGTCTAACCAAAAGATCAGTCTATCTTAGAGAAGACAATGAATCCCAGTATGAAGGATTGGATTTTATGCCACAACGATACCTTATGGGTATACAGGACTGCATACAAGACTCCAATAGGGATGTCACCATTCAGGATTGTTTTTGGGAAGCCATGCCACCTTCTAGTGGAGCTACAATACAAGGCTTACTGGGCAATCATGAAGTGTAACATAAAGTTAGAAGTTGTTGGTGTCCACAGACGATTATAGTTGCAAGACCTCAAAGAGTTATGACATGAAGCATTTGAGAATGCTTGGATTTATAAGGAGAAGACTAAGGCATTCCATGATTGCAACATCTCTAGGAAGACATTTGTGGTGGGACAGAAAGTACTTTTATATCATTCACGCCTCAAACTCTTTCCAGGTAAGTTACGTTCCATATGGATAGGTCCCTTTGAGGTTACCCATGTATATTCCCATAGAGCAGTGGAGATTAGAAGTTTCAAGACGGGGAAAGAGTTTAAAGTCAATAGACATCATCTCAAGCCCTAGTTTGAGGGATTTCAAATGCACAATATGGAGGTGATGGAGCTTGAAGCTCCAACATACATTGGTTGATATCGGTTAATACTTATGACCTTAAACAAGCACTTGTTGGGAGGCACCCTAACTTTATCCTTTCATTTTATTTCTTTGATGTTTCAGTTTTTTATTGCCTTCATTAGAGTACCTTATTTGCTTTTTGTCGGTTTTGTTTTTAGGAATGCAAGACTAGAGTTGTGAATTCTGCTTTCAAGTTGTTGAGCCCTCTTTGATCCAAGGGAGTCCTTCTGTTCTCATCCCCTTACTTGTGTTTTTATTGATTTTAGGACATTGGGGACAATGTCCCATTTAAGTGTAGGGATGGGGCCAGTTCAAAACTTTTTCATTTTTACACTTGAACTGTGATGAGTGTTGAACCATGTCATTCTATCATAGTAGTTAGACTGAGAATTGAGTTATATGCTTGAACTTGGATTAGGCAGCTTGAGTGGAAGGTGAATCTTATGGATTGATTGAAGTAGTTAGTTGCATAAACTTAGTCAATAATTTAACACTTGAGTGATTAGGTAATGTATGAAATTTTGATGGATTTTCATATAAGCACATGCGAAGTTTTGAGCTTATATGACTACAATTCATAGTCACTCTGGTTCTTTATTGTGTGTGATGCTCCCCTAAGAAGACTACCTTCAGAACTTGCATTGAACCGGTTTGAAACTATGAGATGTATGCTTTATGGAAATGATAAAGTCCTTCTTTGTTTTGAACCCTTAGCTTAAATGACCCACTAACTCATTTTCCCCTTTCCAACCCCTTTGAGCCTTTAACCTTGTTTGTTTTTGAATTAATCACCTTACATTGAAACCCGAAAACCTATTAGCTTTACCTTGTCATAAATTTAATAAAGTAATGAGTGAGCATTTGATGTATATGATTTAGGGACCTTTATTTTGTATTCAATTCTGAGATGTTTTGAGAGGCACTTTTATTGATGTTTTATTGGTTTGCGCTACTATTGTTTCCTTATTGTTTTAGTGTTATTCAAGTAAAAGAAAGAAAAAATGAAAAAGAAAAGCATCTTTATTTTTTGTGTTACTGGTTAAAAGTGTCATTGTTTCTAATGTTGAAGGAAACGTAGTAGTATTAGTTAGTGATGAGTAGTTGTAGTTTGTGGTATTTATATGCATACCTCAAATTTTGTGTTTGGTTGTCTGTTTGGTTGTCCCTTCTTACTTGGTACTTTGTTAATACTTGTGAGTTACACTTTGACCTTTTTGCCTCACCTCAACCCAAACCCCATTACAACCCTACGTAAAAGCCCTTTTTGATCCATGATAGCATGTAATCTATATGGTAGACGTGGTGAATTTGCAAGCCTATGGTAGTGTAGTCTCTTAGGGGGAGTATTAAGTGAAACACCGACCTTAAACACTTGACTAAAATGAGTGAACATCGTGAGGAAAATCCATCTTAGTTTCATTTTACCTTTAATCAATGGTGTCTACCTTTGACTTTGTTTATGTGCATTGATGAAAAAATTATCATATATGTAGTAGCTCGATACTTGAGTTTGTCAAAGTTTTAAGAATTGCATATACTCGATTTTCTTTGAAAGCAAATTGATAGAATATCTTGTTTATTTTTAAGAATTGCTTGAGGATAAGCAATATTGCAAATGTGGGGGTATTTGGTAGGATTAAATCATCTTATTATGCATTTCAATGTCTTTTCAATCCTATATTTGTGCTTAAATACTCAATTTTTTTTCATTTTGTGTTTACATATAGATTAAAGGATTGAACACAAATAAATGCTAAAAGGAAGAAGTTTGACCAAGTTTGGAGAGCCATCTATGGAGGAGAAACCATTAAGGGCGTGTTGAGGAGAATTGGAGAAGACCCGGGAAATAACCCAAAGCCACGATCATGACAGAAGCTTGAGCATAGGACCATGATCGTGGGGAGTCATCCACGATCGTGACGGAGAATAGATAAACTGGCCACAATCGTGCACTAAAGGACACAATCATGGCTTGCGTGCAGATAGATGCCGGGTCGCTTCTGAATTTGAGTTTTCGAGGGACTTTTCAGACTTTTTAAGCACGGGAAAACCCAAGGGTTCACCCTAAATGGAAAATACTATATAAAGAAAGAGAAAGAGAAATGACCTAGAAAGCAAGTCTCCAACCTGCCACTTTTGGGAAAATTCCTAAAAGAGAGAATGACTCTCAAAATATGCCATTTTTAGAAAACTCCAAGAGGATAGGAGGAACTAGTAAAGAAGTTTTTGTTATTTTCCATAATCTTAGCTATTCTCTTTCAGTTTCAATGCTTTATTTTCATATTCATTCCATTAGTTTAAAGCTTTCCTAGTGCTAATCATATTTTTACTTGTTCTAGATTGTTAGAATGAATGTTTGATGGATTTTATAGATGAACTTTATGAATTTTGTAAGGAAGCTTTATGCTATATCAATGGATGTTTATTCCCTCAATTTTCCATCTTTAATCTTGGTTGTTTGAGCTTATTTATGTGCTTTTTCAAATCTGAATTTGTTTTCAATGTTTAATGGTTTATGTTATGGATTTTTGCTTATTTGTGATGCTTTTTATTAATTTGTGCTTAATAGTTAGGATTTATGCATGTTTTTAGATTCATGATCAATTAATTTAGGTTTTTGTGCAAATTATTTGTGCTGGAATTTTTATTTTGATGCAATTAGTTTAGATTTTGTAATTTGGGTTATCATTAGTTATTTGCTAGCATAAAGAGTTTTGATTTCTGTGAAGTTAATGTTAAATTTCAGTTTTTATCACTTCATTTATAATTTCCAGCCTTGGTTTTATTTAATTAAGTATGGGTTTTGTTTATTTAACATCTATTGTGCTTAATATGAACATGTGTGGCTAGACTACTTAGGGGTTTGGAGATATTATAAGGATGAAGGGATGGAAATTGTGAGAATGGAGTTTAATTTATCTTAAATTGGTGCTTGTAGGTCTAAGCTAGTTTGGGATTTAAGATAAATGTCATGAATTAGGAATTGCTTATAGGTTTGATCAACCTTTAGGTAACTTTCTAATTCGAAGGCTAAGGATGACCGTGTGATATGTAATAGTCCATAGTGATTCTCGGAAGTAGCAATAGGTTTGTTGAATTTGTCTGGATACTTAATCAACTATTCTAAGATCCCACACCTCTAGGTTACACCTTTCGAGCTTATGAGTTGGTGGCCTAAGTTAGTTATTTCTTAATGCTTAATGCATCTTTTCTATTGAACTTAGAGAGCCTATTCTAAGTTATAGTGGAGATCGGGACATTTCTAGAGCTTATTTGTTTTGCCTATTTTCAAAGAAATTAAGGGTTCAAGAGCTTAATAGAGTCCATAGGCTAAAACCATGGTCAGAGTACTTTTTATTTAGATTTAAGGATCAATGAACATCCCAGAATCTCGAAGATATCTCCAACCCACTTCTTTACCTTTGTTATTAGTATTTTCTAATTTTGCTTTATGTTTGTCTTTTTGTTTATGTTCTTTGCATCTTAGTTGTCTCATTTCATCATTTCAGGGTGTTTTGTTTTCTTTTGTTTGCAACATTTGAAATAGCATTCATTTAGACGATGCTCTGTGGGCCTATAGGACTGCATATAAGACTCCAATAGGTATGTCTTCCTATAGGTTGGTTTTTAGAAAAGCTTGTCACTTGTTGGTTGAGATTGACTATAAGTCATATTAGGCAGCAAAACAATGCAATTTATATAATGAGTTAGTTGGAAAAGAGAGGAAGTTGCATTTGAAAGAACTAGAGGAACTAAGGTTGGAAACATATAAAAATGCTAGGATTTACAAAGAAAAGGCCAAGGCATTTCATAACATGAAGCTAGCTAGGAAATCATTCTCTATTGGGTAGGAAGTGCTCTTGTTTAATTCAAAACTGAAAGTGTTTCCTAGTAAGCTACAATATCGATGGTTAGGTCATTTTGTTGTCACTAACGTGTTTCCGCATGGTGCATTAGAAGTGCATAGCTTAAAAACTAACAAAATTTTTAAAGTAAATGGGCAGAGGCTCATACTATGATATGATCAGCTTAGGTTATGCTAGTAGAGGAGATCATGTTTGAAGAATCGTGAAGTGTGAAGTATGTCGAGCTAATGATGTAAACCAATAACGCTACTTGGGAGCCAACCTAAGATGAAATTCTAAATCAGATTTGCATATCCTTATTCTTTTCTTTTTTAATTTCAGTTTTTTACCATTTCATAGTTATTTCAATTTTCATTTCTCTTTGTTAGATTATGAGGTTTATTGAACTTGGTTAGCATGAATTTGATGTTAGTATTGCTGAAAAAGTTTCTTTTATGATTAATTGTGCATTGTTGGACATTTTGATCTAGGTTATACACATCTTTTATATGCTAAAGTGATCTGATTCAGTCTACTATAGTGACATGATGTTGTGTGTTGTTGTTTAATACTTCTGTTTGCAGTTCTCTCATCGTTTAGATACTACATTGAGGACAATGTAAAAACTATGTGTGGGGGAGAGGCTAAAAGAATGAATTTTGTAATTCTTGAAGTGTTATTGCACAAATCACTCATAACTTTCGATTGTCTACAAATCAGTTAAAAAGATAATAAAAAAGGTCTTCATATAGGATAGTTTGTATTTGTTCGCATTTTGTGTGTCTTTTTGCATTCATTTAGTTAGATCACCTCAAATATTTGGCAAGAGAACTAACTAAATGTGTCTAGGTAGAAATTCTAATCTAACTCATTTTTAAGCTAAAATATTTTTCATGAAATAAATTGTGTTTTTTAGAATAAACACCATTTAAAGTGCTAACTAAAATTGTTTAACTCTAGGTAACAAAGTACTTGCATTTTATAAGCACTTTAAAATGAACTTTACATGTGACTAAAAGGATAGACTAAAAAGCCGGTGAGATAGCTTATATAGACTGACACATCTGCATTAGTCTCTTCAGTATATATACATTGTGCTCTTCTATGGGATGTCTCTCCTGTCCTTGCCTTGGTACTCTTTAAGACTACACACATGGTTCACACAATAACATGAAAATGATAAGGCATTCATTTGTTTTAAACTACATAGCCAAAAGCCACCTAATGATTTATTTAATCCTTTTTTTACCCCTTTTGAGCCTAATAGCCTATTTCTTATGATTTTAGCCACAATACAAGCTTAATTCTAACTTTTATGCCTACCTTTGCCTTGAACTATGGAACATAAATTTTTGACATGAGTAGTTGGAAGAGGAATAAGGGTGTATATGTTTAAAAGTCATGGTTATCTTGTTTGTGTGAATAAAGGGTTGTGATTTATCATTTGTGTTGTCATCGTAGTTATATATTCTATTTTGTATTTATCTTAATTATACTTTATTATTTCCAACATTAAAAAGAAAGAAAAAAGTGTGAATTTCAAGTTTGTTTGTTCCTATAATTATGTTTCATGTTTGTCATTTTTATAATAATTTCAACACAATGTGTGTTCATTCACTTCTTTGGTGAAGAAGAGGTTTGGATATACTTGAGAGTTAAATTAAATAAGGGAAATTGATTTTATTTCATGGTGGATGGTTTTTCACGTGAATTTGAGGAGTATGAAAGGAGGTCTTTGCATTACAATGTTTATGAGATAGAGACGCATAGTTGATGTTTTCCCTCTTTCTTTTTTAAGTTTCTTTTACTCCACTTGTTATTGGCATTTTAGTCCACATTCATAAATATTTTCCTATCCTTACCCTAAACCTCATTACAACTGTAGCACCTTACTCTCATAGGGCATATCCCCGAATGTACCAATGGTATTTGAGAACAGACTCTAGGATAGTGGCACGCTACGACATTCAATCAAACTCATTACAAATTTTTCACACATTATATGCATTTTCAGAAAACAAGGAATCATTTTCAGTCCCTTTCATCTATAAACGTCACCAATCGCAAAAGTCATTCCAATTCACATTTGATATGAATTCAAGTAACAACACATTTTTATTGCAACTAAAGATCGATTTGGTTTGTTACATTTATAAATATACTCAGTCATGAATGTCATTACACTTTACAATTCAAAAATACAATAAACAATAGTTGCAGAATATAGATCTTAATACAAAATGACTGAAGAAATATGTAAGTGCAAACTGATCCTGACCCCTAGCTTATGTCTGGTTGTAGTGGCTATACTCCAATTTTATCCAACTGGATATCCCCTGAACCTGAAAGACAACGATGTAATTTTAGTGAATTTTACGAACTCAATGAGTGAACCATCCTCAATGGGCTCACTCATAGCAATACAGAACAATTCACATATTCATATTCACAGACAATTCACATATTCAAAATTTGCACACCATTTTACACTTCAGTTTCGAAACAGTACATATATTTCATTTCAATTATTCATTTAATACACATTAATTTATTTATATGCAATGCACATATGACTCACTTTCAGTTGTTACTTTGTTATGACTGAGTGCCTTTTAACTGTCCCATATCCATTGTGAATATCAGGCTCGTTGATAACTGTCTCGTATCTGTTGAGGATATCAGGCTCATTATACATAGTGAGTTTTTGGTTCTTAATCACATTCTAAGCTTTAAGCTATTTTATGGTGGCTATTCCCGTCACAACTACCTTTATCTGATCATGCATATCATGTTGAAATGCATGAATTCACATATATGCAGTCAATCACATTTATTCAGTACACATTCACTTTTTCGCATTTTCATCAGATTTATGTCCCGCATTCGACAAAACGTTGAGAACACTTATTTCTTTCTCATTCACATTTAATGAAACACTTCCAATACGTTCACATTTATCAAACTCCTCGGACTATTAATGTCTGGAATTATTTCAATCACACAATAATCAGTTCAATACATAAATTTAAAGAGAAATAATCAATTAATGTGAGACCATCAAGGTTAACTCACAGTACGCTCCAAATTAGCATTTGCTTCCATGATCCAGAAACGTCTAGACGGTGAAGTTCAATCTTGTGTAGCTATGTTCAAGCAATACACACATTGTACACATTACTAAATTGCACAATCTCATAAGCATTCATTCCTATACATATGTATACGTGTAATGTATAATGCATGCTCAATTTGACTATTCCGGTATGTTTCCTTAATCACATCTCTTGATCATTTAAACATCATCATTTGAGTATATCTAGCTTGCACTTAGATTCATAGCTCAAATATACTTGATTATTTTAATATCATCAATCAACCATTCACTAATGTTATTCTAGTATTATATGATCACATAATATCCAAACTCTCATTCATTCTTACTTAATACACACTACTCATCTTCTTTGAATCATATTAGCATTTATAGGGTCACTTTCATTCTTATAACATCTCTAAATTTCCAAAATTTGTCCCATTGATATCAATCATCCATGCTTAAGTTATAACCTTAATTATCACCCTCAACATATCACACATTTAATCATTTAATCCATTATCAAACTAAGTTCATTTCAAGCTTCATTCAAGCCTAAATGCACCATGGGAAATTATCTTACCATTTGTTGTTTCAATCATCATTTAAAAGAAGTGTAATTCATGTAAAAATCATTCCAACAGAAACTTTCCAGCACTTTAAACACTTCCCAAAATCATGGATGCATTCCTACGATCGTGGGTTATCAAAATTTGAAATTTCTAGCTATAGTCTTCCTTGTTTTCCAGATTTCCAAGTCGTACAAGTTACATCTAACATATCTTATGCTTAGTTCATCCTTTCTATCTTAATTCCTCATCGTTTTCATCTTCATTTTAACTCAAAAACACTCATCAAGCAGATCATACATTATTGTTCACCAATCATACAAAACAGAACATTAATGTATATATACATTCATTAATGTTTCAGCTCAAACAGATCATACATTATTGTTCATCAATCATACAAAACAGAAGATTAATGTATATATACATTCATCAATGTTTAAGCTCACATTCAACTTCATTATCATCTTTACTTTATCTATAAACTATCATATTATTTCTTCTCTTTTCAAGACACTACACTTGCCTTTTCTTTAACTTCAGAGCTTCATCTATTTTCTCATATGATAACTTATAACTCACATTTATCATATACTCAAAACAGAACATATTTATATCATTCCTTCATTTACATTTCTACACTCATCTTATACACAAAATTAGGTCATAAACACATCTCTTTATTCATCAATTATCAACTCTCACTCAAACACTATTTTCATTATTAATCATCCATAAAATAACACATAATCTATTATTTATCATTTATACAAAAACATAATATCGATAAATATTTATGTCTTCATTAATGTTTTTGAACACTCATTCATCACCATTTACTCAATCAACCATCCTCTATAACATTCCATAATCTATTACTCATCATAAACACAAAAATATGACATAAACCTACTTAATTCCTCATCAACGTATCATCATATTTCTATAACTTTATCATGATCATTTCATCTCAAATTATCATCACATATGTTTATATTTAAACCACCCATGAAGATTAATAACATACCTTCTTGTTTTAGCTCCAAAGTTTGTTTAAAATTTCGTAACACTAGCTTCTTCCATGCATACACAATCATCATCATGAAGGGTGGAGTAGGTTAGGTCTTATAGTAACAAGATGATTAAGTCAGTTAAAATGGAAGTAGCAAGTGATGGATGAGAATAAGGTTCAATATGGTGAGAGTTGAAGATGTCGTAAATGGAGAAGAAGAAATAAAGAAGATGAAGAAAGAAATGAAGAGAGAAGAAGAAGAAAGCATCAAATGAAAATAAAAGACAAAATAAGATGGTCTTTCATTAAGTGAAATAGTCGTGGGTGAGATGTGTGGCAAGTGGCATGAAACTTGTCACTTGCCATATGCCTTATTCTTACGGCTACACTTGGACCCTTTTAAATAACTAGTCTATTTGTCTCAAATTTTTAATCCAATTGTCTCATAATTTTCTATGACACTTGTCATTAAATCCTAATGCCATATATCAATTATTTCTATTGCCATATATTAACTATTTCTACTACCATTTATCAATTTTCTTACCACTTGGCATTTTTTCTAGTCCAAAAATACTCATAAATATCATAAATTTCCCAAATTTTTACCAAAAATTCTAAATCAATATTTATACTCACCAAATAAATTTTCAAGACATAACATTCACTATTCACATCATAATCACATTAGAATCATTTATACCCCATAATATGTTAAATGAGTGCATAAACAATCATTATAATGTGTACAAAAATCAATTCGTGTGTGTGTGAATGAAATTGATATACATGCGTATGCAAGGCACCTTACAATTTCTCAATACTGTTTTCATTTACAGAAATCTAGGGTTCTAACCCTTAATATAGGAAAACGAGATACTACATTTCTCCCTCCTTAAGAAATTTTGTCCTCGAAAATCTTATCTGATTGATCAGATTGATGGGGGTATTGTTTTCTCATATTTTACTCCGTTTTTCACACGTAACTTCTTCACTAGATTGATTTCTTCTAAAGGATTATAACCGATGGAATCATTTAGTTTTTGAGTTGCTTATTCAGATACCCCACTATCTTACTGGTTTCCTTAATATATCTCATATTACTCGCAATTTTATTTCCTGTGTCAATAACACATATTTCAGATCATACCGATATCTCCTAAGTATACTCACATGTAACACATTGTGAATTTGAGACATCTTTATTAGTAAGGCTAACTTAAGTCAATGGTCTTATTCTCTCAACAATCTCATATGGACCAATGTATCTCGGGCTTAGTTTACCCTTTTTACCGAACCTCAGCATACCTTGCCAAGGCGATACTCTCAGAAACACTTTATCTATCTCTTAATATTCCATATCTTTGGTGTTAATCCACCTAACTCGTTTGTCTTTCTTAAGTCACTTAAATTCTGCTACGGATCAATTTCACTTATCAACAGTATCCTAAATCAATTCTAGACCTTCAATAATCTTTAGGCCCTCTTCATCCGAATATAAAGGCGAACGACTCTTTCTGTTGTACAACGCATCATACGGTGTCCTATCGATACCACTGTGATAATAATTATTATAATCAAATTCAATCAAAGCTGTATATTGATCTCATGCTACTAGGAACTACAAAATATAAGCTCTAAGCATATCTTCAACAGTTAAGACTGTTGGCAAATCAAACATTTAGTCACATATTCAGCCACTTGCTTCTTCATCCTTAGCCGCTAAATGTTGTTTCAGCGTCTTATTACCAAGATGTATAGCATAGGCTGCTATGTGTGCTTTTTCTAAAATCTCTTTTCTCAATCATCTATATCGGGTACACATACTCCTTACTTCAACCACAATATATTATTTTCCAATTCAAACTCAGAAATCGAATTCACTTTCAATTTCTCAATAAGATTCACTAATTCTGAATCCTCACTTTGGGCTTTTCTGATCCTTTCATGCAAAACTATTCTTAAATTCAATATAACAAAATAATACTTCATTTTTCCCCAATTCAACTCAATATTCAACGCTCTTAATTGAACAGATTTTGTAACCTTGACATATGAATTTGTTCTACACTACTATTAGATTTTCTGCTTAATATAACAGCTATTACATTAGCTTTATCAGGATACTACTCAATTGACAATCATAATCTTTAAATAACTATATCCATTGTCTCTATCTCATAATTAACTCTTTCTGACTCAATAAATACCCCAAACTTTAATAATCTGTAAAAATTCACAATGTTTCACCCTGCATATAATATCTCCAAAATTTTCAAAGCAATTACTATTGCAGCAAGTTCTAAATCATGTATCAAACAATTTAAACTCATGAGAACTTAACTGTCTCGATGCATGTATATAATCACATTACCAAGCTGCATCAAAACACATCCTAATTCATGATGTGAAATATCACTATATACTACATAACCTTTAGATCCAAATGAAATAACTATCACTAGTGTTGTAATTAGTCGGTGTTTTACTTCCTCAAAATTCTTTTTACATTTATCAGTCCATCAGAATGACATATTCTTCCTCAGAAGTTTTGTAAAAGGGGCTGATATCGGTAAAACCCCTTGACAACCTCGAGTAGTATCCAGCTAATCCAAGAAAACTCTGAATCTTAGGTACATTTCAAAGAGTTTCCCCTTTTTGTTATTACCTCTACTTTCTTTGGGTATACTAATATGCCCTGTTTAGATACTATATAACCCAATATACAACTTTGATCAAACTAACATTCACTTTTATTGAACTTGGCATATAATTGTTTCTCCCTCATAATATGTAAGACTAACCTCAAGTGTTCAAATTGTTCTTCTCTACTTTTTGAATACATTCAATATATCATCTTGTGAACAAAGTCACTAATTGATCCAAATAAGGTTGGAACACTTTATTCATTAATGCCATGAATACATCTAGGGGCATTTGTCAACACAAACAGGTATCACAAATAACTCAAAGTGCCTATAACTAATTCTCGAAATTCTTAAGTAACTAATTCTTTAAATGAGGTATGATATTTCATGTTTTTTTTAGTCTCCCAATTGACTTCTTTTCTCGAATGATTTTCTCCATTCATTCAATTTCCTCTGATTTCTTATCAACTTATTTTAGTGTCTGATCATTCTTAATAGTTTCTCCATACATTTCAATTCATTTATAAACCTCAATTTGTTGGAACAAAAACGTCAGATCTAATTTGTACCTTCTAAATATACTAACATATAATACATTGTGGACCTAATCTCCTTTAGCAATAGCAATCGTATCATCTCTAATTCATGAACCTAATAATGTAATTGGGCTACTTTACATTAACAAAATACATGTACTCTCTATAGCATATTCAGCTTTTTATGCCTGAGTCCCATTTCTAACTGACTCTAATATTCACTTCTAATTTGTTTAATATTCATTCATTTCTAGAAATGGAATATTTGATTTACATGATATAGTTCGATAAAAGTCTTTATCAAAAGAGGATTTCTCTCCTTAATCATCTGTACTCTTTACATACTCTTTATCAGTCAACTATATTCATCATCACTTTTTAGCCATTCTTAATACCTCAATAAGATAGATTTCAACTATTCATGATATCTTACGTGATCATAATATTCTTTATAATAAAGCTCAGTGAAGCAATAGGCAGATTTATTTACTCTTATGCTTTGGTATGTACCATCAAAATCATTACATCTTATCCACAGATGTATTTATAAGATGTATTTTCGAAAAGTCACCAATTAATATCTTACGCCAATGATACCTTAATCTCAATTGATTCTAGACAATATTTCTCCTTTTTTGTCTCCCCAAGATCGTGGTGGACCTTCCCATGATTGCGACAGAAGCTCGTGGAACTGGCCACGATCGTGGGGACTCTGGTATGATCATGATAGAACCAAATAATCTCAGCCACGATCGTGCCCTGCTTCCTTTTTCCTTCCTTTCTCCTCGAATTCATCACACATAGTAACATCATTTGCACTTTCAATCTATCTGCAATTGATCATTATAAACACTTTCATACGCTACTCTGATTCATCTCAGAATTTTAACTATGGAAACTATGACTAAAAAGTATTCAATATGTTATAAATCACTTCCTATACCATCTCCAAAAATATAATACATAGGTACTTAATTATATCACTTGTCAAGGTAATCACGTTATCATATATGCACTTACAATAACAAATCAACTTAACCTTAAGGACTTCTCCTTATCTCGTTATTATTTATCTCATCTTCCAGCTATCATTTATTTCATCTTCCATATGTATTTTCTCAATCAATTCAGAATTGTAGATGCATAACCATCATGAAATTCCGATCTCAAATCCATCGATATAATCTTATACTAAATCATAAACTCTTATCACGATAATCAAACAACCATTCCAAGTCCAAGTTCAACCTCTCAAGGTTATAGAAAATTTTATTTTCATTCAACTTGGCATGTACACTTTAAATCTTATCATTTATACTTGTATCTTTATTTACCTCAATCAATCCACGATAATGTATTCACATCTATATCAATTCAAAGATATATATAACCACAATACAATATTGATATCATATTCGATGATACATCCACCAATAAAAATGCACTGAATCTTTGTTTATCATATTGAACTATATAGTATTTCTTATCTCTAAATATCCACAAACCCTCATTTTCTTGCATTCTGACAGACCATCATCCTTCTCATTGCTTCTAACCACTCAAATTATCAACAAATGTTCAAGCGTGTGGCTCATGCAAATGCGACTCAAACTAGGGATTAGTTTCCACTGCATGTTATGACATGTCTAAAATGCATGTACCTTGACAAACAATCAAACTCATTACAAATTTTTCATACATTACACGCATTTTTAGAAAACAAAGAATCATTTTTGGCCCTTTTTATTCATAAACGTCACCAATCGCAAAAGTCATTACAAATTCCCATTTGATACGAATTCAAGCAACAACACATTTTTATTGCAACTAAAGGTCGATTTGTCTTGTTACATTTATAAATATACTCAATCATGAATGTCGTTACACTTTACAATTCATAAATACAATAAACAACAGTTGCGGAATACAAAATGACTAAAGAAATATGTTACTAAAAACTGATCCTGACCACTAGCTCATGCCTGGTTTCAGTAACTATACTCCAATTTTATCTAACTGGATATCCCTTGAACCTGAAAGACAATGATGCAATTTTGGTGAGTTTTGTGAACTCAATAAGCGAACCATCCTCAATGGGCTCACTCATAGCAACACAGAATAATTCACATATTCATATTAAATGCCAATTCACATATTTAGAATTTGTACATCATTTCACACTTCAATTTTGGAACAATTCATATATCTCATTTGTACACATCAATTTATTTATATACAATGCACATATGACTCACTTTCAGTTGTTACTTTGTTATGACTAAGTGCCTTTTAACTGTCTCGTATTCATTGTGGATACCAAAATCATTGATAATTGTCTTATATCTATTGAAGATACCGGGCTCATTATACACTGTGAGCCTTTGGCTCTTAATCACATTCTGAGCTTTAAGTATTTTTCGGTGGCTACTGCGATCACAACTACCTTTATCTGATCATGCATATCATGTAATGAAATGCATGAATTCACATATATGCAATCTATCACATTTATTCAGTACACGTTCACTTTTTTGCATTTTCATTGGATCTACATCCGGCATTCAACAAAATGTTGAGAGAACTTATTTCTTTCTCATTCACATTCAATAAAGCACTTCCAATACATTTATTATTAATGTCTAGAATTATTTCAATCACATCATAATCAGTTCAATACAGGAATTTAAACATAAATAATCAATTAATGTGAGACCATCTAGGTTGACTCATATTACGCTCCAGATTAGCATTTGCTTCCTTGATCCAAAAATGTTTGGACGACAAAGTTCAATCTTGTGTATCTATGTTCAAGCAATACACACATTGTACACATTACTAAAATTGCACAATCTCATAAGCATTCATTCATATACATATGTATATGTGTAATGCATAAAGCATGCTCAATTTGACTATTTTGGGTATGTTTCCTTAATCACATCTCTTGATCATTTACACATCATCATTTGAGTATATCTAGCTTGCACTTAGATTCATAGCTCAAATACACTTGATGATTTTAATATCATCAATCAATCATTCACCAATGTTATTCTAGCATTATATGATCACATAATATCCAAACTCTTATTCATTCTTACTTAATACACATTACTCATCTTCTTTGAATCATATTAGCATTTATAGGATCACTTTCATTCTTATAACATCTCTAAGTTTCCAGAATTTGTCCTATTGATATCAATCATCCATGCTTAAGTTATAACCTCAATTATCACCCTAAACATATCACACATTTAATCACGTAATCTATCATCAAATTAAGTTCATTTCAAGCTTCATTCAAGCCTAAATGCACCATAGGAAAGTGCCTTACCATTTATTGTTTCAATCATCAGTTAAAAGAAGTGTAATTTATGTAAAAGCCATTCCCAAGATAGTGGACGACTTCCCACGATCGTGGGTTATACCAACAGAAACTTTCCAGCACTTTAAACACTTCCCATGATTGTGGATGCATTCCCACGATTGTGGGTTATCAAAATTCGAAATTTCCAGCTATAGTCTTCCTTGTTTTCCAGATTTCCAAGTCCTACAAGTTACATCTAACATATCTTATGCTTAGTTCATCCTTTCTAGCTTAATTCCTCATCATTTTCATCTCCATTTTAACTCAAAAACACTCATCAAACAGACCATACATTATTGTTCATCAATCATACAAAACAGAACATCAATGTATATATACATCCATCAATGTTTCAGCTGACATTTAACTTCATTATCAACTTCACTTTATCTCTAAACTATCATTTTTCTTCTCTTTTCAAGACACTACACTTGACTTTTCTTTAACTTCAAAGCTCCATCTATTTTCTTACATGACAACTTATAACTCACATTTCTCATATACTCAAAACAGAACATATTTATATCATTCCTTCATTTACATTTCTGTACTCATCTTATACACAAAATTAGTTCATAAACACATCTCTTTATTCATCAATTACCAAATCTTATTCAATCACTATTTTCATTATTAATCATCTATAAAACAACATATAATCTATTATTTATCATTTATATGAAAACAGAACATCAATAGATATTCATGTCTTCATTAACATTTTTGTACACTCATTTATCACCATTTACTCTATCAATCATCCTCTATAACATTCCATAATCTGTTAGTCACCATAAACACAAAAATATGACATAAACCTACTTAATTCCTCATCAATGTTTCTTCATATTTCAACACCTTTATCCAAATCATTTCATCTCAAACTATCATCACATATGTTTATATTTAAACCACCCATAAATATTAATAGCATGCCTTCTTGTTTTAGCTCCAAAGTTTCTTCAAAATTTCGTAACCTAGCTTCTTCGATGCATACATGATCATCATCATGGAGGGTGGAGTAGGTTAGGTTTTATAGTAACAAGATGATGAAGTCAATGAAAATGGAACTAGCAAGTGATGGATGAGAACAAGGTTCAACATGGTGAGAGTTGAAGATGTCGTAAATGGAAAAGAAGAAATAAAGAAGATGAAGAATGAAATGAAGAGAGAAGAAGAAAGCATCAAATGAAGATGAAAGACAAAATAAGATGGTCATTCATTAACTAAAATAGTCGTGGGTGAGATGTATGGTAAGTGGCATTTGTCACTTGCCACATGTCTCATTCTTATGGCTTTACTTGGACCCTTTTTAATAACTAGTTCATTTGTCTCAAATTTCTAATCCAATTGTCTCCCAATTTTCTTTGACACTTGTCGTTAAATCCTAATACCACATATCAATTATTTCTATTGCCATATATTAACTATTTCTAAGGAACCTTGCCTCCATGTCATGAATCTCAATAGTTTAGTTAGCTCTTATGAATGGTGTGACATCTCATAACTCAAGTGTTTTCGTTGTTTTCTTTGCTAACATAAATTTTGTTTTAACTTCTACTTGATTCTTTTAGTCTATTTGTCTTGTTGATGAATTTGAGGTAAAGTCATGAGTCTAATTCAAACATTTTATCAAACATTTTTTAGTTATGTGTTTCATTCATTAAGGACGACCAAAAGCTAAATGCAAGAGAATTAAAATAAGTACAAAATATTACATTTTTTATTCTTTTAAACTTAGGCCATTTAGTTATTTTTAATTACACATTTGGGCATGATTTTTCACATTTTATTGTTTAAGGCCTGAAATCAGTTATTCTAAATTTTCCAATAAAAATTAACCTAAATTGAAATTTTATTTTTTTTTGGGTAGGCATATCACTGATGCAATTAGAGAAGAAATCAAAACACAACAGCAGTCAAGGAGATAAAACGCAAGACAAAAACCAACAGATGAGAAGGGCATAAAAATGATAGCAGCAGAGGAGTGAAACAGGAATAACCCACAAAGCTAAAAACGCACAACAGACCAATCAAGGAGGAAACGATAATGCAACAGAGCAAGTAGAAAATGCAAGACAAAACAGTAGCGGAAAAAACGAAACGCAACGCAGTAGTGGAGAAGAAGCAACCCAGCAGAACATGTCACCAACAGAAGCAAAACGACAGAGGTAGAGGAAAAAGAAGCCAGAAACTAAAATGCATCGTAAAAACATCAGACAGATAAGAGGAAAAACGCAAACAGCAAGATCATCAAATCAACAAAATCCATTCAAAATAGAAGAGATAAGCGAAAATCCATCTCCATATCCATTTAAAATGGATTTCATAAGAGCAAACCAGCAGAAAAGAGAAGAACGTGCGACTTTGGGAGGCTCTTGAAAACCTATAAAATGAAAGCAGCTTTAGAGGAGAATCATCGACCATCTCACTTGAATTGAGAGTCACAAAATTTTCTGAAAGCTATTGACAAAGAAGGCTATTTCGAGGAGCCGTTTTGGTGGTACGAGAGTTAAATAAACATTGGAATTGAGCTGGGTCAAGACCACTGGAGGAGGATTTCACAGGATGAGCCATCGGGTTAAAGTCGATTGTCGATCTGTTAAGTCTAGGCTATCAATATAATGAGTCTCTCCGGCTCTTACTCACCTTATAGCTAGTACGTTTAACAACCTGTTTAGTTGAGGGTAACCATCTATTTCTAATTATTAAACATTCCGTTGTTTGGTTAGGAAAATGATAATCAAATATCTATTCCAAAGATTACCTATTTCAGGTAGTAATCTGGGTATCATTCTCTAGTGGCCGGTATCGGCTAAACGGTACTATACCAACCAAAAAATAGAACGGTACCAATGCTTTTAGTACTGAGTTTAAATACTGGTCGGTACTAGCCGGTACCTATAATACCTGCCCAATACTGAAATTTTTAAAAAATACAAGAACTTTTTTACAAAATTTTCAAATTTTTTTAAAAATACTCTCCCTCCTCTCTCTCTCTCCCTCCCCCTTCTTTTTCTCAAAGTTTTTATAATTAATTATTTAGTTAAATTTTTATTGTGATTTTTTAGTTTTAAATTTTAAAATAAAATAAATATTTTTATTACTAATAATAATTATACATTAAACTAAAGTTAAAAATAAATTATTTTATTTAAATTTATTTTAATCTTTTATATAATATTTATTAATAAAGTATTAATAAAAATAT
>JAOQMS010000006.1:15818146-15848480 GCA_027563885.1 Erythroxylum longipes | reverse complement strand
GTCTTGACATCCATTTTCCATATTTCATAATCAAAATAGGCTGCTATAGCCAAAAGAATCCTGATGGACTTAAGCATGGCAACCGGAGAAAAAGCGTCCTCATAGTTTATACCCTTTTTTTGAGTATAGCCTTTAGCTACCAATCTAGCTTTAAAGTTCTCTACCTTTCTGTCCGATCCTCTTTTCCTTTTGTACATCCATTTACACCCTATGGCTTCTATACCTAGTGGTAGATCTACAAGGACCCAGACTTCATTAGTGTACATGGAATCTATTTTCGATTTCATCGCCTTGAGTCATTTTTCTGCATTAACATCATTAATAGCCTGAGTATACGTAATGGGATTCGTTTCTTCTTGGTTTGAGATGGTAATTAAGCCTTCTCCTAGACCTAGATACCTATCTTGCTGTCTCATAACCCTCCCACTACGTCTAGGCATAACTTGATGTTTAGGTTGCACTTCTGATTCAACTCTTGAATCCATTTCGACATCTTATTCTATTATATCCATATCAACTCTTAGTTTGGATGAAATAGCTAACTCCTTTAGTACTACTTCACTTCTTCCTTTGTGATTTCTCACAAACTCTTCCTCTAAGAAGATCGTATTTGTCGACACAAATACCTTCCTGTCCTCAGGATTGTAAAAATAGTACCCTCGAGTTTCTGTAGGATATCATGCAAACAAACATACTTCAGACCTTGGTTCCATATTTGTGGATTCAGACTTTAGAACATGGGCTGGGCAGCCCCAAGTACCTAAGTGCCTTAATGAAGGTATTCGGCCAGTCCACAACTCCCTAGGTGTTTTAGGCACTGATTTGGATGGAGAAAAGTTAAGAAGATATGTTGTCGTTTGTATGGCATATCCCCAGAATGATTCTGGAAGGCTAGCGTAGGACATCATTGATTTTACCATTTCCAATAGAGTCATATTTCTCCTCTCAGCTACACCATTCTATTGAGGTGTTCGAGGAGCTGACAAATTGTAAATAATTCCATTGTCAATTAAATATTGCTGGAACTCTCCAGATAAGTACTCACCACCTCGATCAGATCGAAGTTGTTTTAATGGCTTACCTAGTTGCTTCTCAGCTTTAGCTTTAAATTCTTTGAACTTTTCAAAGGATTCACTCTTTTTATGCATCAAATACAAATAGCCATGTCATGAGTAATCATCTATAAAAGTTATGAAATATTCATAACCTCCTCTAACTTGTACGTTCATGGGCCCACAAACATTAGTATGTACCAGGTCCAATGTGGATTTATATCTATTTCCTTTATAAGGAAATGAGGCTTTGGTCATTTTTCCTTCAATACAAGATTCACAGGTGGGTAATGTATCACTATCCAAGCCTACAAGGATCCCATCTTTTACTAACCTGTCAATTCTTTTATGATTGATATGACCCATTCTTAAGTGCCAAAGATATTTTGAATTAATGCTAGAGTCATTGGATTGTCTTGTTTTATCAATTCTGTGGTGTTTAGTGAGCCTGAGATAAGTTCTATAAAGAACAATCCCTAATTAATTATCGCATCACAAATAAAATCCTTATTCTCATATATTGAAACAACTTTTCCAAAATATAAGGAATAACCAGATTTTACTAGACAAAAAATAGAAATCATGTTCCTTATAATCATTGGCATGTAATAAACATCCTCCAAATATAACCTACGACCACTAGGAAAGTCCAAGATAACTACTCCCACTGATTCTGCTGAAACACAGGAACCATCTGCTACCTTGACTTGAAACTGACCTTTAGGTAGTCTTCTCCTTTATTGGAACCTCTACAACAAATTGCAAACATGGTTAGTGGCTCCTGAATCTGATATCCAAGAAACGGATAAATCTGCCACATTTCTAGTTCCTAACAAACTTAAGAAACCCATACCTTGTTTGCTTTTGAGGGATTCAAGGTAGACTAGACAGTTTCTTTTCTAGTGGCCCATCTCATTATAGTGGAAACACTTTCCTTTGATGTTATCTTTGGCCTACTTTTTCATGGGTAGCCTTGACCCCTATTTGGGCCTTCTTTTTCAGTGGATCCTTCTTCTTCAGCTTGCCCTTACCCTTGGGCTTTGAAGAAGATGCTACATTAGCTTCGGGCCTATGAGCCTTGATATTCAATATCTCCTCCGTTCTCTAGAGGGTATTCATCAACTTATTCAAGGTTTAATCCTTACTGTTGAGTTCATTGTGCAACTTAAACTGCTGAAAAGAAGAGTTTAAGCTATTGATGATCATAATCATCTGTGTGTCTGCATCTATATCCGCCCCAAGCATCTCAATCTTAGTGACCACAGAGATTACCTTCATCATGTAATCCCACACCGGTTCACCAGGTTTCTGTCTGAGATTATGAAAGGTTTGGATAGCTTTCACTCTTGCAGACCTAGTCCTCACACCAAACATCTCATATAGTTGATGGACCATTGAGCTAGCAATTGCATACATTAAACTTGACATTGTTCTTATCCATAACAAAACATAAAATGTCTGAAAATATGAATTATTAAAACATAAACATACTAGTCAACAATATTGGAACTTTGTATAAAATCATGATGCATGTATACATGATGATAGTTTTAACAAAGCTTAAAAAATTAAAACATTATACGATGGTTATTTTTCTTATCTATAACAGACTAAGTGAAGGTGGGCCATCTTATCCATTAAAAGAAAAACTATGACCCTCCTACTAAAAAAACTACCAAGCATCTCATGCCCAACTTTTTGAGAAGCATAAAAATTTGGTCCATACTTTTACCAACAGAGCTACCGTTGGCAGTTTGTTGATAAAAAATGTTGAGTGTTTAACCATTTGATTCATTTACTAAAGATACTTGCAAACCATGCCTCGGTGGGAGGTCACATTTTCTACCAATAAGTGGACTTATCCTTAAGGAGACCCAAACCATGTAAGATCTAGGATTCGTGCCCTCCGATCGGGAGTAACACTTCACCACATGCAAATGGGCCATCATTTGGAGATCATAGACTATCACATGAGCATCCTTTCCCACTTAATCTTTTTTCGACTTTAAGTTTTAAAAACCATCTTGTCTAGATGCAATTTATTATCCATCCTATATTGTTTCATTATATATCTCATACATAATGAATGCATGACAAGGCTTAGGGTTGGCAATTTTCTAAATGATATGCAATCACATAATATCATATATTATTTACATTCATTTCTCCATTCATCACATTAACTAATTAAGCCACTTTTGATTGTTCATCCTAGAAACATAAAAATAATTACAAGCCTTTTAGGCCCAAAAAATTCTTCTTAGACTTAGATCTTCTGCTTCGAACTCTTTGCTAACATAATCCGGCCCATTCGGTAAATCAAATGTAATGGCATTTATAAAAACAAAATTTTGTCACTTTGAAAATAAAAAATCCAGCACTAGATTTTCATAAAACTAATTCTTTATCATGACAAAAAAATTCCAGCACTTGTTTCCAAACTGTACATAAAATCGAATATGAGTCAAGGTGAGCATCCTAAGCATTTTTAAGGCATTAATCACTAAGGTTAGTAGATCAAATGAATCAACATTTAAACACATATCAAATTCCATCACACTTAGCTTTTGCCCTTAGTCAAATCGTCAAAATAAAAAATCACAAACTAAAACTCTTACTCATTTTTCATATTTCCTAAGAGTAGATAATCATAAATAAAGATGAATGGTTTTCAAAAGCTATAGCACTAACTCACCATTCAAAGCTTCTTCTCATGATCAATTAACATTCATCACATATATAAATTGAGTAATCTAGAGGTAAACTTGGACAAAAGGTGTTTAAATGAGATATTTTCATGGGTACACTCAAACACCAATCATAATCACAACAATCCATAACTTTGTATATCATTTCATTTCTCCACTACTAAAAGTCACATGCATAATCATGAATTAAAGGGCTTTTGTAGGCTTTTAATATGGGTAAGGGTAAGGTGAGATGTATTTTAGGTTATGTAGTATAAACACCATCAAACTAGTGAAGGAAAAGTATCACTCAATGAGATATCAATCACACAAGTTAACATTCATTCTAAACTGGGTACTGTTGGATCGGAAAATTAAACATGCAAGATTTGGCTAAAACGGTTTTAGAAATCAAAACACAGTGGAAGCAAGATAACCAAATCAACATGCGCAGCCATACATGATACGGTATATGCAAAATAGTTATCATAAGAACAAGATGGAGATTATATTACTAACTCCTTTGCTACAGCTTTAACTCCTTGCTGTGCTATCCTCTCCTTCTTCTTATATCCTCTCCTAGCTTTAGCCTTGCTTTTGAATCCTTTCTTTTTTCAATGTATCCTCTCCTTGTTGTTGTATCCGATTTACCACTTGTTCTTCTTGGACAACTTGGTTAACAAGATCCTTTGGTGGGAAAGGAGAAGAAATATTTGAAGGAGTTTTTTCTTACAAGAAAGAATCCAAAGATGAGACAACTCTCATACAATTTTCAGCTAACACATGCAAGAAAGGAGAGAGGGTCCAAAAAATGCAAGAACAACTCACAGGGCACTATATTTCAAAAGTAACTGGAAGAAAATTAAGTTATAAGTAAATACACTTGCTTTCCAGGGTACTATATTTACATAACTCCAACAATCTCCCACTTGCCCTAAAGCAAGTTTGATATATTCCTCATTCCCATCCTTGCTAGGTGACCCTCAAAACTCTTTTGAGATTGCATCTTTGTAAACAGATCAGCAAGGTTTTGCTTCGTGGGAATCTTTACCACATTCACCTCACCACGTTATATTATCTCCCTTATGAGATGATACTTTCTCTCAATGTGTTTGGCAGCCTTATGGTTCTGAGGTTCTTTAAAATTAGCCACAGCCCCACTATTATCACAATAAAGTGTAATGGCTTTTTCTTCCTTTGTAACTACCTCCAAATCATTTAGGAATTTGCGAAGCTAGACTGCTTCCTTTGCTGGTTCACAAGTAGTAAAATACTCATCCTCCATAGTCAAATCAGCAACACAAGATTGCTTGATACTCCTCCAGACTATGGCTCCACCTTTTAAAACAAATATAGAGTTAGAAGTTGATTTCCTTGAATCAACATCTGATTGGAAATCAGAATCTATATATGCTATTGGAATAAGATTACTTCTAGAGTAAACAAGCATTAAGTTCTTCGTCCTACGAAGATACTTTAGTATACACTTAATCGCAGTCCAATTCTCTATTCCTGGATTAGACTGAAATATGCTTACTAGTCCTACTGTATAACAGATATCTAGTCTAGTGTAAAGCATTGCATACATTAAACTTCCAACTGCCTAAGCATATGGAATGTTACACATGCGTTCAACCTCCTCTTGGGTTTTAGGTGCTTGTTCCTTTGAAAGTTTGATTCCATGTCTAGTAGGTGTGAAACCCCTCTTGGAATCTTGCATGGCAAACTTATTGAGCATGTTCTCAATGTAATTTAGTTGAGACAAGGCTATCAGTTTGTTCTTACGATCCCTTATAAGTTTGATCCCTAGAACATAGGTAGCCTCTCCTAAATCCTTCATTGAAAACTGTTCGTTAAGCCATCCTTTAAATGTAGATAACATTCCTATATCATTCCTAATGAGAAGAATGTCATCAACATACAGAATTAGAAAAATAACCTTTCCTTCTTGTATTCTTTTATAAACACAAGGCTTTCTAGGTTTTGTATGAATCCATAGGTTTTGATAGACTTATCAAACATAATGTTCCAAGACCTAAATGCTTGCTTAAGTCCATAAATGGACCTTTGTAACTTGCATACCTTATGCTCATTACCTGGCTCAACAAAACCTTCTGGTTAGGCCATATAAATGGTCTCCTTAAGATCCCCATTAAGAAATGCGGTCTTGAAGTCCATTTGTCATATTTCGTAATCGAAATAGGCTACTATGGCTAAAAGAATCCTGATGGACTTAAGCATGGCAATTAGAGAAAAAGTCTTCTCAACTTTATACCCTCTTTTTGAGTATAGCCTCTAACTGCCAATCTAGCTTTAAAGGTCTTTACCTTTCCATCTGATCCTCTTTTCCTTTTGTAGATCCATTTACACCCTATAGCTTTTCTACCTAGTTGTAGATATAGAAGGATCTAGACTTCGTTAGCGTATATGGAATCTATTTCTAATTCCATCACCTTGAGCCATTTTTTTGCATCAACATCATTAACAGCCTGTGTATAAGTAATGGGATTTGTTTCTTCTTGTTCTGAGATGGCTGAGATGGCTATAATGCCTTCTTCTAAACCTAGATACTTATCTGGCTATCTCACAACCCTCCCACTATATCTAGGCACAACTTAATCTTCAGGTTATTGTTCCGGTTCAACTCTTAAATCCATTTGGACATCTTGTTCTGCTATATCCAAATCAACTCTTGGTTTGGATGAAATAGCTAACTCTTTGAGTACTACTTCACTTCTTCCTTTGTGATTTCTCACAAATTCTTCCTCTAAGAAGGTGGCATTTGTCGACACAAATACCTTCCTATCCTGAGAACTATAAAAATAGTACCCTCGAGTACTCGTAGGATATCCTACAAATAAACATACTTTTGACCTTGGTCCCATCTTTGTGGACTCAGGCTTTAAAACATGGGCTGGGCGGCTCAAGTCCTCAAATGCCACAATGAAGGCACTCGACCAGTCCACAACTCCCTAAGTGTTTTAGGCACCGATTTGGATGGAGACAAGTTAAGAAGATATGTTGTCATTTGTATGGCATATCCCCAGAACGATTCTGGAAGCCTAGCATAAGACATCATCGATCTTACCATTTCCAATAGAGTCCTCTTCCTCCTCTCACCTACACCATTCTGTTGAGGTGTTCGAGGAGCTGATAATTTGGAAACAATTCCATTGTCAATTAAATATCGCTGGAACTCTCCAGATAAGTGCTCACCACCTCAATCTGATCGAAGTTGTTTTAATAGCTTACCTAGCTGCTTCTTAGCTTTGGTTTTGAATTCTTTGAACTTTTCAAAGGATTCACTCTTTTTATGCATCAAATACAAATATCCATTTCTTGAGTAATCATCTGTAAAGGTTATGAAGTATTCATAACCTCCTCTAGCTTGTACGTTTATGGGCCCACACGCATTTGTATGTACCAGGTCCAACTTAGATTCAGATCTGTTTCCTTTAGAAGGAAATGAGGCCTTGGTCATTTTTCCTTCAATACAAGATTCACAGGTAAGAAATGGATCATTATCCAAGCCCATAAGGATCCCATCCTTCAGTAACCTGTCAACTCTTTTCTGATTTATATGACCCATTCTTAAGTGCCACAGATATTTTGAATTAATGCTGGAATTATTGAAATATCTTGGTTTTATTAATTCTGTGGTGTTTAGTGAGCCTTTCATAAGTTCTATAAAGAAAAATCCCTTTTTAACTGTTTCTTTACAAATAAAATCCTTATCCTCATATATTGAAACAACATTTTCAAAATATAAGGAATAACCAAACTTTATTAAACAAAAATAGAAATCATGTTCCTTACAATCATTGGCATGTAATAAACATCCTCCAAATATAATCTACTCCCACTAATTTTGTTGAAACATAAGATCCGTATGTTATCTTTACTTGAAACTGGCCTTTAAGTAGTCCTTTCCTTTGCTGGCCCCTACAAAGAATTGCAAACATGGTTAGTGTCTCCTGAATCTAATATCCAAGAATCAGATAAATCAGCCACATTTCTAATTCCTAATAAACTTAGGAACCCCATACCTTGTTTGCTTTTGAGGGACTTAAGGTAGACTGGACAGTTTCTTTTCTAGTGGCCCATCTTATCACAGTGGAAACACTTTCCCTTGATGTTCTCTTTGGGCTTCTTTTTCATGGGTTAGGCCTTGACCCCTGTTTGGGCCTTCTTTTTCATTGGACCCTTCTTCTTTTGCTTGCCCTTATCTTTGGGCTTAGAAGAAGATGCTACATTAGCTTCTGGCCTATGGACTTTGATATTTAATATCTCCTCCGTATTCTAGAGAGTGTTCATCAACTCACTCAGGTGTAATCCTTACTGTTGAGCTCATAGTCCAACTTAAACTGCTGAAAAGAAGAGTTTAAGCTATTGATGATCATAATCATCTGCGTGTCTTCATCCATATCCGCCCCAAGCATATCAGCCTCAGTGACTGCAGAGATTACCTTAAGCATGTAATCTTGCACTAGTTCACCAGTTTTTTCAAAGATTGTGAAAGGTTTGCCTAGCTTTCACCCTTGAAGACCTGGTCCTCACACCAAACATCTCATGTAAGTGATAAACCATTGCACTAGCAGTTTTCATACAAGCAATTTGCTTTTGCAATATGTTGCTGACAGAAGCTAGAATATAACACTTAGTAGTTTTATCAGCATTCTGCCATCTTTCATATTGTTGGACTTGCTCAGGAGTTCAATTTGCACCCAAAGGTGCAGGCTCATTTTCAGTTAATACCCATGAAATTAGTTCATATTGAAAAACAATGTCTAGTTTACGTCTCCATTCATTAAAATTCTCTCCATTTTCCTATTTGTTATTTGTCAAAAGCAAAGTAAGTGGATTCATTTTATGGTGATTATGTCTGAAAATATAAATTATTAAAGAGTAAGTAAACTAGTCAACAATATTGTAACTTTGTATAAAATCATGATGCATGTATGCATGATGATAGTTTCAATAAAACTTAAAAACAATTAAAACTTTATATGAAGATTATTTTTCTTATCTATAATAGATTAAGTGATGGTGGGCAATCTTATCTATTAAAAGAAAAACTAGGACTCTCTCACTCAAAAGGCTACTAAGCATCTTCATGCCTAACTTTTTGAGAAGTGTCATAATTTAGTCCATACATTTATCAACAGAGCTACGGTGGGCAAGTTATTTGATAAACTATGTTGAATGTATAACCATTTGATTCATCCACTAAAGGTACCTGCAAATCATGCCTCATTGGGAAGTCACATTTGCTACCAATGAGTTGACTTATCCTTTAGGAGACCTAAACCATGTAAGATCTAGGATTCATGTCCTCCTGTGGGGAGTAACACTTTACTACGTACAAATGGGCCATGTTTTGGAGACCATGGACTCTCACATAAGAATCCTCTCCCACTCAATCTTTTTGGGCTTTAAGTTTTAATAAATACCATCTCATACATAATGAATGCATGGAAAAACCTAGGGTTGGCAATTTTCTAAATGGCATACAATCACATAATATCACATATTATTTCATCCATTCATCCATTCATCTTATGAACTAATGAGCCACTTTTGATTGTCCATCCTAGAACATTAAAAAAATTACAAGGCTTTTAGGCCCAAAGTAATCTTCTTGGACTTGGATCTTCCGCTTCAAACTCTTCGCTCACATTACCTGGCCCATTTAGTAAAAAAATTTGTAATGGCATTTTATAAAACCGAATTTTGTTACTTTGAAAACAAAAAATCCAGCACTAGATTTTCATAAATCCGAATCTTTGTTATAAAAATACAGTACTTGTTTTCATTAAAACTGTAAATTGTTCTATTAAAACAAAAACTAGCACTTTGTTTTTTTACCAAAACTGAAACTTGATTCATTGAAACAAAAATCCAGTATTTTGGTTTTCGCAAAATCTAAACTATGCCAATACGCAAAAGGATACATCGAAAACTATGCCAATACATAAAAGGATACATCGAAACCATTACCTCTTCATTTCTTCAATCAGTGGCTGCTTCATTTTCATCATTACATCAATTTGTACATTACAAAGTCAAAATAAACAGCAAAATGAAGCCAAAGAGGAAACATGGTAATGATAGACTACCCTCCTTGTTACAAACCAAATGAAGAAATCTTACATGGTAAATATAAATTCTATGAACAACCAAAAGAGCAAAAAATACACCATATATATTTCTATCAAATAAAAATATGTAGCATACAAAAAATAATTGCCAACCAATACATCATATATAAGAACCGAAATCATGCATAATAAATATGGCTCTGATACCAATTGTTGGATCGGAAAATAAAACATGCAAGATTTGGCTGAAACGTTAGATTTTAAAACTTTTTTAGAAATCAAAACACATCAGAAGCAAGATAACCAAATCAACATGGCGAGCCATACATGATACGGTATATGGAAAACAGTTATCATAAGAACAAGATGGAGATTATATTACCGACTCTTTTGCTACAGCTTTAACTCTTTATTGTGCTTTCCTCTCCTTCTTCTTATATCCTCTCCTAGCTTTAGTCTTGCTTTTGAATCCTTTCTTTTGTCAATGTATCCTCTCCTTATTGTTGTTCTTCTTGGACAACTTGGTTAACAAGATCCTTTGGTGGGAAAGGAGAAGAAATATTTAGAGGAGATTTTTCTTAGTAGAACGAAGCCAAAGATGAGACACCTCTCATACAAATTTTAGCTCACACATGCAAGAAAGGAGAGAGAGTCCAAAAAATGCAAGAACACCTCTCTTACACTTTGACAATTTCGGTTATGCATGAAAAGAAAGAAGAAGTAGTAAGCATCCAATGCATCACTTTATTCTTTAATCAAAACATAAAGAAGCCATTAAATGAGACTCTTCTCATTTGTTTTAAGATGGCTATATGAAAAGACCAAAAACCTAAAATGACATGTCAATTTCGGTTTTAGTGATGAAAGAAGGAAGATGATCCATCAAATGCACCCCTTTTATCTTTAATCAAATGAATGCTAAAAGGTTACATTATATGCCATCATTAAAAGACAACCATTAAACCATTTAATGGCAAGATCATTACTCCATTTAATGATGATAAAGCATGATAAATACCATATTTATTTAACAATTCAATGCTAAATATGCAGCTGCATATTGAGCCCTAATAAAACCGAAATTGCACCTTCCATTTCTTTAATAATTTTGTTTTAATTTAACTAATCTAATTAATCAAATTAAACCAAATTCTAGCCCATTTCTAAATGTTCATTTGGGCTTCTAATTAACCATTAATTAGTACAACCCAACATTCAATCATGGGCTTTAAAACCTCCCTTTATATTTCTTACTTTGCTTGATAACCTTCCTTGAAGCCAAGTGGGGAATCTTGTTGGACTTAGATAATTCAAGCTCCAATAAGCCCAGAATTAATTTAATCTCATTAGAATTAATTCTAGCTTATTAACTAATTGTCATTCCACTAAAGACAATTAGTTGAACTCTTGAATTACTAAATATTATGAGAACACATATTTCAAATAAGATGTCCAATTGCAAACCCTATTATGAACCTTATTATAGCCATCCGCACAATAAAGGGTAAAATTACCGTTTTGCCCTTATATTGGTTTTTCCTTCTAGATATCCCGTTTTACTCTATATGGTGATTAACATACAAGATCTCATCTTGGTGTTAAGACTTGATGGGTAGCTAGTCCATCAAACCCCTGGCACCAGTTTAATCACCAATCTCCATAAAACATCTAGAAGTGATGATATCACTATAAACTCTTTATTTGAGTGAATGTTCCCTGATACATGTTTCAGGTAATAATTCCAACATGTAGACACTAGATTAATAATCTATAAAAATCCATTCTGATCATATCAATAATTATATTGAAACACATATGAGTTCACTACTCATCAAGATTGTGGTCCATAATAAGCAAATGCTAAAATGTATGTTTTAAGATCAAAGAAACGACCTATTTTATTCATTAAAACATATATGATTCCAGATTTATTTAATAGTGCCATTATTGAGAGTCAACCACTATCATGATATGAAACTCATCATTTCCTTAAAGTAAAATCCTTTACATATATGGAGATAAATCGTAACACTACAGTCTAAACCATAATCAATCGACCAACTTGATTATTCAACTGTGAATCAATTAATTTAGATTCTAATAATATACATGTTTCCCATACATCTCTATGTATATGTATATTACTTACAAAAGAATCTTGGTACCTTATGACAAGATATATAATGCTCATAAAAACACAACTCTTTTTTATTAATAATAAATATTTTCATTACAAAAGTAAGTGGAAGAAAATTAAGTTATAAGTAAATACACATACTTTCCAAGGCACTATATTTACATAACTCCAATAGGTACTGTCAGGCATAAAGAATGCAACAACTATGTTTCACAACTCAATTTAACTCTCACACCCTAAGCCACATGAAAATAACACAAAAAATGCTTCATCCAAAACAACATCTACCTCATATGCAATATATTCAAACACCCAATCAATACAACTTAAGGAGGACAAACTATTAATTAACAACTTTTCACAATGATTGTATTTCCTCTTTGGAACTTTTATTCAAAATCACTTTTTTTTTCTTTTTTTCATGAGTATAAAAGTGATAGAAGCTACATCAACATAGGATTCATAACATTGATTTTTAACAACTATAGTCAATGCATATATATGCATACCCTTACACTTATGCTTTTGTACAATCACATTCGTCAAGAATTAACAATGCTCCATTAGCTTTAAGGCTTAGGTAGTCCATTTAGTTAGATGCATGTAATGTGATTTATACAAAAGGAAAGGCTAATAAAGCTCAAAGGGGGTTAGCAAAGGAAAATTCACATAAACGGTTAAGTTATTTGGCTAATATGACTTGTAATTGAAAAAGGATGCCTAATCATTTTTAAAAAATGCATGTGATAAAAATGTGATCTTGAATAGAAAATCAAAGCAAAGTAAGGATGTGCATGTCATGAAGGTCACTCGTAACAAAAAATAGTGAGACTGACATTGATGTGTCATTCTAAAATGGCTCAAAACCTCACTAGTTTTTGTCTACCAATAGTCACTACTCTTCTAAAGATAATGCACATTAACCAATCACGAGAGATAAAGTACATGTTAAGGTTGCCATGAATTTTCTAGTCAATTTACACTCTAATTAAGACCAAACAATCTTAAAAGCCATAGAAAATAAGTTTTTTTTAATTTTGTTTGTTTGATTTTAAAAACCACCTAAAAAGCTACGTAAGCAACAATTAAGCTTAAAATATGCATAAAAACTAGTATCCCTACCCCCATACTTAAAATTTACATTGTCCTTAATGTAAAATCAAATGCAAGAAATGGAGCATTTAAGGAAAATAGCAATTACGAAAATTGTAAAGATACAGAATTTAACTTCTCTTGGGTTGCCTCCCAAGCAGTGTCTTTGTTTAATGTCATAAGTTTGACTCCACATTGCTTATTCTTCATAACGAGGGTTTTCTAACCCTATCACTTCCACATCCTCCGCTAGGAATCCTTCATAGAAAGGTTTTAGTTAATGACCATTGACTTTGAATTTCTTGTTTGTCTGTCGATTTTCATTTTCAACTACACCATGTGGAAACATATTAGTAACAATAAAGGTCCAATCCAATGAGAACACAATTTACTTAGAAAAGCTTAAGTTGTGAATGCTAAAGAAGAACTTTTTCTCCAACCACAAAATTCTTCCTAGCAATCATCTTATCATAAAATCATTTCGTCTTTTCCTTGTAAATTTTTGCATTCTCATAAGATTTAAGTCTAAGCTATTCTAATTCTTGTTGTGGCAATTTCCTCTGTTCACCCATTGCATCCATCTTCATATTACATTGCTTAATGGCCCAAAAGGATCTGTGCTCAATTTCCACTAGAAGATGACATGGCTTTCTATAGATCAGTCAGGGTGGAGACATGCTAATTGGTGTCTTATATGTAGTCCTATATGCCCAAAAAGCATCATCAAGTCGCTGACTCCAATCTTTACGACTTGGGCTCACCATTTTCTCAAGGAAGGACTTGATTTCTCTATTTGACACCTCTGCTTGCCCGTTTTGTCTGTATATGATAGGTTATAGACACCTTATGAGTGATATGTTACTTCTTTAAAAGGTTTTTCACCATACAGTTGCAAAAATGAGTACCCCTGTCACTAATTAATGCTCGTGGTGTTCCAAACCTAGAAAAAATGTTAGACCTGACAAATTCTACAACAACCTTAGTATCATCAGCCCCAGTGGCTTTATCTTCCAACCATTTAGAAACATAATCCACAGCAATCGATGCCCTATATATCAAAATTTTCATATATAGTTATTGGAGATAAAGGCATTTGATCTATATGGGATAAATTACCCTGTTTCTGGCATTGTTCACATGTTTTGCAAAACATGTAAGAGTCTTGAAAAATATTTGTCTAATCAAAACCATATTCTAGAATTTTCCTAGTAGCAGTTCTATTAGGCCAAAAATGACCACCACAAGCATAAGAATGGCAAAATTTCAAATTTGATTTATATTCATATTCGGGCACACATTTCCTAATCACTTATTCAGAACAACACTTCCATAATTAAGGATCATCCTAAATATAATATTTGGACTCACTCTTTATCCTGTTCCATTTAGTCTTACTCAAATCATTAGGTATCTCATGGTTCACTAGATAGTTCACAATATCAGTATACCATAGAACCTTACCTTGAAGTTTTAGTAATTGCTCATCCAAAATTAATTCTTGTAATGGTACTAAATCTTCCTCCTTCACCACTCAACTCAAGTGATCCACGACTGAATTCTCTACACCTTTCTTGTCTTTGATCTCCAAATCTAATTCTTGGAGCAGGAGAATCCATCTTATAAGCCTTGGCTTCACTTCTTTCTTCTATAAAAGGTACTTTAATGCTACATGATCAGAATATACAATCACTTTAGAACTAAGCAAGTAAGGTCTAAATTTATCCAAAGCAAACACAAAAGCTAAGAACTCCTTTCCAATGGTGGAATAGCTACATTATATTGGACTGAGTGTTTGGGAAGGTAGTAAATAACATGAGTCATCTTTCCACATTTTTAACCAAAGATGGCACCCACAGTAAAATTGCTTGCATCACACATAATCTCAAATGGTTGACTCCAGTTAGGTGGTTAAATGATTAGTACTGAAGTTAAAAGTTCTTTCAACTTTTCAAATGCTTCCTTGCATCCCTTATAAAACTCAAAGGTTACATCCTTTTGTAATAAATGGCAGAGTTTTGTTGAGATCTTACTGAAGCCCTTGATAAACCTGTGATAAAAACCTATATGGCCAAGAAAAGAACGAACCTCCTACACATTTATGGGGTAGGGTAAGTTTCGCACAATTTCTTTCTTAGCTTTATCGACCTCAATTCCTTTAGATGAAATTACATGCCCCAAAACTATTCCTTGTTCAACCATAAAATGACATTTTCCAAAATTGAGAATAAGATTAATTTCAATGCAACGTTCAAGTACACAATTTATATTATCCAAGCATGCATCAAATGAATCCCCATATTCAGTAAAATCATCCATAAAATACTCAAAAATGTGTTCAACATAATCAAAGAAAATACTTACCATGCATATTTTAAAGGTGGTTAGGACATTGTCGAGTCTAAACGACATCCTTTTATAGGCAACTACACCAAATGGGCATGTGAAGGTTATTTTATCCTGATCCTACAGAGCTATCACGATTTGATTATATCTTGAATACCTATCCAAAAAACAGTAATGAGACCATCCTGTAAGTCTTTCAAGCATCTAATCGATGAATAAGAGTGGAAAGTGATTTATGCGTGTAAAAGCTTTCAACTTCCTGTAATCGATGCACACTTAACATCCGTTTTGAATTCTTATAGATATAAACTCATTATTTTTATTCTTCACCACAGTAATCGCAGTTTTCTTCGGTACTACTTAGACTAGACTCACCCATTTACTATCCAAAATTAGATAAATTATACCAATATGAAGCAACTTTAAGATCTTCGTCTTTACCACTTCCACCATTGGAGGATTTAACCTTCTTTGTGATTCTATTGATGGTTTGGATCCTTCTTCAAATAGGATTCGGTGCATACATGTCAAAGGGCTAATACCTTTGATGTCAGCTATGGTCCACCCTATAGCTGTGATGTGATCCTTAAGCACTCAAATGAGCTTTTCCTGTTGAAGCATGGTTAAGTTCTTTACTATAATTATCGAAAGTATTTCTCTTTCTCCTAAAAACAGATATTTCAAGTGCTCCAACAATTGCTTCAATTCAATTATAGGTGCCTGCACAACCAAAGGTAAATATTTTTTTATTAGATATTAGCAGTTTAATGTTTTGAAATACATAATTTTATGGTATTGTTTGCAATGATTGCAATGCTTACACAATTTCTTCCATTTCATCTGTAAAGAGCAAGTTAGAATTTTGCAAAATGTTTTTTGTTAAACTTATGCAAAGAATGTCTTCTAACTCATCTTTACCATCCATATCAAAAATTTCTTAGGATAAAGAATCAATGACATCAATTGATAAACAAAATGAACATCAATAGGATACCTCAAAGCTTCAAAAATATTAAAATGAACAATTTCACTGTCAAACTCCATAGTTAATGATCCTACATCCATGTCGATCTTTGTCTTTGATGTCTTCAAAAATGCTCGAGCTAGAAGGATAGTTGCAGTATTAGATGAAGGCTCTCCCTCTATGTTCAACATATAAAAGTCAGCTGGAAAAACCAATTCATTAACCTATACTAAAACATCCTCTAAAACTCTGTCCGGATAAGCATTACATCTATCAGCCAATTGAATTATAACATGTGTTTCTTTCAATGGTCCCAAATTCAGTGAAGTATAAATGAAATATGGCATGAAATTTATTAAAGCTCCTAGATCTAACATTGCCCTTTTAAATCTAGTGTCACCAATTTTGCAAGGAATTGTGAATGTACTTGGATCCTTATAGTTTGGGGGAAGCTTTCTATAAATGAATACAGACACATTCTCCCCCAAATTACTTTCGCATCTCCCCTCAATTTCCTCTTAGACGTGTATAACTCCTTAAGAAATTTGGCATATCGAGGAACTTGTTCAATGGTATCAATTAAAGGTATGTTCAGCTCTACTTTTTTAATATCTCTAAATCTCCCTATCTTGCTCTTCTTTCTTCAATTTAGCAAACCTGCTATGAAAAGGAGGTAAAGACTTAGTAAAATTTGTAACCACGGGAGATTTAAAATTTACTTGAGTTCCCGTTTCCACTTATTTTGGAGGCATTTCAAGTTCTTTTTCAGATTTTTCCTCATCACCAATAATAGGAGTCTTGTATGGTAACTCTATTTCTCTAACACTTCTCAAGGTGATATTACTTGCATTCTCTTTTAGGTATAAAATAGTTTGAGAAGGAAGTTTACCCAAATTCTAATTTTCCAATAAGCTCACCGCATTAACTATATGACTCAGTTGATTCTCTAGGTTCTAAACACTAGCTCTTGTTTGTTGTTGGAATTGTATGGCATTATTTTGGAATTGAGTGATATTCTGAGTCAACGTTTTCATCATTTCTTCTAGTGAAGGTCCTGAACTTAATGGTTGAGCTTGCCTTTGATATGGTTATTGATATGAACCTTGTTGTAGTCCTTGTTGCCTATAGGTGTTAAATAGGGGATTCTTCCATCCTAAGTTATGTGCATATAGGTAACTAGGATTCCTTTGTGGTTGACCCAGAAAGTTTCTGAAAGCGTTCACTTGTTTTGTAGATGTATCCTGCAAAGTTGGACATATATCAGTGGGATGTCCTGCCATTGTGCAAATTCCACATACCTTGACTTGTTGAACACCACTTGTAGCCATTTGCCTAACCAAAGATGTCAACCCAGCTATTTCTTGCTCCAATGTAGCAGTGCTAGCTTCATTAACCTTTAGTATTCAGGTTCCTATCAAATACTGAATTGTTGAGAGTTAGAAACTATGTTTGAAATGAGATTTCTTGCTTCAATAAGTGTATTGTCCACTAGTGCACCTCCACTTACTGTATCTACCATATTTCATTCTTGTGGCAGAAAATAAAAATACTAGATTAAGAGTTGCTTACTAATTTGATGATATAGGTAGCTAGCACATAACCTTTTGAAATGCTCCTAGTACTCATAAAATGTTTCCCCATGAAGTTGTCGAATTGCACATATCTCCTTCTGAATATTTGTAGCTTGAGACACAATGAAGTATTTTTCAGAAAAAGTCTCTGCATCTCATTCCAAGTGGTTATTGATCAGGAGGGCAAGTAATAAAGCCAATCCTTGGCAGTGTCTTCCAACAAGAATCGAAATGCCCTCAACTTAATATGCTCTTCTTCTACCCTAGCTGGCTTCATGCTAGAACACACTATATAGAACTCCTTGAGATGCTTGTGAGGGTCTTCACCTGACATACCATAAAAAGTAAGTAAAAGATGAATTAGACTAGAGTTAAGCTCAAAAGCGACACTAATAGTAGGAAAATCAATACATAACAGTTAATGATTAAAATTAGGGGCAGCAAATTGTTTAAATGTACGATCATTATTTTGCTTAGCCATATTAGAAGTAGTATCAGAAATGGAATCACTAGAAGAATTAGAAAGTAAATCTAAAGCTATTTGAATTCCTAGTGAAGAGTTAGTTTTCTGTCAGTGATGATAGATCCTCGAAACTTTGTACAACTTGTCTTCTCGCTCTGCATAACATTCTTTCAAGTTTTGGATCAAATTTCAGTTCACCAGTGTGAGATGATTGTGTCATAAACCGAAACTAACCAAATAAGAAAAGATGTTAATCGAAATAAAAATAACAATAACAAAATAGAACAAAATAAACAAATTCAAAAAACCAAAAGATAGTAATCCACGATAACAGCGCTAAAATTGATCACGCATTATAACGCTACCAAAATAACTAGACTAAAACTATAGATAGTGGTAAGTCTAGGTTGATCCCACAGAGATTAATTCTAATTATTTTCCTAAATTATCTGTATAAGTAAAATAGGGGGTTTTGGTTTGAAGCAAATTAGAAACCAAAGTAAAATTGAATCCATAAAAACAAGTCAAATTAAATAGTAGAAAAGTGATTAAGTTGATGAATAAGTTGAAATTGGGTTCTTGGGTTTAATCTCAACATAAGAACAATCTTGCATATGTCATTGAATTATCGTCTTTGCACCTCTCTTAAAACTATTGATCGTGAATTAACAAGGTCTATTAATTCTAGTTTTTCCTTAGGTTGTAGTTAATCAAAAAAAGCTCGTTAATTAACCCTAACTATCAGGAAAGCTAGAACAAGCTCTCTAAGTTTATCAGGATAGCCACATTACAAGTAAGAAAATGGACAAATCTAAACAACAATCATGTAAGCTCAGACTATTTAACTTATGCTATGTTATTCCTAATGATTTAATACCATTAGTTGCCACATATAACTTTCAATACGATTATTACGTATCGGATTCAAGTTCTAGCAATAGGTTTTCATGAAAAATGATTCAATAGATCATTAAAATCATTCTCATATAATACCCCAAACAATTCATACATGATAATGTAAACAATCTGAAAATAGTGAAAGAAAATGTTACACAATAACGATATGCTTAATGCATTCCTCGGCCTCAATTGCCCCTCCAAACTAGTGTCAGATAGTTTAGCCTTCCATTCCCTTCTTCAATCTCCAAGAATTCTCAAAGAAAGCTTCTATCTCCATTAAAAACTGAAGAAAAATGAAGAGGAATGCAGATCTTTCTCTCTCCTCATTTTTTCTTCTTTCCTTGGATTTTCTCCCAAATATAGCAAGAAATAGAGACCCCCTTTTAGGGTTTCATTCTTTTCTTTTTATAGTTCATTCCAATTAAGGTAAAAACTAGGTTTTGCTTGGCCCAAAATGGCTAAATTAACCTCGATAAGTTGAGTTCGAAAGCAATCCCCGAGTTATAACCGCGCAGGCCACAGCCACAATCGCGACCTATATGATAAACTTCTTTCATAATCATGGCCTGTGTAACAATATTCTGTCATGGAACTTCAACATTCTTTTATCATGCACTAGGTTCTTCTTCCAACCTTCTCCAAGTCTTCTCTTCTTTGCTCTAATTCTTCTCCTTCTTATTCCACGAGGATAAGTGAGTGTCAACATTGAGAAGACGATTTAATGCATATACTTTTGGGTCACTTTAACTCCTTCACTTCCAAACTGTACCTAAAATCAATTATAAGTCAAAGTAAGTATCCTAAGCATTTTTAAGGCATTAATCACTAAGTATAGTAAATCAAATTAATCAACATTTAAATACATATCACAATCATAAGAAATTGCTTCCTCCAAGTCATCCATTTAGACGCAATAAATGAAAGTTTTCATTAAGAATAGGATGGTACAAACACCTCCTCCCCCTCACAAAGATGGTGAAGAGATATTTCAAGATATTGATGAATTAGTGTTGCTAAAAGTTATAGAACTTGAAGCTGAAGAAGTTGGTTAAAGTATTAGTAAAACTTTGGTTGGAGAAAACGAAGTATTTTTTGGGATTTGGCATATTGGAAAAATAATTTGATATGTCATAATCTAAATGTGATGCATACTAAAAAAATATTTTTGACAATTTGTTCAACTATATAATGAACATTGAAGTAAGCACAAAGAACAACCCAAAATCACGAGTTGATTTGAAACTTTGTTTAGAAGCAATGAGTTAAATAAAGGTCTTCACATGGATAAATATCCAAAAACATGTTACACTGTGGACAAAAAATAAAAGAAAATTTTGTGTGAATGATTCAAAAGTATAAAGTTTCCCAATGGTTATATTTCAAACTTAGTAAGGTGTGTGGACATAAGGAAGTACAAATTATTTGAGATGAAAAGCCATAATTGTCATGTGTTTATGCAAAGGTTGATTTCAATTACATTTCAGGAGTTGCTACCTAATAAGGTTTGGGAAGCTATAACAAAATTAAGTTTGTTTTTCAAAAGCTTAACATCATTTGAAATAAGTAGGCTGAAATGGAAAACTAGAAAGGGAAATTATAGTTATCTTGTGCAAATTGGAAGAGATTTTCCCTTCAAGCTTCTTTGAATGTATGAAGCATCTACTCGTACATTTAGCACACGAGGCTAAACTTATTGGTTCGGTTTAATATCGATCGATACATCCATTTGATAGGTAATTATAGTTAATATTTAAATAAAACTAATAACTGGTTTTAATCACATAATTGTAATAACCCTATTTGTAATGTAGGTATTTGCATCAATAGAAGAAAAATGTCTAAAACAAGGCTAAATTTAAAGGTTCAATATGTAATGTTTATTTAGTGAAGGAAGTAAGTACATTTTGTTCATATTATTTTAAGTCGCATATGCGCACCCTTAATGACAATGGGATAAAAACAGGTGATGTTAATGGTAACTTATCCATTTTCACATATCCAGGATGAACATATGGACGTTCAATAAGAAGAATGTTAATAGCAGAATAAATAGAGGTTGCCTGTGGTTACATTTTACTAAATTGTCAAGAGATTCAACTTTTTGTGCAGTAAGTTTAAGTTGATTTTGAAATAGATTACTTGAGTTTTCAATGTTAGTTTTCTTCACAACTAAAATACATAATAATTCTTTTAGATTATACAAGAAATGGTTACGTGAGTTAATGCCCGAAACAATATAGGATGATATCAATAAAGAAGTTGAAAGACACTTTTCTCGATGGTTCGAGAAATATGTAAGTTTTACTTGTAATAATTGAAATGGTTAAATTATCAAATCAAAATGTTTATATGACATTCACTATTTAATATGAATTTTTTGTGTAGGCCTAAAAAATCCAATAGAGAATAAGTTCATATGTGATTTTCAAAAGGACCTTTGCGAACTGTTGAATCGTATCTAGTGTATTTTATTAATAGATATAAACTTCACACAAAATATCATGGTCATAACATGGCAATAGTAAATAGTGGGGTTTGCATATAGGGAGAATTAATGGATTACTATGGTAGAATTATTGAAATACTTCAAATTGAGTACCCTACATTGCTAATAAAATGGAGTATGATATTTAAATGTTAATGGTTTGATCAAACTCCTAATGTTGGAACAAAAGTGCATAGCAAATATATTCTAGTTGAAATCAACCAGCGAAGAAGATTTAGAAAATTTGAATCTTTCGTATTGGTGATGCAAGCGATCCAAGTGTATTATATCCCTTTTCCTAGCTTATGACCAGATAAGTCAGATTAGTTAGTCGTTTGCAAAGTAAAACCTATAGATGTTTTTGAATTACATGGAAAAGGAGAAAATAATAGAATTGAAAGTGAATCGTTTTAGGAAGAAGTTTATGAAATAAATACATGTGTAACATATGACAAGAATAAACCATTTAACAACCCAAATAATCAATATGTTGAAATTTCATCTAGAACGGATAAAGAGGGAGAGAGATCTGAAGAGGAGTCTGAGTTTGATTCTAATTCTTTAGAAAAAGAAGATGATGATTATTTTGATTCACAATTAAGTGCTGATAAAGATTAATTTGTGTTTGTAATATAATATTATATGAATAAATATATTATTACATCAACAATATATCGCTATATATTAAATTTATATTGTTGTATTATTGGAAGTGAATTTCAGGTTAAAAATATGCCACCAAAGAGAAAACAGGATATGATGTGGCCAAGGTTAAGGTTACCAAGATTTGGAGCCAGTTACTTTCCAAGTGAAGCATCACATTCTGTAGTTGATACAAAATTAGGTGCTATATGTCCAGCTACTACACATCTAGATGAGGCATCACCTTCTGTACCTACTGCTACATCATCCAGCAGCCCACTACACCATCCGCTAGCCCTACACCATCCATAATGATAGTTGTGCATTAGTGTGTATTTTTCTAAGTATTGGGCATGTGTTTCTTGCATAATAAGTTAATATTGTTGTATTTTAGGATTTATTTTGTATGTTTTTGTTTAGTTTGTTCTTCATTGTGTTCTTTTATGTTTGATGTGGATTTAGGGTAAGATTTGATCATTTTGATGTAGGAATGGAGGTTGGCCACATTTGCAATTGAGCTAGAGAACAAGAGAGGAGAAGAGAAGAGGAAGAATCATAACACAAGAACCCACAATCGTGGGTTTCATACCAATTCTCATGATCGTGAGATGTCTAACCCGAAGATGTACGCTGGGTTCACTAATTTTAGGTTTTCTGGATTATAAAAGGTTATAAACCCCTATGGACGAAAGAGCTTCGTATGAGACTTACCTCCTTGAGTAAAAATTCAGGTTTAGAGCTTCGGGAGAGATAGAGATTCAATGGTTTTCATTTACAATTGGGAAAAGAGCATACCAACGTCAAATTTTCTAGATTCAGGCTAAGAAGAGGAGGAGTTTGAGTCATTTAGTTTTCTTTTGTTTTTCTCTTTTAGCATTTATATGATGGATTATTTGATTGTTGAGGATGTTATGGACATCATAAGTAGCCAATTTAATTATAGATATTACTTTTGAACTTTTTGTTAAACTCCTATTTTGTTGATTTAAATGATGGATGTTTTTTATGAATGTTGAATATATATATACCTTCCAATATATTGAGAGATTGAGTTGGATTATTAGTATAGAATTGTACAATAAGAGTTGGCATTCTATAGACCTATATTCATCAAGTTAATTGGTTAGTCGAAAGAGAGATTTTGGCTAATTAATTGGTCACCCATAGGATAACTTAATAACTAATTGAATTGGTGGATTGATTTTGTAGATTGAGAGATTGCGTAATCATTTCCATTTAATTTGGTTAGGGACAATTGATTACACCCTGAGAGAGGGTAGTTAATACAATAGGACATCTTAGGTGAAACACAATTCAACTAACAAAATAGGAGGGAGGCAAGATAAGGAAAAAGTGATCTCTAATTGTGAAAATATTGAATTTCAAGTTTCTGCATTTATAAGTTATCATTTGTGTTTTGTTAGTTATTTAATTTAGTTTAATTTTCTAGTTTATTTCTTAAAAAAATTCTGGTTATTACTAATTATTAATATAAGCCACGACCCGTATACTTGCAGTTTTAAGCGTAAAACTAGGAGTTGTTTTCCAATCAACAACCACCCTTATACCAATAAAGATATTTAGGGTAAATGTTGTGGATAAAGGAGGCGATCTCCAACCTAAAGCTAAGGGAGTTGGTAGAAGAACTTACATCACAATTGTCAACAATTTGTAAGTAAAATTCTAAACATTTTGTAATACATGATAACACCATAGGTTTATACTAAAGTTATAGGTTTTAATTTGAAAATGATCTAAAATAACTTATATATTAGGTTGGTTCCATCTGGAACGTGCTCAAGAAATATGTCATTCAAGTTCAAAGAGAGGATAGATCTTAAGGGTTATATATGGAAGAATGTCTCTTAGGAGACACATAATTTTTATTATTAGGAGTTTCAGGTACATTAAATATATTCTTTAATCTTTTATTTTATCTAATTTTATACATTAGCTAGATAAATATTGTCGTTTATAAGTACTTATAGTTTGTTTTTCTTTTTTCAAAAAATTTTTTTAGGATTCAAAATTTGATGTTGTAATTTATAAAGTATGAGAGAGGGGAGCTCGTACACGTTATAGAGACTTTCTTAGTTTGATACACAAGAATGGTGTACAACTACCATAAATATCTAAAGAAATATGGAGTCGTTGGCATAAGTATTGGGTATCACTCTAGGCAATGTCCATTTCAGAGCACAATTCTGCAAATAAACATGGAGGATCTAAGGGAGAGAGTCTACTCATAGACACTTACACTTATATTTTGATTTTTGTACTTTGATGCATAAAATTTTATTTCAATGTAATTTGATGTATAAAAGTTAAAATGAAAATATATATGTATTATGGATAATAATAATGTTATAAATGTCTGGTGCTATTAATGATTGTGTTATTGAGTTAAATTTTTTGTCTAACAGGGGTAAATATCATTAAAATAGAGAAAATTATGCCAAATTTTGTATAAATTATAGGTTATTTATAACAATTTATTCTGATGTAGAAAAAATCTATGGGCAGGAAGCCTACACCATATCAGTTCTTTTTACACACTCACACTAAGAAGTATAATGGTGTGACCTTTGTCAACATACGATGCAGACAACTTCATTTATGTAAAATCTAAATTTTAATGTTAATTCTTAAAAATTATCACTTATTAACATAAACAATTATAATAATAAGACCAAATACAAGAATATATTAAACGACAGTCTCAGAACTCTGAAATCGTTGATGAGAATCATGCATATCTTAATACAATGGGTGGTAGGGACCGTCGTGATTCACTATAGCAAGATCTAATAGGCGATCTGCATTAAATGAAAAAGTTCTTCAGTTTGAGAGCACAGTAGAGATGATGGCAACTAAGTTGCAACAGAAGATGAAGTACATAGCCTAACTTTGTAATGAGATGGATTAGTTGAAGTGGAGGGATAGGACCTCATTACAATAATCAGAGCATCCGCCTTCACCACCCACATAGCTTAGATCGATAAGTGAATATATTTGATACTTTGCAACTCTTAAGTTTTTGAATAAATTCTTAATTTACAGTTATTTTCAAAATACTTATTTGTGTACATTATAATTTTTTTAATATATTAGCAATTAGGATAATGTTTACTTTATATTAATCAATCAATGTTATATTATTTACAAAAATTAATTATACAAAAAATCATAAGATTATCAACAGAAAACTCTAGTAGGAAGTGAGAAATGGCAGTTGAAATTTATCATAGTTAAATTTCCTGATGGAACTATAATATTATGTCGCTCATTAACGACGGAGTGATATATTCCTTCACTCATTATCGACAAAACGTATAACTTCGTCGGAAGTTACCGACAGAATATATGAGTGACAGAGTGATATATTCCTTCACTCTTTACCAACGAAACATATAACTTCGTTAGTAATAATTAAGCCATGGAGAATGTTTTCTGTAGGTAAATTTGTGATGAAATGTTGTATATTCTTTAGTAAATTTAGCGACTAACTTGCAAATTACCATCAGCAAATTCACCGACGGAGTATTATGATTCCATCGGAATATTAGCGACAAAATATTGTAAATCTATCGATAAATTTACCTGAATGTTCTGAAGGAGGTACAAAGTTGCATCGCTAAAGTCAGCAATAGATATACAAAATTCTGTCACTAAATTTGTGGCAGATTCTTTATGTCCGTCGCTAAAATTTACCTATGGCTATTTAATTCTCCGACAACTCTTTCTGTCGGTAATTTTTGTCGCCAAATTTGCTTCCCGACAAAAAATCTTTTTTTTTGTAATTTTTGATGCTAAAACCTATTTTTTGTAGAGTACATACCTGAGCACACAACAAAAGTTATGTTTCATATTTTTTTCTCTTTTTTAGTTTTTTAATCTAAAATTTATAATCCAAGAGAAAAAGTCACTTTCTGATGATAAAATCACATAAAACTGAAAGATAATAAATGAATGTCAACTTTCTGTCAAAACTAAATAAAGCCACACAAAAAAGGCACATACAGGGTATAAAAATGGTCCAGCGTTAACTTTTCTCTGCGGAAAAGCCACCTGTAAAGACAAAACTTAAAAGCATAACATTCTTATCCGTTTCGAACATTTCTACTATTTGTAGATATGAATTAATCATTTCCTGTCGATGCATATATTCATCTCGGATATGTAATGAACACTATTACATTGGTTAGCAAATAATGTATTCAAACATCTTCAATCTTGATTTTATTGTTCATAAATAAAACCTTACAATTTTTACCTTACACAATTATTAGGATTTGGGTTAATAAAATTAAATTTACGCATCCTTGACCTTAATTTGCGTCCAATACCACAATTAAAAGGAAGTTTTCTAACCCCAAGTACAAGTGAGGTAGTGAGGGACTCTTCTGACTTAAGTGAAGTTGCAGGTTTAAACCTCTTTAATGTATGCAGTCATTTAAAATTTAAGGTTAGAGCTTTACTTCCTGAATGACTTAAAAGTGTCTTCTCATAATTAGAATCTAACTGCAATATCTCTTGAAAATTAAAAAAAAGAGAAAGTTTTCTCTTTACAACGTTTTCAACATTTTAAAGTCGGACTTGCTGGGGTTCTTGTATTATACCCAAGAGTGTTAAGTACGAGGTCAAATTCTTTGGTTATAATCCTTGACATGATTTCACAGGATAAAATAGGGTAGTCTAAATGTATATGTAATAAAGTTAAAAATTCTAATTCGTCAATTGAGATTTAAGGGTATGTAAAAGAAAAGTTTTCCTATTTTATAACATATAAAATGTAATCTCTTCCCTCAACGCCTTCCCAGATATAAGAGATGTTTTCTGTTATTCTCTTATCTTCAATGGAATCCTCCCCAAAAATCAGCAAGTCCCATAATAATACTCATGAACATGGTGAAACCCTACTACCAGGTCTTCCTGACCACCTTGCTCAACGCTGCCTTGCGTTGGTCCCTACTTCCATTCTTTTTTCCGTCAGTCATACATGGCGACGCCTCATTTACTCAACTTCCTTCCCTCCATTCTTCTCCCTCTATGCTCTCCTGTTTCCATTAAGAAACGGCGCTCAAGTTTATACGGTAAATTCATTGGAGTTCTTCTCTTTGGACCCTATATCATCAACATGGCAGCGACTCCCTGATCCTCCATCAGAATCACCACTTAATCTCCTCCACCGACACCCGTCTTTTTTATCTAGAAAGCTTTCTGTACAGTCGCTAACGGTATCAAACCATCTTGTTCTTATGACTGGAACTACCCATCACTTTGTTCCTGCACTTGACAGACCACTGGTATTCCATCCAGATACAAAGCTTTGGTTCTTTGGTCCTCCATTCTCAATCCCTCGTCGTTGGTGTGCCACTGGATCCGTACGGGAAACAGTTTACTTGGCTAGTGGGGTAGCTTCACATTACCGGGGAGATGTGGCTAGGTCAATGGAACAATGGAATATGAAAAGCAAGAGAGAGAATTGGGGATGGGAGAAGATGGCCAGACTAAAAGATGGCAGATTTAGTAGAGAAGCTATTGAAGCAGTAGGATTCAAAGGGAAGCTTTGTATGGTGAATGTAAAAGGAAACGCAGTCAAAGAAGGATTGGTTTACGATGTCGAAGATGACAAGTGGCTGGACATGCCCAAAGGAATGTTAGAAGGATGGACCGGACCAGTGGCTGCGATGAAAGAAGATGTGATGTATGTAGTTGATGAAAGGAAAGGAACTTTATGCGAGTACGATGAAAGAAAAGATTGTTGGAGACAGGTGATTGAGTTAGAAGAGCTTAAATACGCAGAGCAGATAACAGCAGGGAAAGGAAAGATTTGTGCAGTTTGTGAAAATGGAGAGAGGGTGGTGGTGGTGGACGTGTTGGCTAATCCTGCAAGGGTTTGGATTGTGGAGCCACCAAGTGGGCTGCAACTGATTGCGGTGCATATATTACCAAGGATGAGCAGACAAGAGTAGGTACTAGAAACGATATATTTAAGGAGATTTGTCTCTTTTCTTTCTTAGTTGTACTCATGCAGCAGAGTTTTTGCTTGACTAAATTATCGGTTTGTGCTCAAGCGTTCAACGGTTAGTAAATTAGAAGTTTCAAGTTTCAACGAAATTTATTTAGGCTCCAGCGTTTCTAAGGTTCTGTTATTTCCCGATGCCTGGTCGTCTTTATTTGCAATTATCCTACTACTCCGATGCCGTAGTTGCCCAACTAGACGGCTATTTAAGACTTTTGTCTAATCTGTAATACGAGCCTCATTTAGGTGTCAGGATAAAACGTAAAAGTGAATAAACGGAGAAAATGCAAAAACAAAAAAATCTGATTTGCTTTCCACTTTCTTCGGACGAGCTTTTCTATGTTGAAAACTTTAAACTTCTTAGACGAATTTTACAAAAGTTGATCACCTGAACGTTGTTAACGTACACGAACATTAACGAACTTACTTAAAGCAAACAACAAAAGACCTTAGCATCTACATTTAGTAATTGTACCGGGCCTCCTTATCACAAGCCCAATGTATATCCGGCTCATATTGATTAAGATTCATTTTCTTTACTAAACTTCAGCCCACTAAACCAAAATTTTTATTGAGCTTTTAAATTATCTTTAACCAGATAAACACTACAAGAAAAAAAACCCCTTCTGTGACGTTTTAAAACATCACAGAAAGTGGAAAAAAGTCGCAGAATACCTTCTGCGACGTTTTTAAAAATGTTACAAAAAATATTGCGGAATGTGGTGTATTTAAAAGGTTTCTGTGACGTTTTCGGAAAAACGTCACAAAAAATACTGACATTTCGCGACGTTTTTAAAAATGTCACTAAGATTGGACTTTTCGCAACGTTTTTAAAAACGTCGCAGAAAGTCACATTCCGTGACGTTGCTTTCCGCAACGTTTTTGAAAACGTCGTAGAAAGCATTCTGCAACGTTTTTCTTTTAATTATTTTTTCTTTTTCTGAAAATAATTTTAATTTAATAATTATTTTTTAAATAAATTTTTTTGAAAAATCTTATTTGTTTGATATCCATTCAATATTATTTATTTAATTCTTCAATTTTTTTAGTATATCATTTCTAATAAAAATTTTGTAATTATTTACTAAGAATATTGATGAACTAGGTAAAATGTTTAATCCGATTAAGCTATTTGTTATCTACTCAAATTCAAATTCAAATCAAATGATAAGATTAAGTTTGCTAGATTTTTCAGGCGCAAGAGAAAATATAATAAACGATAAAGGAACTGCACATATTACATTTAAAGTCATTATTTCACTAATCAAATACAAGTATTGCCATGTCTAGTTTCTTTCTAAAATGCAATTACATTTAAAGGAAGTAACTAATTACTAGACCAACAGTCTCACATCATTGTCATCATTAGACTCATCTGAATCACTTGTATCATCCTCTAACTTCACTTTCTCATCTTCATCACAATTCCTTTCCAGACTCGGTGGCTTCATTTCCATAGCTCTATCATTTGATTCCTCACACTGTGCCTCCTCCTTCAATCTGACAATAGCTACAACAACCAAAAGGAAGATCCAAGCTCAGCTCCATTTTTCAGTAAAATCCTTTGACAGCAACTAGCTTTCCCTGGTCTCTAACATTGGTCACATAAACACGGCACGACAATGAACAGACAAAGAAGAGAGAGATATGTGTATATAAAGAGGTGAGTCAAAAATCCCAGATTCAGGACGCGAAGATTCTTAACAGATCAATTTCTAGCAATCATGTCTGTTGCATGATGAATCAAATATCATGCTTGAACATATATTACACATTGAAAATGAACAGTGTCATCAAAATACAAAATATTAAGCTCCAAAGTCCAAACTTCCAGAATATTGTTCATCCCACAAACCCCACACCACAACTAAGAAC
>JAOQMS010000006.1:15795220-15816050 GCA_027563885.1 Erythroxylum longipes | reverse complement strand
ACAATAATAAATCGATTGAAGCACGGAGATTAAATAAACATAAGAAATAAACGAAAACAATTAAATCAAGGAGTCTCACGAACTACATATATCAAACGAAAGGTACCTTGTCTAGATTAAAAATTAGCCACACATAGCTAAATTAAAAGATAAATCTGTTCTATTTTAATTCTTAAACTAATTATGAAAATCCTACTTCTAAATTGTTACCGTCGTCTTCTTCCAAGGAGTGTTGTCGCTATCTTCTTTTCCAAGTTTCTGCCAAAATAATGTTGCTCCCCTAAAAGTTGTTGTCGTCCCCTCTAAAATCCCTAGCTGCGTGTGAAAATCGTTTTGTCTCCAATCCAAAAGCTGCTGCCGTCACCTCTAAAGATGGTCTTCTCTCAAAGTGCTGCTGTTCTTTTTCTCAAAATCAAGTTGCTGCCGTCAATCCCTATTCTTTTCTTGTTTTCTTGTTTCTGCCGTTGTTCCTCTTTTTTTTTTCTCCAAGTCAAGTTGCTTTTTTTTAAAAACACGTCACTCCCCTTCCAGCTTTCAAGTCTAGGTCTTCTTTTTGTCAATAAATGGAGTGGGCCCCTCACAATGGTCTAGACTTTTTAATAAATAAGTGGGGCCCAATTAAATGCCAAATTAAAGCCCCACATAAATCATAAGACATCTTGACTTAGTCAGCAAAAAAGGCTGTGCAGTTAAAGCCCAAATCCCAAGGTAATTAATCTGAAATTCGCAGATAGCAATCTGACAACACTGTATCACCTTCAACATGGTCATGTTGAAATTCTGTCCAGTTCCAGATTAGCCAAATTCACTCCAAATTGCATCACTTTGGTAGTTCATCACCTAGAACATACAAAGACACGAATTACCATAAAAACACAAGCAAAACATCACCAAAGCCTACCAAAAGAACATAAAACACAAACAATTAATATGCATAAAATGCAAGTTATCAAAAATAAAAAATTAAAATAATTTCAAAGTATAGAGGAGAGAAAAGATCATAAAATAAATTAGTCAAAAAATAGAAATAATATCTCAATTCTCAACTACATTGTTTTCAACATGCTTCGCTAGTGAATGAAATTTTATTTAATGCTCACTTATTAATAATTTTTTCTCTTCATTTTTTGTGGGATACTAAAAATTTAGTTTTTACTCAACTATGTGTCCAAACTGTACAAAAAGTATCATAACGCAAACCAAGTATCCATTTTTTAAATTATGAAGTAAACTAAAATTAACTTAATATTCAATGCTCATGACTATTTGCCTAAAGAAATCAAATTACAATAGCAACTAAACTTATAATAAATTATTTTAATTAATATTCTTTTAAAGTTAAATTATTTTAGAATTATTCCCTATTAAGCGTATTATACAAAATTGATAAACATGAGTAATTAATTTCCTCCACCACGCTTGAGTTATACATTATCCCTAATGTATATGACATAAAAGAATAGTAAAAATTAAAAAAGGGAAAAAAGGGAAAGTATGATAATGATATTGGTACTCCTTGATAATAAAAGGCTTTGTAATTGCAAGTTGAGAAGCACAAATTTTCAATCTATATCATGTTCCAACAATGAAAGAATATTAAAACATACTTGAATTTATGACTTTAAATTGCTTGTACTTAAAAACATTCTAAATAAATGTCAAATCATGTAAAGATATATTAAACTCCTTAATTAAGCTCTTCACCTTAACTTCTCCTCAAATGAAGGTTTCATTTTACTGTTCTTCAGCTTCTCAATCTTTTTATTATTACTCCTAATAACATCCAAATATGTCTCATGCTCTATTAAAACTTCTCCTAAATGAAATAATAGTTACCTATAAATAAAAAGGAATGACTTTATAAAATTATCTACATTTTATTCGATAAATAATAAAGATACAAATAAGAACGTATTAATTTTTTTAAGTTATTAGATTTATACAAAGTGATTATAAATTATACAACTAAATATATTAGTTTAACATAATTTAAATATATTTAATAAATATTTTTCGAATTTATAGATTTTATATTGATAATATGTACACTTTTTATAGTATAAATGTGAAAATTATTATAATAACTTTAAAAATATGTAATGATAGTATTTGAAATTAAATTCACTTATTGTAAATGCATATCTTTTTACTTTGTTTATTTTTAATTTTATATCTATAGGAAAATTAAATTTTATTTTCTTATTTTAATTGTTGTGGTTTTTATTTACATGAAAAATATATAAAATAATATTAATAAAAATAAAATAGTTATTATATCAAATTTATTTTATTACATTTTCTTGAGACAAGGTTAAATTAAAATAAAAATTATATAATATAATACATTTAGGGATTATTCTATAATTTTATAAAATTTAAATATTACTTTATAATTTTATAAAATTATGTGAAATAGTAATGGATTAATATTGATAGAATCATATCATAAACAAATCTGAAACTAAATATGACATGATATTTGTAACATTCATTTGAAATTATGACTTACATCGATTTTCAATATTATTTTTTCTCTATTTGGCAATGATAGCTCCAGAAGACTACTTCTTTTTCTTTTCCAAAAAAAAAGTTATTTAGACGTCAAAGGCACTAAATAAAACCTTTTTACTTGTTAGATTTTAATGGTGTATTAGACACTTTTGAAGTAGAAAGAAGAGAAGAATAACAAGCAAGTTTCTTTGTATTATCAACTCATTAGATTCTCTACAATAACAACTTATTACAACTCCTTATAAAGCATAAAACATCATATGAAATCTCTAGAAATTTGTATAACAATAAATAATGGAATTCTAAACAACACAGTTAATTCTAAACATTCTTCACTAAAACTGCTATAACTTTTTAAAAATAACTCCAAATGACTTGAAACATTCACTAACTAAAACTAGACTTAAAGAGCTTTAAATCCATAGCTTACACACCCAAAATGACTAACGTTTGACCTTTCAAATTCTCTCTTAAGTCAGTATTAAATTCTGTCCACTGCAAACACGTTAACTATTGTACCATATTAAGTTTAGATTTCCAATATCCCCCCTTAAACTTAATTATTTTCTTTCTTGCATCCCGAGAAACTTCTTGATTTTGTTGAAGTGTTCAATTGGTAGTGGTTTTGTGCATATATATGCAACTTGATCAAAACTCGCCACGTGAGTCATTTCTACGTCACCATCTTTCACATGCTCCTGTATAAAGTGAAAACGTACATCAATATGCTTGTTCCCTTCATAATGCACTAGGTACTTTGACAATTTGATCGCTGACTTATTATCCGCTCAAATTTCTATTGGCTTCGCTTGAGCAAAGTTCATCTCCTTTAGTAACTTACGCAGCTACAAGGAATGACATACGCATGAAGATGCACAACATATTATGCTTCACAAGTTGACAAAGTAACTATAGGTTGTTTCTTCAAAATTTATGTAAATGTCGTGCTTCCCATGAAAAAAATAAAATAGTGCTCTTTCTATCATCCATATCTCCTCTCCAATCACTATTGGAATATCCAACAAAATCAAACTCATTAGTATAAGAGTAAAATAAGTTATGAGATAATACACCTCTAATATAACGAAGAATTCATTTTATGGTTTTCCAATGCCTCATTTTTTACTCCTCCATGTACCGACTTACCAAGCTAACTCCATATGCAATATCCAACCTTGTGCATGTAAGATAATGCAAATTTTTAACCAAACTTCTATACAATTTTGTACCACTCTCAACTGGGGTGCTTACGAGATTACAATCTTCCATTTTAAGCATCTTTAAAATCTCCTTTGTATATGCTTCTTGAGACACAAAAATTCCAGATTTATCTTATCTCACTTCTAACCTGAGAAAATAAGACATGAAACCTAAATCAGTCATCTCAAACTCCTTTGTCATTTCCAGCTTAAACTTCTCAATCATTTCCTTATTATTTCTTGTAAAAATTAAGTCATCCACGTACAAGGCCACCAATAAGATGTTATCTTTTCATACCTTCATATAGAATGCATATTCATATGGACATTGCATAAAACTCTGCTCCTTTAAATATGAATCTATGCAGGTGTTCTAGGCTCTTGCCCTTGCTTCAACCTGTACAATGTCTTCTTTAACTTCAACACCTTGTTCTCCTTACCGACTTTTACATATCCAGGTGGTTGCTCGATGCAGATCTCTTCTTTAAGCACTTTAATTAGAAATGATAACTTCACTTCCATTTGTAAAATGTTTCACTTTTTTGAGCTACTAACGAAACTAGTAGTTGAATTGTCTCTATTCTTGCAACTAGGGCAAACACCTCTTCAGAATCAATCCCTGCTTTTTCCTTACATCCCTATGCCACTAATCTCTCCTTATATCTCTCAATTTCACCTTGTACATTCATCTTCTTCTTGTAAACCCACTTCAAACCACTGGGTTTATGAGTCTCGGGTAACTTTTAAGTGTCCAAGTATCATTCTTCTCAATTGCTTTTATCTCTTTTTGCATCACTACTTGCCATTTCTCATCTTTTACGGCTTGCTCAAATGTGATGTCCTCTGCATCTGCCAAAAGAGACACCAAGTGTAATTCATTTGTTTCTTCGTATAGGTCTCGCAAGCTTATTATTTTTTGTGTTCTTAGCTTTTCTTCATCATCGGATAAAATTAAAGACGGTCCAGCTTGTGCTGTTGTTGATGTAGTTGTTTTTGTTGGTGTGAAATTGTTGTTGATGCTACTTTTTTCACTTCTTCATACGTCGTCTCCTCCATGGAACTCCAATTCCACATGCTTTCTTCATTGACTTGCACGTCATAACTCACAAGTATTTTTTATTTTTGTAAAGGGGTCATAGAGATTATGGACTTTGTACCTTTCTCATTGCCGATAAAAATTAGCTTCTTGTTTTTGTCATCAAGCTTTGTGCGCCTTTGATATGAAATGTGCACATAAGCCACACTTATGAACACCTTCAAATATGCCACTAATGGTTTGACACCACATCATGCTTCTTGTGGGATAACATTCTCCTAATTTATCATTGGACAACGATTCTGCAAATACACTGCACATCTTACCACTTCAGCCCAAAATTACTTTGGCATGTTTTTACTCCTTAGCATGCTTTGAACCATGTCGAGTATGGTCCGATTTTTTCTCTCCGCTACTCCATTTTGTTGAGGTGAATAAGGAGCTGCTAAGATTCTTCTAATGTCATTCTTTCACAAAAATTTACAAACTCTTTTGATATAAATTCACCACCTCTATCGGACTTTAAAGCCTTTATGCGTTCACCACTCAACTTTTCAACAAGCACCTTAAATTTTTTAAAAACAAAAAATGCTTCCAATTTCTCCTTTAAAAAATAAAACCAAGTTCTTAGGGAATAATCATTAATAAAGATAATGAACTAACGGTGCTTACAAAGAGAGTTAGTAATTATTGGACCACAAATATCAGCATGAACCAATTCAAGCACCTTCTTCACACGATATCTTATTTCTTTTGGAAAAGAATTCTTTGGAAGTTTTCCTGACACAAAATCTTCACAAAATTTATCATAAAAATTTATCAGTCTTCTATGTTTGGTATACCATTCACCATACTTTTATTTGCCAATTGTTTCAAACCACTTAAATTAGGGTGCCCAAACCGCAAATGCCCTTAAACATCTTGCTTATACATTCACCAAATTCAACTTAAATATGAGATTTTGGTCATTTTTACTTGGGTTAACAACTGGTTATTTTAGTCCCTCAAATAAAGCATTTAGTTTTTCATAAAAATAGTGTAACCACGTCCCGATAATTGACCCAAACTCAAAATATTGCTCCTCATATCTGATACATAATAAACATTAGAATAAATCTTTCATTTCCATCTTTACATTGAATAAGAAATTTACCTTGCCCTTTGACTTTCACTTTTAAGGCATCTCTAAATGAACATGGCCATCCATAATCTCTTCTATTTCAGTAAACATATGCATATAGCCATACATATGGTTGCTCACACCAGTGTCCAAGTACCATATCGAGTCATTATTAAGGTCGACCTCCTTGCTTGTAGCTACACTACGCCATCACCTCCATTTTCATCCTTTTTCTCATTCTAATTTCTCTTCTCGTTGAAATAACATTCTGCTATATAATGGCTATAAATTTTACAATTATAACATTCAACATTGTATTTACTTGATTTTCCTCTTCTTCGACCTCGACCTCCACTTTACAAGTTTTGTTGATTCTTATCATCCTTATTCTCTTGCCATTCCTGTTCTCTATCATGGCCTCTGCCCTAACCTCTACCTCGGCCTTTATAGCCACCACGACCTCTATCAAGGCCTCTACTGCGACTGTCTGACTTCTCTTTTTTTAGTGTCGCCTTAGCTTGAAGTGATTCATCCAGCATCTCTTATTTTTTTTTTGCCTTTCTTTGTTCATGAGCCTCCAAGAAACTTGAGAGCTCATTTATGGTCATATCTGCCAAGTTTTTAGACTCTTCTATTATACACACCACATTCTCAAAAATGTCAGTTAAGGACCTTAGTATTTTCTTTACTAATCAACCATCACTCATCGCCTCACCATTTCTTTTGAGTTGATTCACCACTATTATACCCTTGTAATATAATCAGACATGCATTCCGACTTTTAATTTTTAAAAATTCAAACTCACTTCAAGGTTTTTGTAGAAGAACTAGTTTCACTTGGTCTGCACCTTTGTATGCTTTTTCAAGAATCTCCTATGGCTCTTTTGATATTGTCGCGCTAACAATCTTCTCAAAACTTGATTCATCAACTGCTTAAAAAGGGATGTAAAGTGCAGTTTTATCTTTCATATGGGTCCCTTTCAGTGTCTTTATCTAATTCGCCGACATATTATCTGTTGTTGTTGGTTCGTCATAGCCATTCTCAACTACATCCCACACATCTTTCACACTGAGCAATACCTTTATTTGTACACTCCAATTGTCATAGTTATTCTTTATAAGGCGTGGTAGTGGAGCTTATCCGAGCACAACATAATTAATTCTGACCATCTTTCCACTAAAACAGTCATAACTTTTTAAAGAGAAGTTCAAATGACTTTAAACTTTCACTAACTAAAATTAGACTTAAAAGAGCTTTAAATCCATAGGTTACACACCTAAGATGACCAACATTTGATCTTTTAAATTCTTTCTTAAATCAGTCTTAAATTCTGTCCGATGCAAACTCCTTAACTATTGTACCATGTTAAGTTTAGATTTTCAACCTTTCTTAGGCTTTCACCTTCTTTGAAAATTAAGTTTGGCAATGGCGATTGCAAAAAGAGAAGCGAACAAAACCGGAAAAGCCGCTTGCAGAAAGGCTATGAGGGGTAATTTGGCATGATCGTAACCGTAGTAGTTTTCCAGGAACGAATTCATTGGCTTTGTTTCTCCGAAAACTGTTATATGTTCTCCAATATCTCCATATTGTGGGGTGACGAGAGCATTTAGTGTCCATGAGGTTGGTGATATCCAGTAGCACCATCTCCACCATTTTGGAATAGCCTACGAAAAATGTAGACTTTTTTCAGAGTTCAATTTATGGCCAAAGAAATATTTTGTCTAGATTGAACTGCTGGTAAGTAAATCCCAAACAGCTATTCTATGCCCTACCGGTCCGGGGATGAGGAAGCCTGAAAATAAGTTGAGAATGGTGAAGGAAGCTGCAGCCAAGATGGTTGCTAGTTTTGCATTGGGACTTATTGACACCATGAGCATCCCTAGGTAGGTGTAGTAGAGCAACATACAGAATGTTGCATAAAAGAACCACAGCACCTTGGTTGCAGAGCCGTAAAACCCAATTGCAGGATATGTCATTACCACAAAGAAGAGTGCTTCCAAAAACACGTAAGGAAGTTCTATTGTCACCTGCAAAAAACTAGACTCATCATGTTATGATGCGGTATGGACGACACAAGATTAAACTATCGGTATCATATTTCAGTTTGACCTTTGCAAGTGAGTATGCCCTTGAAGAGTACATTCCAGCAAACCGCTCACGGTAGAGAACTGTGCGCTCGGTTGCAACAACTGGTATGGCTACTGAACTATTGTACACTGCTAAATTTTGTAACAACACGTAGATTGAGGATATTATGTTGATCAAATCCTGTTCGCTATATCTGCAAAGAAAATATAGATATATATATCTGTTAATAGTTGGTTGGTTTTGCCAATCTGACCCATTGTGATGTGGACAATTGACTTACATTTTCTGCCCTTTCTGCCACATGAGTACTGCCAGCAATATGGATGATATGATTGTCAACATGAGTCGGGTGAAGTTATACGCTGGACTTCTCCAATAGGATAGGTTTTGCTTCCAGATGCACGCTTCAAACTGTTCCCATGAATTACATGGATAACGAGTTGGGAAATGGAGTTCTGATGACCCTGCTGGAGCCTCACTCAGTCGTTGAACTGCTTCTAAATTTTCCCTTCATTCAAACTCCCAAAAAAATAAATTATCATACGTCTAATGGTTCATGAATATTTAGGTTCTGCTTAATTACTTACATGCATAGATGAGACTCCTTGTAAACTCGACTGAAATCTAGACCAATCTGTGCTTCTAAAGCTGCTGAGGTTACTTCCAACATCCATGTTGCTGGATTATAGTTTCCTTTGATCCTTGGTACTCCAGGGATTTGCTGTGAATTGAAATTAGAGACGGTGAAAGGGAAATTAAGTACCCAGATAATGTATTAACCCATTAGCATCCTTCATATTTTGATTCCCGTTTCCCATTCTAAATTTGCGAACTTACCTCGAAATAATTAATAAGTTCAATTGAGTGCTCGCCCAAAGGTCCTGAGTAAATTATCTGCCCACCCTTTTTCATCAGAATTAACTGCACAAGTAAACTTGAGGTCATATATGCATCTAATGAAAATTAAGTGATGGCATCTTACCTTGAACTTGATGTTACAAGTATCTGGGGACCTTTTTCATTGTCCAAATCTCAAGGAATACAAAATTTATGGCCTATCTTGTACTGGAAAATCTAAATCTAAGTTGTTCGATTCAGACATGTCTAAAGATACTGTATATCCCTAGTGATTGCTGAAATTGAAGTAGCCTGCTTCTAGAGTTGACTATCTGGAACACAAGTCTTGAATACTTATCTCAGACTAATCATTTGAATATCTGGAACACAAGTCTTGAACACTTATCTCTGACTAATCATTATTAGCTTCCAATGCCAACTCTTAAGTGTCACTCAATCTCAGTTTACATATTGATATCTTGGATCACATACCAGCCGCAGAAATTAGGCATTATGTTAAAATTACCACAGTTTGATACAAGAAATGACAAAAAATATGCCTGCAGAACATTCGGATTGTGACCTGAACAATTTAGTGTTATATATGTTTTTAAAAACAGAAAGAGACTTACACAACACCAGATAAACATCTTCAACCAGTAAGAAAACTAATTGCACTGCGGAATTGCAGTTTAAATACCTCATCAAATGCTTCAAATATATCTATACTTGGTTGGTGGATGGTGCAAACTACTGTTCTCCCTGTGTTAGCAACATTCTTCACTGCACGCATGACAATTGCTGCTGCTCTGGCATCTAAACCACTTGTTGGCTCATCCATGAATATAATAGAAGGATTGGAAACCAGTTCTACCGCTATAGTCAGTCTCTTGCGCTGCTCATTTGATAGTCCACTTATTCCAGGAAGTCCAACTAGTTTGTCTTTGATTCCCTCGAGTTCAATTCTTTCAATTACATCTTTCACAAATTCCTGCAGGGCATAAACTTGATCATTGCTATCAACTCTGCACTGGCAGTTTACGGTCTTTTTACAAGATTGAAACTTTTACATGTCTGTCGTAACATCAAAAATCATTTTTTTTTTCCAAAGTCAGAATGTTACATCATATAGTGTTGATGCTCGCTTTCTTCAACTTATTTCTATAATCAAAAAGGCTTTTTATCTCTTGACCATATACTTAACAAGTCTCTGCTTACTATGTCTAATTCGCATGCCGTATCACAATGGAGGATATATGTAAAAATGGCAAATGAAGCATAGTTTGAAGTAACTAGTATAAAAGAATAATTAAATAATCGACATAGTTCTTGGTAAACAGTGGCCTTTTCTTATTTTCTTTTACTTCAGATCTTACCAGATATAGCCTCTGATCAAGTTAATCAGGTTAGTAATGATGCGTATACTGTCGTATCACTCAAGAACATTGCTAAGAACCTATACTAGTTTAGTAGACATCATCATTAGCCTTCTTATCTAGAATTGAGAGATGATTTCATACTTAATCGAATTGTCTTTTAGTAGAGCAGTTTGAACTGTTTACTACACAAGTTATTTATCTTACTGCTTTCGTAGTTCGCTCAATTTCTGATGGTAGACGCAACCAAGCTGAAAAGATCAATGATTCTTCAACAGTTATTTGTGGAGAATGTATGTCAGACTGCTCACAGTAACCTGATATTCTAGCAAATGCTTCTTGAATTTTTGGATAGCCTCCAACCCTGATATCACCTTCAATATAACCGCTCACTTTTCTGCCAGCAAGTACATCCATAAGAGTGGTTTTTCCAGCTCCACTTACTCCCATTAGAGCTGTAAGAACACCTGGTCTAAATGCTCCGGTTATATCATGAAGAAGATGGAGTCTTTTATCTGTAAACCCTTGTTTTCTCATTTCCTGGCATTGGAGAGGCATAGATAAGCATGTGTAATTCAAAATTGACATCGTTTACGAATAATTCAATTACCAGTGGGGTTTCAACAGAATACTGAACATTTTGAAATGTTAGAATCAAAGGATCAAAGGGTAGGGCCATCCTTGCTGGTGTATCTGGCATAGCATTCACATAAATTTTTATCAGTAATCACGGGTTAGTTTCTACTTTTTGAAATGCACATTGTGAGACTTGCTATTTCTCATGTGCAAAGTACAATATTAACATGTCTAACCGGTTTCTGGTGAAGTTTCCCTTGTCAATGATGGTGTAGTAGATTGAGGCTTCTTATCAATATCCCTGCCACCATTGATCCCTTCATCATTTTGCAGCTGATGGAGCTTTTCGTAAGAAATAATGAGCTTATGTGTTCCTGGAGCTAAAGTCAAGATCATTTAAAGGGAAAATTTATAAATTAGAAGTCAAATTAGTTGATATGTTGATTAAACATGAGACGAGGAAAAGAAACTCACACTTCATGAAAGTCAAAGCTAGGACAAACCCTATGTTGAGCAATACTGCAGATCCAAATAGCACACCGAGAGAAAGCCAGTAGTAGTAGTCATCAAAATTTAAGCCATGGCTTGATAATGCTGCTTCAGAAACTGTTGAGCTGCCTGATATGACCTGTACTAACAGTAGCAACACAAAACTCAGAATAGTTTCTTGGGTTTTCGATGGTATGAGCTGGAATTCCTAATGTTTCCTGGCTGACCTTCTTCCACCGTGGAGCTAGGAATTCATTGACTGATACTCCAATTTCAGCATAAGATACCATGGAAGCCCAAAATCCCCATCTCAACCACGCGGGCAGTGAGGCTGTCAAAGAAATTTTCTATCAACTTTGTTATGCTTCACTTGTAAATAGTTATCCAAGTTCCCGTGGTTCTTACCTTCTGGGATGACAAAACCACCGAACAACAGCAGTATAAGTATCAATACGCTCCCAAGAAAAATTGCCGCCACTTCTCTTTGACAAATTGCAGCAATGAAGCGAAACGAAGACAAGGATGCTTGATGCAGAGCAAAAAACAGGAGGACTTGGCGGAGAAACCTGCAAGAGCTAACAACTTACAAACTGGAAGAATGAATTGATGCAGATAACTTATGCGTTGTAAAATATTCACAAAGTGTCTGATCGCTCGCAAAGTTTGTTATGCAGTTCCATTTTTTGGTAAAGGAATTAGGGGGCAGGAAAATGAGAGATGATGTTGTAATAACTGTATTCACCTTTCTACCTCAGGGGCATATCCTATGACATAATATGTGAGAGCTGTCCAAGCGAAAGACTCCGCCAGAGACACTGGAATCTTAAGGACAGCAAAAGGTATTGAGAATATCCATGCCGGGTAAAAGTTAAAGTCTCTCTGCTTGTAGAAAACAGAAAGTCTGGAAACAGTCATAGTCAGTTCTGCAATCCCATTGAGCATGATTCTCATTATACCATAAAATAAAGATCCCAGAAAGTAATTGGCATGCTCCAAGTCCACTTCCATCCTTGTTCGAAGAAATACTGTCATTGTTATCAGTGCAATCACAAAAAGCTGCAAGCAGGAAAGTAGTTAATTTTCCTTTGGGGGCGTTTCAGGTGAGCTGACTATGAAATGAATCACTTGTCGAAAATGAGTCACCTGTACAAATTTAAATGTGTAAACAGATGAATTCCGCTTCATAAGTAAAACTTCTCTGTCCATGCAAGCTTTGAGTAACTCCCATTTTGTTGTGGAGTATTTACTGCTGTTGCTGTAAGATGTATAGTTTTGCATGGACCGATCGTTGTTTGCCCTGTAGAACTCCTCATTGAGTTGTCTTCCTATACAGTATTCTTTGAACATCTGAGAGAACTCTTTGACTGCTATGTTCTTGTACGGCGATTCGGTTTTGTACCAGTACTGGTTTTGGTCTTTTTCAGAGATAACCTGCACTTCTTTCTGGTGAGAGAAAAGACAATCCTCTGTACTTCAATACGAAATAATATAGCTAGGACCTTGTAAAGTTGTACCTCTTGAAGGAAGTCAGCAACACCTTTTCTTGTCGGGCACCTGAAACCACAATCTTCAAAGAACTTCAGAATGTCGCTTTTAGGGCCGTGGTATACAATTTTCCCTTCTGCATATAGCATGATGTCATCAAAAAGATCAAATGTTTCAGGTGCTGGCTGAAGAAGTGAAATCAATGCGGTGGCATCTGTTATATGAACCAGTTGCTGAAGACATGTAACGATCTGAAACGTGGTGGAAGTGTCAAGTCCATTGGAGATTTCATCCATGAAAAGTGCTCTCTTTGGACCAACAATCATCTCCGCTACGAGGAAGAATAAAATTTTGGAAGTTAGTATAGTTGAAATGATGATAGATTACTGAACATGATACTAGAACTATGCAATCATCATAAGAATTATTTAAATGATACTTTCTGTATTTACCATTCTATATTTGAATTTTAAATGTGTTAGGGACTAACCCAAAACTCAGATATTCTGTGCAGTTCGAAGGCCATGCCAAAGAAGACATTCATTTTTTTTTTTCTGGAACATTGTGCATATAGGTCTTTATGCTGGCAGCAGCATGTTCCTTATCAAATTGTGGTACTTCACTTATATTGATGTCTCTTTTTCTTTTGTTTCCATCTAGTTACTATCAAAATTCTTGGTTAAACTGGGAAGTACCGTGGAACCATGACTATTCATCCAAATGAATTCACTCACCTGTAGCAAGCCTTCTTTTCTGGCCACCTGATATTCCTCTTCTCATGGCATCCCCAACAATTGTATCAGCACAGATATCCAGTCCTAATATCTGAGGAAAATAAATCAAGTAAGAAAACATAGAAGAATGTGACAGACAGCTTTTTCCATCAAACAAGAACTTTGCGATTGTGTCTACAGTTTACCCTAAAGATTACCTTCAATGTATAATCCGTTTGGAGGGTTCTTTCTAGTCCGCTAATCGAAGTTGCCTGTAAGCATTCAGAAGTTAGTTTAAGTCAACATGTTAGAATCTGATAAAATGTCACTTTCACCTTCATAAATGTATCAATATCTGGTTCTGGGACGATTCCTCCCTGCTTCTCCCTTCGAATGACTTCCATCATGATCTCTTCGCAAATGGAAGGGATTTTGTTACATCACTCATGTAATGGGATCTACACAAGAATGACTATATCAAGATCAACTACCTGTCTTGCTTTCAACACCTTGGCAACGGGCTGAAAAATCAATCGTTTCCCTCACAGTCATCTCAGGAGTGTGCAAGTCATACTGGCTAATATAAGCTGATATGTCTTGAGGCATAAGATTTTCAATTTTTCTCCCATTGTAGTATATCTCTCCTTTGATCTGTAACAATTTCCAAAGTTATTACGGGTCATTAGGATCTTAAACGTCATTTGTTTACGGTAAATGACTGCACCACGTTGTTCGTCTAAGAAACTTGTCTGAGTTTCTGGGTTTATACCCATTTTCGATGGACCTAACGTATTAATGTGAATTGCTTGTAATCTGCAAGCATACTTGATTTAAGCACATTTGGGATGCAACACTCTTTCATGTCCGATTTTGTTAATGCATGATTGTTTATGTCACCGAACTGTCATGGCAAGAAACTGCAGAATTATACGTAAGGCAGTTAATAACCTTGAGAGAACTATCTAGTTTCCCAGCAAGGGCCTTCAGCAAAGTGGTTTTCCCTGACCCTGGAGGGCCTAGCAGCAAGGTCATCCTGAACCACCAGTTACATTTATGAGTAAACATAATCTGTATCCCATTTCTATGGGTGAAAATAGGGAGATACAGTACAAGTTTCACGCATAAATGTTCTATATCATTACCTGGAAGGTTTAATTATGCCACTCACACCTTTAACGATGCGAAGTCTTGCTTTCTGAGATTTGCACTGAGATAGTTTTGTAAAAACCTGTTCATAGGCGTACCAAGCAACGGGAAATTGTCAACATTATATTCTCCAGTCAAGCAAGTTGACATAGTGGGAAAAGGCAGTTCACTCACAGATAACAGGCTTTTAAAGGAATTCCACAAAGTAGGAAGAGGCTTGCCATGAACTACTTCACAATCTGCTTCTATACTCAGGTTGTTGAATTTGACTTCCACAGTGGGTAATTTCACACCAACCCTACAACAGGAATCACAAAGAAGGTTGCAACCGTCGGATAGTTTAGTTAATTAATGCTTGCCTAACCGGGAAGAGTAATATATAGACTTATGATGGCAACTCTCGTATAACTTCTCTTTTAATTATTTCAGAGGCGTAAATGTCAAACGATGAGCACTGCGTCCCTAATTTTGTACATGTTTGTGTTCTGTTGGATGGTTTCTCTGAACTAATTGGGAAATCAACCAACCCATTCCATCTCATGTTTAGTCCAAATGGTGGGAGAGCAGTAGCGGCCATGATTCCCGTACTATATATGGAACTGCCAATAATTTTACATGTAAACACTAGGACAACTTTTACACGTACTCATGTATATACCAGTGGTATTAGACTCAACTACTAGCAAAAATTACTAAAAACTGATTAACATATGTAGCATATATATATATACACACAACTTCTTCAGCTGAAAAAGTTGCAATTTGAAGAGGAGGCATGCAAGCTCTATGATACTACAGCATTCTGTGTGCACTTATATGTTTACTTGATTTTACATTATCTAAAGTCTTTTCCTTAAAAAAAACTTAATGTATCTTCGAGGGTTAAATAATATTCTATTTTTTCATTAGTTTGTTTCATGTGGGCAATGGCCAAATTTCCTGTGTGAATGCTTTCTAAAATATTGTTTTGAATCACAAAATAATCTAATTATAATTAGTATAAGTAATCACTCTAATTATACGCTTTTATTGTTTAAATTACATGCATATTAAAATCATTAAAAATCAATATTTAATCTCAGAAACAAAATTGGATAAGACATAAAAGTCAATAAAGGATATTTTATACCTAGTAAAATTCTAATAAGTGATGAAGAGAGAATATAATATAAAGGGGTACCTGACATATTTATTTAGATGACTGTTTTCAACAATTATAAATGTATAGTTGAATATACAGACCGACTATGCGTAAGTGCCGCATAAGCGTTAAAGGTCTTTCTTTATTAAAGAGAGATGTACACAAGTTGTGATTAAGCTATTTTTAAAGAAGATTTGATGTGATTAGTTCCGCAATTCCATGTAAAAGCTCTCTAAAATGGTGCATTGACCAAACCAAAAGCTTTTCGGAGATTCGCACCTTTTGTTGTCAGCATTTTGATAAAACTTTTTTTAATTGCTTTGTCTATATTTACGGAAAATCTTAGTTGCAGCGTTGCGAAAACGTGCATACATACAAATTTGGAAACTATTTAAATCTTTAGAAACTTAGTTGACGGCGTTCATGTAGTCAGATAACTGTGCGACTTTAACAGATTCTGTGAGTGTTCTTGTAGTTTAGCAAAGAACCGAGGAGGTAGATATAGGGAGCAGCTCAAGATTATATTACTTAACAAATGGTGAAATACAGATTATAAAGGAATATGTAACTAAGTCTTACTTGTCCATGCGCTTTCTCATCTTCAGCAACAGTCGCCGGTTGTCTTCCTCGATATGGCTTATCAGCTTGTCAATAATGAACCTCCTCTCCATTGCACCAAGCTCAGTAACATCTATCAAGTTCTTTCCTTGACCACCGTTTGGATCACCTTCACTATCAAACAACGATGTCCTGAGCCTCTCAAATGTGGGAAGCCTCTCAACGGCTGCCCACTGTAAGTCAAGCTCGTCTTCTGTTTCTGCAGTATTGGAGTACCTGGCAGATGACCCATCCCTGAAACTTGCACCAAATTGAGCTGATGACGATCCTGAAATCTCTACTGCTGTGTCCATATATCCCCTTTTCTTTTCTCTCTTAAAATTAGAGTTTCTTTAAGCGACCCTTGTTATAACTTTGTGAATATATAAGCTGAATATAATTGTAGTATATGCATGTACCTTGGAATACCCGAAGATATCATGTGTTCCTATCAAGATTAAAAAGATAGATTCCTTACCCGATTTGTTTATAGTTTGAGAACGAACACCGATGAGTCTTCGAACGAAAGTCCACGGAATTTTCTTATATAATTGGTAACTAGACATGAAATAAGATAAAATAACGTCATCTTTTATTGATATTCCTTGGTCAAAATGGATCAGGCGTGCAACATGACTTTTTCTTCCTGAATTTTAGGCATGTGGCATGAAGCTAGCTACTTCAAGTAATTTCCATGGGATTGACTAGAGTTCTTTTGAATACAATCCTTGCAACGAGAAGCCTCGTGATTTTGTACGTATAACCACTCATTACAATAAAGTAGCGGTATTTAGCATTCAAATTAGAGAAAATGTATCTCCAGTGAAATATGGCATGCTAATGTGTTACTTTCAATCTTACTCACAATGTTTCCAGCATGAGAAGCCGAAAAGCTAAGCGATTTATTTGGTTTGGTCGCAGTTTCATGACTTTGGATAGGAAAAATGACTCTTGGAAATTAACCCTTTGCACGCTTATGTGACGCTAAGTTACTGATTTATCAAATTTTTAATTTAGTTTTATTTTCAAATTTTTAGAGACCCAGCGGGCCAATATCGGGAGATGCTTGGATTAAATTAGATGGAGGGGATGATATATCGAGATCAACTAGGATGGCATGACCATCTGCCACCTAGAATAAGAGGCTTGGAATGCACCTACATTCGAACAAAGTAAATTGAGAAAGTAAGCTTACGATAGAATCGGGAAACAATCACAAAAATTAGAGATCAAAAAACCATTCATTAAGGAATATGATTTTGCAGGTCAGAGAAGTAGCAGGGCTATAGACAACAATGCCAACAAGTTAGCGTAACAACCATTTAACAATGCACAGATTACCCTAAAAGGTCACAACAAGTCGCCTTAAAGCCACTTATGTCCTGCATGATAAGCTTCTACAGTATTGGTGTATTACATTAAACGCGTCGAACGTGCCATCTTTTATACTATGCCACCACTTCACTACTTTAGTTTGTATGATCAAAGCTAATACAGCAATGTTTTAAAAAAAAAAAAGTTAAAATGGTATTGAAATAATTAATGAAATAACAATTGTCTTGTACAATCTAAAGAGACATCAAAGCTACAGAGACAACAAGCTTCTACAACTTAAAAACCAAACAACACCGAATAACTGGTATTGAAAACGACTACATAGGCAAAACGACGTAGAATGCTACTTAGGGTTAAAAAGGATTCCTCTTCTGGATGTTACTCCAAAAGGTTCCAAATTAGGGCATTGCTCGTGTAGCTCTCCCTCTCTTCCACAAGCGATGACGACAAGGTAAGGATTTATGTCTTGTGTATGTTGCTTCGTCTTCTTCTTTGTCAAAGTAGTCTCTGATTATTGTTCCCTATGAATCCTTCCCGCTACTTGGGTATGTCTAGCCTGTAAGTGGGTTTACGTCAGTGGAGCCACTTTCTATCTTTTGGAGTCAGAGGAGACCAGCCTCGCAAGGTAAGAGGTTTCTTCTTCTCCATGGTTGTTTAGAGCTAATCTTCTTTCTGTTATTGACTTATTTTCCGCTCTCCTTAGTTGATGCTTCCGGTTTCCTCGATGAGTGCAAGAGTCTTCTTTTACATCTGTTGCAGTCGGGCCTGATGGTTAGACAGGTACTCTCCTTTTGTCTTTTATGACTCCAACTCGATATTTAGTAGTTGATTTGCCATGAAAATGCTAGTTTCGGGCATAAATCTGCTGGCATAGTTGAATAAAGAATTTTCTCTCTGATTCCACCGATTAGAGATTTGAGAACCTCTTCCCTTGTGCATGCCTTGTGTTGGAATCCTCTATTATTTCTCTCTCGCCAAATCTCCTTAATGGAGGAGGCGAGAGAGATGATATATATATGCTCAGTATATTTAGGAGTGTGGGTCAACTTCAGGAGCCATTCAATAGCTTCTATAAAAGTTGTACTTGCATTTGAGATAAAATTTAGTGCCTTGATCCTCTCCTAAATGAACTATGAGAAGGGACATTTGAAGAATAAATGATCCCATGATTTTGGTTCTCTCTCATATAGGATACATTCTGAATTGTTGGTCATGATGTGTATTATATCTGTAGTACTTAATCTATTGAGCACCATAAGCCATAAGATGATAGAGTAGCTCGGCATGAGGGACTTGTGCCAGACTATAGGAAACCAGGTTTGACCTGGAATGATATGACTCTGCCTTTTCCTAAATTTTGAAATATTGAAATTGTTAGGAGGCAGATTGAGGCAATAAAAGTATCCTCCCTTTGTAGATTCGGTTGATAGCTAGGTGTCAGGTGCTATAGCTCAGCTAGGAAGTTCCACTGACCTCTTAGTATTAAGGAATTGAACTTTGCATTGATAGGAACATCAGACCATAGTTGAAGAGCCTGAGGATGTCTAATTAGGGAACTTTGCCCTGTCCAATTGTCGAACCATATATAGTCCTTCTCTCCATTCCCAATCTTGCATAAGACGATAGTTTCAAGCATAGGTCTTATTTTCAATAGTGGAGACAAGGGCCATAAGAATGAAGGCATAATAGGTATAGACCAAATACTTGAGCCTTTTAGAATATAGTTGTGCACCCATCGGATCCAGAGAGATTTCTTGTCTATAAGAATATTCCATAGTTTCTTGATCAAAGTTGCTCTATTAAAGGAGGTAATTGAAATCACTCCTAATCTCTCTTCTTCTTTCCTTTTCCAAACTTCTGTCCATTTGACCTTAGCAAAATGGTTGTCTGAATTCAGGTTTCCCAATAGGAATCTTCGGAATAACTTCTCAATAGATTTGATAACTCTTTTAGGTAGTGAAATATTTGAGGACCAATATATATGAAGGGAGTTCAGCACTGCTTTAATGAGCTATAGTCTCCCTCCAAACAAGACTACTCTATTATTCCACATTCCTAGTCTTTTCTGAACCTTTTCAAAAAATGGTTGACATTCTGAAAATTGGATTCTTTTTATGGTAATGGGAAGTCTCAAATAAGTCAATGGGGCTGGTTTTCTGCTCATTCCAGTTATTTGGGAGATTATGTTCTCCATTATATTTGCCCCTGTAGCCTATACATACTGACTTTTGGTAAAATTAACCTCCAAACTTGAAACATCCCTAAAATCAGACAGAGTTGACATAAGTAGCTTAATAGACTTTCCATGTGACTTAGAGAAAAGCAGTAGATCATCCGCAAAGTATAAGTTGATCAGCCTAACCTTCTTGCATTTAGTATGGAATTTAAAAAGATTGCTTTTCCCTACCTTCTGTTGGAATAGTTAAGTGAGAATTTCCATACAAATAATAAAGAGATATGGGGAAATAGGGTCACCTTGTCTTAAGCCCCTAGCATTCTTGAAAGAATTTGTTGGATTACCATTAACTAGAATAGAGTAAGTAGGAGTGGTTATGCATTCCTTAACCCAATTGACAAATACCTCAGGGAACCCCAAGAGTCTTAGAGTCCGTAGGATGAAGTCCCATTCAACATGATCAAAGGCTTTCCTGAAGTCCACCTTTATGATACAATTTGGTGGACTGTTCTTCCTTTGATATCCTTTCATCAACTCCTAAACCATAGAAAAATTATCACCAATTCTTCTCCCATGGAGGAAGGCACTCTAATTATCAGAGATCAATAAATCCAGAACCAATTTCAGCTTGTTGGCTAAAATTTTGGAAATAATTTTATATAGAAAATTGGCACATGCAATAGGCCTATATTTATCCAAAATAGAGGAACAAAAGGCTTTAGGAATTAAACAAATGTGTGTTTTGTTTATCTCCTTCATTAGAACCCTATTAGTGAAGAATTCCTATAATGCTTTTTTCACCATAAGCCCAATATCTTGCCATGTATTTTGAAAGAAATAACCATTGAATCCAATAGGGATTTATTTAGATGCATCTGGAAAACCACCTCTTCTATTTCTTTATCTTTCACTGGTTTTGTAACATCTCGTTACATATACGGCTAGAACAATTATTTGTGAGACACTTATATGACATAAGATAAATGAACATTAGACATAAGTTA
>JAOQMS010000006.1:15750053-15770529 GCA_027563885.1 Erythroxylum longipes | reverse complement strand
AATACAACACTCAAGGGCAAAGCATATTGAAGTCAGACACCATTTTATAAGAGACTATGTACAGAGAGGGATCATTAGATTTTCATTAATTTCGAATTAAAACCCCCTTTATCTCAATTGGTAGTTTCTATGTTGATTTTGGATTGAGTTGTGCAACATTGCCATTTTGTTTATATTGTACGAGTTCAATTCTGGATATTGATTATTTGATTGGTTAATTTTTGTATTAGTTGTTTATTTTGATTTATTGTGAAATTTAGTTAAGCCTTAGATTTTAGGATTAGGTTAACCCTTCTTGTGGTATCGATACCTTAGGTACTATGCAAACAACCAGTGCGTTTGCGAAAATATCGAGGTTATAAATATTAAAACTTAGCATACGTAACCTTTCAATCAGGGGATAGATCTACCGTTTTTTCTTCAATACTATTATGCACAAAGGAATATCAACAACGTCAAAGCACTTATAAATAAGGAAGGAAACATTGTCATAGATCAACAGACCATGAAGTAGGTAACTTAAAGATTCTACCTAAATATTTTAGGCACCTTTGTGACAACCTTCTCTACTGTACCAGAAATCAGGGAATTCATTTAAGATGGCCTTCAGGAGGAAGCTACCCCTCTCCTCTCTAAGCCAGTTTACTAGGATGATACAAAGGAGGTAGTTTTTAGCTTTAAGCCAAATAAGGCACCTAGCCTAGATGACTTTAATGCCTACTTTTTTCAAAAAACTTAGGATATCGTAGGTAGTTTTGTAGTGAAGCATGTGTTGAAATTTTTTTAAATACCAAAATATGTTGAAAGAACTCAACAATACTTACCTATGTTTAATCCTAAAGATTGAAAACCCTTCTTCTCCCCAATATTATCGACCTATCTCATGTTGTAACTTGGCATATAAAGTTATTACAAAAATTCTAATAGACAGATTTAAGAAGGTCCTAACCCCTATCATAAGCCCATGCCAAGGTGCCTTCATTGATGGAAGAAGAATTAGTGATGATCTTCTATTAGCTCAAATACTCTTTAAAGATTATAAAACCAATCCTAGCATCATAAGTTGCTTCTTGAAAATTGACATTTATAAGGCTTTTGACTCTCTAGAGTAGAGCTTCATCTTAAATTACCTCACAGCCCTCAACTTCCTAGACAGATACATGTCCTAAATGAAGGTCAACATCACTATTACCTCATTTTGTGCCCTAAGACATGAAAACTCACTCTAATATTGAAAGAAGCTAGAGGCATTGGGTAAGGAGAACCTCTACCCTCGTACTTATTGACCATTGCTATGGAAATTCTAATAAGAATTACCCAAAAGCATATTCAAAGGTTAAGTGAGTTTAAATATCATCATAAATATGATAGTTTGAAGTTATTTTCCTTATATTATGCAAATGACTTACTATTTTTTCTGAGGAAGTAATCCACAATCTTTGGAAGTTATCATTACTTCTTTGAAGTTGTTTTCCTTAATATTAGGTTTGAGTATCAACATTAAGAAGAGTAAAATAATTATTTTTTCTGGTACTCCTAATGTGTTTTTGTTGCAGCAAATATCTAGCATGCAGACACTCAAACTCCCTTTTACATATCTTGGCCTTGAAATCTTCCTCAAAAAGACAAAGTTCTCTGACTGCCATAAACTAATTGACTATACAAAAGGGAAGGTAGGAGTTTGGAAAAACAAATTGTTATCTCTAACTGGACGCATGCAACTAACAAAGAATAGCGTTGCCAACCTACATACTCATAAGGGCTCACATATGGTGCTTCCTAAAAGATTAACAAAGGAATTGGAGAAGTTTTTAAGGAGATTCCTCTGATTAAGAGACATAAACAACTCTTAAGGAGCCGCATTAAGCTAGAAGAGAGTTTGCTCTCCCATTCAAGGAGGATTAGAACTTGCTTCCTTAAGAATTAAGAATCAAGTACTAATTGCTAAATGAATTTGGAAATTACTGAACAACAAGGAGGACATATAGGTCAAATGATTCGTACCTTCTATTTGGACAACATTAATTTCTAGAGCTTGAAAGAATCAAGGGACCATTCTTGGCCTCTACTGAAGATACTAAGGATGATGGAACTAATTTATCCCTATATTAAGATTCAGGTTAGAAATGGGCTTGACACTTGGTTATAGATGGATAACTAGTCCAATATCAGCCTTCTTTGCATTAGAAATGACATGAATTGCTTTAGAAACATGTTGCCCAAGAATACTACATCTTGGAAATTATTCAAGGATCTAAGTGGTACCTCCTTCATAGAGATATGTCCCCTATAGCTAATAACTTCACCAAACTATCTTCCCAATGCCTTAACTTTAGACTTCGCTATAATCTTGGCAATTTGGCCGAAGCTTAACCAGGCTCAATTTGAAGCTCAAAATGTTTAAAGAAAACGGTGTCATTTTGTATAAAATGATATTATTTTTCACTTTTAATTTAGAAAATTTAAAAATGTCGATCAAGTCGATTGCCATCCCTACTTTCTTGTTTGGCAACATAAATTTGGCAAATTCACCGGTGCTTCAGACCTCACTACCCTAAGGTTAACTGGTTTGACCTAGTATGGAAGAACTCATTTATGCCAAAAGCTTTTGCAATATGCTGGGTAGCATACTAAGAAGACTTTGGACTAAGGCCATGTTCCGTTCTATTTAGAGCCTTTTATGCTACTAAGAAGACTTTGGACTAAGGCCATGTTCCGTTCTATTCAGAACCTTTTGTGTCTTCTGTAAAATTCTTCTAGCTAATCATAGCCAGACTATGCTAAGTAATCAAGGTAGAGAATGATGGACGAATTACGGAAAAACCAGATGTAATCAAATTGTCACAAAAGCAACAACTATAGTGGCTACATCGTAAGACCACATGCAATATCAGGATGTAAATCAACACAACAAAATCAACGTCCAGCAAAAAGAACAGAAGAAGAAGAGATGATTGTTGACAAGAGTAACAAATAAATGGCAGAATGTTGACTGTAGCTCATCCATCTTCTGGTGCTTAGTGTCCCCAATCATTAGCTCGTCATCTCCCCCGCCAAATGCAGCGTGCGGAAGAAGACGAGAGAAGTTTGTTTAATTGTGAATTGGTTTGTTTTAATTTTGATTACTCTAATTGTTGTCGTTTTAACTGTTGACCTAGATGCCGTTTTGGTCACTCCCCACTGTTTTCGTTTTGAGCAACTATGTAAACCTGGGTCGTTTTGGTGCTCACTTAAACTCATTACACACGTTAATATATACAAATTTAATTTCCAAAAAAAAAATAGTAGTGAATTAGCTCTTTTCGTTACAAGTATACGAGCTTAAGACTAAGGCCACAGGGCATGCCCCAAGAGTTACAGGGACGGGAATTAGATAAAACAGCTCTACTGCCTCTGCCTCTTTGGTGCTGGGTCCGAACAATTTCCAGCCTGCCAAAACAATTAAGCCAGAAATGGACAGATTATGAACTACGAAAGTAAACTAATTCAGCAAACAACATTTAGCGTTGTTTCCTCGTTCTTTTTTTTATAAAAAAAATTGATAGATGGGTGTCTGGATTGGGGAATTGGGCACATATATGATATACCACCACCTCACACACCTGTTACACAGGTCTCCCATATCAAATCTTAATCATGCATGCAGAAGAATGTACTTTTTAATTATATGTTTTCTTTATCTTTCCCACCTTCTTTTTCACCCAGTCTTTAACTTATTATTGCTGGGATAACTTATTATTGTGTGGTTCAAATCACATTTCTTTCTCTATTTCCTTCATTAACTTCCATACCTTTTACTCTCTAAATCCTTGCCAAAAAAATAACTATTCTGGGAATAAATTACTCCATTTTATAAGTTTCAAATAATTGACTTCAAAGCAAATTCACATAATAATGAGTCCGGACCCTCAGCCTAATAAATATCCACTACAATCTTCTATAGAATTCAGCATATATTTTTCATCACAACTTGGTGAATTAATGACCTCAGTTAGAGCCACATGGATCTCGTTTTGTAAAAACACACACACAACATGAAAAATCATGATAGTACTTCAAATAAATATAACTTTTCTAATAGTTTTCAACTAAAAGGCCACAAGTTCGTCAGGGTTGAGCTTCTCTCAGCATCACAAATGGTAGTATGTAAGAGGAGTGGAAGAATGATATGCAAGAAATTATCGAGCATAAATCAGGGTTTGCCCCAATGGTCATAAAAGGAAAGTATTTTATACCATGCTTGACAGTTGCTCATTTATGTAAGTCATTGATCTCAACATAGCTTCAAGTGTGTCTCTGTTCAGCTGAAATTTCACTTCCACTTCTCCTGAAGGAGATATGATGTAATCTTGAAGCTGCATATTAGTGGCAAGGGCAACAACTTGGTATTAAAAATGAGGCAACTGAATTTTTTCAGAAACAGGGACAGTAAAGAGGGTTTATGAATTCTTTGATCGATTATTTTAACTTGGACATGTAGTAAATCTAGATTACACAATATCATTTTCATACCTTCAGATTGATGATGGCCACTTTATTAGCTGATGCATACTTGGGATTTTCAATAGTCCAGGTCATTGATTTGAGCCGGGGTATGGAAGGCTGCGTCATATAAAGCTAGTTGAAGTGCAAAAACAATTTGAACATCTATGTTATACTGCAATATATTTTACTTTTTTTAATAAAAGATAATTCTATTAATTTAGCAAAAGCTATAAAACAACCATTACAATGAAACATAATATCTGCGACAAAACTAAACTCACTAACCAAAAAGTTGTATTATAATTCATCAAAGCTATAACACCTCTTGATTAGATATTAAAAGATGACATTTAGAATAAAGTTCAACACATTCTTTTGCTTGCCAGAAGCTATATGCAGCACAGCTAGTAAGAGGGTATAAATATCATTTAAATTGGCTTGGTTTGAATCACGGAAGGCTCAAAAAGGTAAAACACCAAGTATAAAGCACTGGTGTACGCCTTAACACTATGTTGAGTTAGAGTGACCTACTACTTCATCTTCCATCAGAGATATAACTGTTAGCTCTTTTCATAGTTTGGATTAGAAAATGTCATCTCAGCTGAGATCCAAAAGCTCATAAGCTGTAAAGCCGGCTCATCGAACACTTAGAAAGTTTGCATTTTGGTTGGTATTTAAACTGCACCTAGTATGGAGATAGAATTATGCAAGAAAAAACAAATAATTTAAGCTGTAAAGAACTGTTAATTTATGTGCGGATAGTTCTAGAAAAAAACACAAACTGTAAAGAACTGTTAATTTAGAGCAGCATGAAGATCTTTTGATGCCACCCCTCTACTTAATGTTTAGAATTGTCGATCAGAAGAACTAAACTCTATCAATTTCTGCCCAGGACTGTTATTCTTATTGACTTTCAGCTTGTCAGTAGGAAATATCTCGCAAAAACTTGCACATGCTTTACGGTTAGAAAAGATTATCGTGCTCACCAAGCTATCGGGAGGCTCAACTTCATGTTGAATAAAAAGAGGAACAAATTTTGAGGCAGAAGTATCAGCAGAAATGGCAATGCCACTATTTTGAAACCGGTGATTAGGATCATCTTGACGAGACCAAAGCGAGGTTATGGTGCTGGAAGATGGCGCCCATGTGAAAGATAGTGGCACACTGCTTCTCAACTGGCAAGAGACACTGGTCCTTGGGAATGGCTGGCAAACAAGAGGGTCATCATTTACCGTGTTTTGGGAAAAAACCAAGCAAATAACAGAAAAAGACACTAGAAAGTTGTATATTTTATTCTTTAATCCTGTACTTGAGGATACCCTCAACTTGTTTTCTTTGTCTGCTTTCAGTCATTCAACCATCTGAAACGATTACATATAAGCATGATTACTTGTATTCATCAAATTCAAGAGAGGACCTTTTCCCGGATTACTTCCTCCTTCCATTGATTCTGATATTTCTGGAGCAACAATACAAGCACCCTTTGCAGATCAAGTGACAGATCAGGTGGGAACAACTTCCAGAGATCATCAGCAGTGAAATTCTCGTTCACACATTTTCTTATAAGCAAACGTAGGCAAGCCAAAACCTACAATCAGATTGTCACACATCATCCATCGATTGCAATAAGCATGAACTAAGACCTATGCGTGTAGCGAGTGTACTAGTGTGCGGAGGATGAAGGGTACTTACAGGGTCGAGTTCGGGGACACTGAGAAGAGACTGAAAGTGGGATTTGTCGGGGGAACGAAGACCAGTACGCCTGGTTTTCCAGAGAGTAGTAAGCAAGTGGTCCAGAGCTTCCTCTTCCTTCACTCCCGATAGCTTGTGGAGATACTGATACAAAGCTTCACTCTCCGCCTCTTCCATTTGTGCCAATTTTAAGCTCAGTTTGCTTCCTCAAACACTTTCCTCGAATAGGACACCTTTTCTATAAGGCTAAAAGTGGTATTTTATACCTCAACATTTATAACATAATACATAATAGAGACTAATGTTTAGAAGTACTTAAATTAAACCATAATATTTTCAAATACTCAAAACAGACCCAAAATGAAACAAAAACAATTTGATAATAATAACTTCCATCATTAGGTAGGATTATTTTTTAAAATAAGAAGTAGACTCTACTCTTATGTGACAAACGGGACTTACCATGTCAAATGTATAACAATAGGTCACAATTGAAAGTAGCAAGTGGACCTACTATATGAAATGCATAATTGTGTACCCATTGTCATGTGACAGGGAGATCCAACATTTTGAAAATTTGTGTTCAATTTGAATCTTTAAAATGTTAGGATTCAAGTTGTATTTTATTGCAAATTTTGATATTTAAAATGCAAATTTGGCCCTTTCTATAATACAAACGTTAGTCGCAAAGTTGAATAATTGTTATCCAATTTCAAATTTTTAATGGTTAAAAATTAAAATTATGTTTTAAAAATGTTTCTTACAATGTTAATTTTATTTTTTTGAATTTTTATCCAATTACTCTAATAGAGGCAATAAAATTTTAAGTTAACTACAAAAAATCTCAAACTTTACTCAATTTTGCAATTATAAACTTTAAAAAGTAATAATTATATATTCAAACTTTCAATTTTTTTTTAAAATCTAGTCCGACATTAATATCTCCATTAACGTTGCTGACGTGACTAGTCATATAAGACAGAAACCTTAAACATGTCTAATTACAACTATATAAAGTTATACAAGTAAGAGTTAATTAAATAAATTAATTAAAAATAAGCAAATTGAAGAAAAAAAGGTTTAAACCCTAAATTACCCATTCAGATTGTTACCCAGACATATTGGGATTTCATATTGCACATCTTTTCTTCGTTCATCTTTCTCCAATTATGTTTATTGTAGTAGGCGTTTCACACATTTTCTTTATTCATCTTTGCATGACAGAGTGTCCTTGCACCAACATAGTAGTTAGAAACTATTGCGTTGTCGTATGTGTTTATTGCAGTAAGTGTTTCACATCATTCTTCGTTGTTTCTTTAATTGAATATAATTTCTCAGTTCTTTCTTGGGTTGTGCACTAATTGTATTTAATGATGTTAGAATGGTGGGTAACTGAACATGTTTATGTGTGTCATGTAGATGAGTTGAGAGATGATTTAATTTTTGTCTACAACCATATGCATCTCCAATTTTTTTGTAGAAAAAATCCCGTCTTTTTGGATATTTAATGATGTTTATATGTAATTTTTAGCTTTATCAACATGTTGTTATCAACATCTTCTACTCTAACACTCATCTATTCCAACTTGGAAATTTCTCCTTCTACTTCTTCTTCAAATGGTAAGCTTTGCAATTTTAACATTAACTACCATCCTTACCAGCTTGAAATAGTTATCATTTGTGTACTCATCTTGATCACAATAATCACATTGACATTTGTCTTTATTTGACTTAAAAAATTCTTTTTGATGAATGATTTTATGATTTTATGACAATCTAATTAGTTATTTTGTGTATTCATCTAGGTCACTTATCTCTTGCCTTCAAAATTTGTTTAAACCTCTCTTTAAGCTTCTACTCTCAATATCATCGAATAATCTTTGTTAATAGTAGCTGAAGAATTATATAATACCATATGATTTCTCATTTGATCATATTTTTCATACAATTCCATCAAGAATAGTAATGATCAATGCATATTCTTTACTTTTTCAATAACTTTTATTACTCCAGACTAAAACGTGGTAGAGGATCTAACTCTATCAACTCATCCCATAATCTATCATGTATTTCATTCCAAGTTCCTAAAGAGATGTAATATACATGAATAACTCTACTAAATCTTTCAAATTTGAATTTAAAATCCACTATGTTACCATATAATTTACCAACTATAATCACTTAATAATTATACTCGAGCATTTTAAACTTGTCATCAACAAACCATAATTTGTTATAAATGATCTATTTTAATATCTAATCAAATGTGTTGCTATTAGAATGACACGTAAAGAATTCTACAATTGAAGCAAATCACCTTGACTTCTTTTTTGAAGCAATCTTTAAGTAGATAACATCTTTTTTCAAGCACATTTAAGTTACTAATTAAATATTTGTATAATGATATTATAACTAATTAAATATTTGTATGATGATATTATAACATGATAAACAAGTTTGGGAAGAAATAAAATATATGTAGCTTTCATTTCTTATGCACCTGGTATATATTTGACATGGGAAGAGTGTCAAGGTGTCATTAATGGTATAAAATTCAAATTTTGAACACTAGTTACCATAATTTTAATAAGAAGATGAAGTTACAAATATCAAATGTTAAGCCTAACATTGGTCAACATTTTTATGAATGTATCAAAAGAAAAGTAAGTATTTCAATTATTATTTTTCAATAATTCCATTAATATAAAAAATTTTAATCAATATTCAAATTGAAGGTGTCTTATAGGTGCTTAGTATTTGTAAATGAGATAAAATTTTGTTTTTGTTAGAAAATATTTCAAACATCTTTTGTGTGTTGAGGTAAGATTCTTGTTTGTAAGGTGCATTGTTGTTCGAAGGAAACAAGTATATGTAGTAATTTATCTGCATAATGCAAATAGCCTAATATTTGTGTTTATATCTTTATTTCGAAGGTACCATGTGAATTTATAGCTTGGGAATCAGATATAAGTAAGACATATATAAAGACATTGTAATAGTTAAAAGAGAAAATGTAACCTTTTTCTCTTTTTGCAATTGCAAGTAGTTTGTTGTCTTGAAAGAACAAGGAAACCATTGAGTATGTAAGTAGTATTTAGTCAATTTCAATTTCTGCCCTATCTTTTTACTGAAAATGCTTTCATATTAGGACCTTGTTGGAAATAATATAACAAATTTAACTTATCTGGTTTATCTGGTTCAAAAGTACCAACCTCTAAAGTTGTAGTGAAACTCTTAAAAAAGCTTACAAAAGTGGTTTCTAAATTGCAAGCTTGGTTTCTGCTAAATCCACGATAGTTTTATGTGAATTAAGGACATTTTGATCGAAAAACACCTTCCTAGTTATATGCAAAGTCTTTCTTATAATTAAATGAATTAACTAATAGTACATAATGTATATAAGTAAGCCTTAGTATACACATGACATTTTTAACATCTTCTATTTACAAAAGAAGCATGCATTATGTTTGTGAGATAATGTCTTCACAAATCTATGGGAGATCTGATTGGTGTTTTGCACTTCAAGTTCCCTCAACATTTGATATTATGAATGGAGGTGTTTAGGGTGGCAAACTTTCTATTTGTATAAAAGGAGAAACACATTTAAATATAATTTTTTTGTTACAATGAGGGAACAGGGGACTGTAATTTGATAATCGTGTAGAAATGCAGAATTTACATGATTGAACTATACGACTTTCTAAGCCTAGATTAATAACATAGAATCACCTGCATTGAAGAAAAGATTTTAATCATATCTAAGCATGAATTGGTGGAAAATTTATTTGGCAAAAAATTTTCTAAGACTATTGCTTATGTTCTTCTTCATTTCTATGTTCATATGATTCATATATAGAATTCAAAATGTTCCTCACATACTCTCTAGCCTTAGGCAACCTATAATTCAACAAGTTTACAGCCATTTGAACTAGCAAAACTAACCCAAACACTTCCATTCCTTCCAATCCCTATAGCATACACCACTATAGATTTCTCATCACATTTGAGATCCCAAATACGCAGGATTATGATTATGTAAGAATCAAACTTCATAATAAACATAGATCAAACATTAACATCAAATATATTGAAACTAAGCCACCAATTCTATAGTACAACTTGCAATTTTACAATATAACACTTATAGAACAAAGTCAAACCATGTTTAAAATGTTGAACCAGGTCATGTCAAAATCATCAAACAAATGCTAACAAATACATAACCATAAATTGGTATCCAAATTCTCAATCATCAACAACTTGATATTTTCTAAGAGCAGATCTTTTTACCCTCAGTTTGATCCTCCTCCTAGTTTAAGTTGTATTTCCAATTATATTTTAGCAAGTTTGAGTTGTTGTTTCATTAGTATTTAAAGGTTCTAGTACTTGACAGTGACTTTTACCCATCTATGAAGCATAAAAAATTAAAAATCTAGATTATACTGATAATTGTAGAATGCATTACATTTTAGGGTATAGTTTGATATGTAAACCCGTTAATTTAATCATTTAGTATGTGTTTAGGTTAGAATTGTGTTAGTGTGTTAATTATTTAAGTATTTTATGGGTTAATATAAGTCTTTGAGCTTAAATATTATATTTTTGAGGTACCTTGATGTGTTTGCTAGTGTTTTAAGGTTAACATCGAAGAACAGAGGAGTTTCGGAGACATTCAGGTCGAAACAACAACCCACGATCATGGGTTATCGGGCCACGATTGTAACAGAAGCACCAGGTGTGGCCCATGATGGTGGCAAGGAATGGCCTACGATTGTGGCCTGCATGCCATGATCGTGACAGAAGGCTTAGATGTGAGCGATGATCATGGCCTGTGTCGGGTAGACACACAGACACTCATGAACATTAAGTTTCAAGGGATTTTTTGGACCTTTCGGACCCCAAAAAAGCCCTAGGGTTACCCAAAACATAAAAGTATATAAAAAGAACATAAAAAGAAAATAAAAAGGGAGCTTTGGCATCAACCACTTTTGGAAAACCCTAAGAGAGAAAGAGGACGAGGAAGAGAAAAACGAAGAGGAAGATGAAGTTAACTTGATGTGCTTCCCAAATTAGGAGGTTTTGTGATGTTGCTGCCTCCAATTTTATATTCCAAATTGTATTTCCTTTTCGTTTCGATTTTATTTATGTATAGAATTGAGATGGATAGTATGATGATAGGATTTGGAATAATGATAATGTTCTAACTCTCCTTCGAGATTTTATTTTGATTTAATGTTATCCAAGTTAATTATGTGTTATTTGAAACGGGTATTGTGAAATCTTGCATAATTCTGTAATAAACTGAGAGGGTGAACAGAATGAAAAATGATTAAATCAGATTAATGAGAGTTAGATGATTTAATAGAAACCATAACTAATCATATCGGTAATTGTACGGAGAGAGATCTCGTGTGAGAACTGATAGTTTATTAGAGTGCTTTAGATCTAAGTAAGGTTGCGAGTCTTTTGTTAATTGAGATATTACAAATTTCATAATCCAATTAGGGTTTATAATTTAGGGTTAATGGTTATACTCGAGAGAGAGTAATTAGCCCTAAGATAGTCTAGAACTGACACCCTGATAACACATAATTGGCTAGTTTAACTTTAATGATAGGTAAAATCCCCTTTCTCATAACTTTGTAAATTCTTTGGTTGATTCCATTATGTTTGCTTGTTACTCACGTGTTAATTCCTTTGTGTTGAACTTCTGAATTAATTGGTTGGATTTTATTCTCGTATTTACTTCCGTGGCATTGTTTATTTTCAGTTTTATAATTTTCTTAGCCTTAGATAACATAGAATTAGATTAGTCGCCCTCCTCATGGGATCGATGCCTCTTATACTACATTCATGCTCGTGCATTTGTGGTATTTAAGGGCTTATAAATTTAAAGTTCAAACGACATTATGAAGTTTTTGGCATCGTTACCGGGAGGTATAGATTAGTTTAATTCTTATAGTCTAAGTTTTTTTCACCATCTTTTATTTAAGAAAAGTGTAGGAAGTTTGGGCGAAAAGTTGAAAACACATTGATTTGGACATCACAATGTAGCGATGAAGAATCCAGAAAATTAGGTATTAAGAAGAGATAAAAAGAACGATCATGGAGGATATATGTTATAGGGAGCAAAGGAACCTTGTGGATTTCAATGAACCCCAATTTATTGGGGAAATCATCATCCTTATGTAAACACGTACACTTCGAGGTGACAGAACCACCAAAATTTCTATTGGTCTAACAATGTAAGTATTCATATCGGACATTAAGACCTATTAGGATTTTAGCAAGATGAATTTAGTTCATGGGATTCCAAATTGGACAAAATCATGAATAAGCTAATAGACAGACCCAGAAGAGACTGAAAGAGCAATTTGATCAAGTAATGGAAAAAATGCCTCTTTTATTCATAACCTGGAGACTTAAGTGAGACAACTTTTATGTGAATTTTGCAAGAGAAGTGTGGAAGACTCTCTAAACAATATGGAATTACATCTGCAAGAGCAATATGAGCCTATCATACTTATAAATGGGGAAGGACAAGAAAAACCATTGGGAAATCAAGATGAACCCCATCTTGTAGAAGACTAATAAATGAAGAAAGAGGATCAAGAAAAGAATGATAACCCTCCCTATTATTCCCTAGATCTTGGTATACCATGCTTGAATATCAAAAAAGCTTGGGTAGATGTCCATGAAGAGAACATCATCATTCAGATTTATGATGACGAAGTGACATTCAACATGAATGATGTATTAAAGAATCCAGAGGCGAGTGACTCATTCAGAAAATTGATGTGTTCGAATCTTTGAAGGAATGAGAGGACGAAGAATAGTTAGCAACAGACATCAAGTTTGAAGAAGCTATAGAAGTCTTTATTCAAGAAGCTAAAGAAGAATAGGAGATGAGGGTGAATGAGGAAGAACCAAAAAGAGAATAACTCACCCTTTTACTAGGCAAACTGCTGGATTCCATGAAAGATTCAGGGAGTTTTGTTATTCCAAGTTTTGTTAATAGTTCGCTCAAAAAAGGACATTATTAAGCTTAATAGGTTTTCATTATTATATCAATATTGTCTTTCTAATCATTTTATAATTTATAGCTTACTTACAGGCTATAAAATTGATGTTGAATGAAAAGGGTGGAAGCAAGCCTCTCATAATTGATCCTAGCTGAGTTTCCAATGATAGAAGGTTCGCTAATGACGTTAAAAGAAGCACTGCATGAGAGGCAACCTATGGCTTTTAAATTACTACTTACTTCTTTGATTTTAGATAGTTTGAATTTCGTGGTTAGGTTGTTCCATTTCCAAATAAATATCGTGGAAGAGTAGGGAATTAATTTTTGATAAAGATGATCGGGAAGGAGAGTATAATAAGGTGATAGTGCTGAAAAGAAGTTAGGAAAGGATCTCGGGGGGTGTGTATAAGCATGAAAGAAGAAAAAATTAGAAATTGGTGAAATTATTGTAGGCCACGATCATGACCTGCGATAGGGTAATTATGTCCACGTGATTTTCAGCTGAGATTTTTACTATTTTACCCTTACTTCACCTATATTCATTTCCTACTTCACTTTTTCACTCACTTTTATTTTAACTTTATCCCTCTAAGTTTAGAAACTCCAAACGCTCTCACTTCTCTCTAACCAACTTCCAAATTTCCACTTTATTCCAACCTTCACCTACTCATAGTCCATTATGCCGCGCATTAAATAGTCAATGAAGCATAATCAATAATTGGGAAAAAAATCATGTCTTGGGACGAGAGCAAAGGAATAGGGTGGTGGATTTTGAAGTACCCTTCTTACACAGAGGAGGAAGGTATTCGATTCCAATCCCTTAATGTTAAATAGATAGTAGTCCTAAACTACTTTGATTTTGGTATATCTGATAGGCTAGAATTGTGAGATAGGGTCAAGAATTTGATAAAAAGAATTAAGTGGAGCAAGTTTATACACTTCCAATACCTGTCTATGTTGAGCGTAATTATGTGACACAACTACTCATTTTATGCTCAAAAACCGCAAGTGTATAGAGATTGATGCCTAGACACTACTTAATTCAGATCAGACTTTCTTTAAGAAATGAAATTATATAATAAAAATAATCTAAAAAATTAAATTAAAATTAAAAGACTAATAATGAACACTAAACAATACCAAAATGTAGAAAAATCATAATTCAAGAATTTAAAGACTAGAGATTACTTTTTCCCAATTTTGTCTCCCTCCTATTTTATTAATCAAATTTTGTCTCACCTAAGATTTCTGAATGTATTAACTACCTCTATGAAGGTGTAATTAATTATCCCTAATTAAATAAAATGGAATCAATTGAACGATCTCTCAACCTACCCAATGACTTCACCAATTCAACTAGTTATTCAACTATCCTATGGGTGATTAATAGAATTCGCCGAGATCTCTCTTCTAACTAATCAATTGACATAATGATTTCTTGTCTATAGGTTGCCAACTCTTGTTATACAATCCTACATAAATAATCTTACTCACTCTCTTGATTTGTTGCGAGATAATAAATAAAATCAACAATCATCAAAGACATTTTCATTCAATTCAATAAAATAGGAGTTTTAACAAAATAGTTCAAAAGCAATCCCTAAAACTAAATTAGCCACTTATGGTCTCCATCACATCATCAACACACAAATAATCCATCTTACAAAGATTAGAAGAAAGAAAAACATAGAAAATTGAATAAAAGAAAATTCTTCTCTTCTTTGCCCAAATTTGGAATTTTGGATGTTGATGTGCTATTTTCCCAAATCTTGATGATAATCTTTGACTTCAATCCTTCCTTAAGGCTAAAAACTTGTGTTCTTCACTCAAGGAGGCTCTTTCTACAGAAGGGTTTCGTTTCCCTTTATCATGGAGGCTTGATTCTCTTTTAATAGTCTAGAAACCCTAAGTTTAATGAAACCCCACATAATGACTCAGATTATAATTCCCACGATCGTAGGAATTGGCATGATTCCTACGATAGTGGGAATTGGCAACAAATAGTCTCCTCTTTTATCTCTAGCTCAATCTCCAAGTTGCTCCATTTTCCTTCCTATATAAAAATAGTCAATTCTTACCCTAAATTAATACAAACCTAAAAGAACAACAATGGAAATCAAACCAAACCAAATCATACAAAATAAATCCTAAACTACAACAATAATCAACAATTATGCAAGAAACACATACCAATTACTTAGAAAAACATAGACTAATGCACAACTATCAACATACCCACACTTAAATCTTTGCTTGTCCTCAAGCAAAATAAATACAACCAATCAATTATATCACTTCATTATCACAAAGATCAAAGCATACATGTCCTCAAATTTAAGTCAACTCAAATATCAAATCAATACACATATTATGACTACTTTTTCATTAGTGTACATAAGCAAACTCAATAATTGACACCATCACTCAAAGATAAGTAAAGATGCAAAATGAATCTTTCTCATAGTTTTCACTCATTTCTCTCAAGTGTTTGATGGTTGGTGTTTCTCTCAAACTTCCTATAGGAAACTACACTACCAAAGGCTTGCTAATAAACCAATTTTCCTCTATAATGATTGCATGTATAAATTGATCAGAAGGAACTATTAAAGGTTGTAATGTGGTAAGGTTTAAGGTAGGTTAAGAGGGAAAAAGGTTAATACAAGCATTTGTAAAGTAAAAAGTGGAAAAAAGGGATCACAAAACATAACTCCGAGATATACAAATATAACAATATTTTGCACTTATTGATGCTACTCAATTGTTCTTCCTTTTTATTTTCTTTTCTTTTTCTTTTCATCATTTTTTCTTGTTTATTTATTTATTTTTTATGCATGGAAAAACTATGAATCAAAATAGCACTATATACAATGTAATTCACAAGTAGAAGTGTCCCTAACTCATCTCAGTAAAGATTTTCACAACGATCTCAACTAATGTATTACTTAATACTCTACTAAGCTTGTGAATGGGTATGTTAATGGGGTTTAAGGTTTTAAAATTTTGGGTGTTTTCAAGAAACAAAAGGTTAAGGCTCAAAGGGGGTAGCAAGGGATAATCAAAGGGTAGGTCATTTAAGCCAAGGGTTAAACAAAAATGGTCTTAATCATCTCTATTAAGCATGCATCCAGTAGACTCAAACCGATTCAAAGCAAGTTCTGAAGGTACTAACCTAAGGAAGTATCACTCAAAAAAGAAATAGAATGACTATGGAAGGAGTCATATGGCTCAATCCTCACATTGGCTTAAATGAAAACTCATTATGCATCACTACACTACCTCATTGCTCAAATGTAAATTTGTGAATGAGTTTATGAGACCAACCACTTTCCATCACTCTATATGGTTCACTTTCTACTCAAGTAGCCTAATCCAAGTTCAAGCATGCATTCAATTTAATTCCAACTATCACGACATAATCTCATGGCAATATCTATTAGAATGATTCAAGTGTGGTTCCATTGCTGACAAAAAGCACATGATATGCCTAAATATACATCCTATTTAACAAAATGTAAACAATGCAATTGAGAAAGTCAATGTCACCTCCCTACATTTAAAGATTACATTATCCTCAATGTGATAAGTCAACCACCAAATAAAGGAAAATGACATCATGCCAAACAAAAAAAATGACATGAAACCCAATAAAAAATGAAATGAAACCAAACAAAAGAAATAAAAAAATTTAAAAGTAAAAAGGTAAGAAAAGCTTATTGAGATGATGGTGGCGACGGTGTTGGTGAAGGAGCTTCAAAATTGTTCCTTCAATAGAAATTGAGGAACCTCTTCTTCAAAATGCTCTGCTCCTTATGGACTTGCCGCATTTGGGTGCCGAGTCCATTGATTTGGGATGTCATTTGTTGCTGATTGGTGGCCATCTAGTCGAGGGTTTGTTGAAATCGATGGACCTCCGTTGGTGCACTTGGTTCCTCCTCTACTGCTTCCTCACCTGGCTCTAGGACAACTTAGGATGTGGAAGATTAAGAAGCGGCTATATCAGTGCTCCTCTTGTTCCTCACTGTAGTACGCATCTGAGGGTTTTAGAGTTCCATAGAATGGAACTCCAAAATCTCAGGGTGTCTCAAATACGATAAGTCAAACATATCAAATCGCGTTGTGTGCACATCTCCCACATCAAGGTTATAAAACAGAGCTAAAGCAGTAACAACATGAAACATGCCAAAATATGAACTCTTTTTATTTACAACACTCACTATTGATCGAAAAATTCTAAAAATGTCTTAATTTTAATTTTTCGATCCATACACCACAAAAAGAAAAGTTCTTTGGCCGAGCTTTTGTTACTTTTAGTTTTATTAAACACAGTTAAACACATAAAATTTATGTAAAAGTAAATGCTCGGCACTACAGATTAGAGAATTCGGTGCATTCCTAGAGTCAAAATGTTCTTCCCCCGTCAAAGCTTTCGAGTAATCATCTAAATAAAAATCATAATGATCATCTAAAACTTTAGTGTTTGGCAAATCGAAAAGACCACGTATGACAGTATAATCCAATTTATAAACAGTGCTGAATAACCTAAACCAGAAAACATCCATTTTAGGATTATATTGGATTATAGTGAAAAACTCTATGGTGGTCATAGGGTGAATAGGTATGTCATACCGAACAAACCTATTCCAACCTATATTTACAGCTAGTTGCTCTATTTTTAACCTCACTCCTATGGTTTCTAACAACTCAAAATCAAAATACCTAGGAGTGATTAGTTCTCTATCCCTAAGGTCTCAGAAATACATACCTTCTTTTTCCGAATAAATTGGAAATGGAGAATTGTAAGCTGCCGCCAAGTCGGGATTACCTTCACTGGAAAATTCACGGTGCAATTCATCGATCAATTCAGTAGATTTCTGATCCATCATTTTCCTTGGTTCCATTGTAAGAAGAAAATCTGAACAAATAAGAGAAAGAGATGAGTGAATTTGATTTTAGAGAGAGGAAGAGAAATCTTACCAAAATCCTTGTGTTTTTGAATGATTAATGAATGAAAAGAGTAAAAGATTATAAGATTAATGAAAAAAGATGAAGAAAATACCAAGAATTTAGAGAAAAATTAAAGAGTTACCAAGGATCTAGAGAAAAATTGAAGAGTTTTAGAGAGTGGGAGGAGAATTTTTGTGGGTTAGAGATAGAAGGAGTAAATTTTGAAGAATGGGTGAAAGAAGAAAAAGGGGAGGGAAACTTAAATTTCCCTCTGGATGGAATTCCCACGATCATGAGATTTCTCTCTAGAAAGTTTCTGGAGAGATTTCCCGCGGTCGTGGGAATCACTCCAATTCCCATGATCGACACTCCAATTCCTATGATCGTGGGATGGGGTGATTCTTCCATTTCTAAACCTTCTTCCAAGCATGTTATGTATTCTCTATGATCCCACAACTGAATAAATCAAGGAAACAAATAAACAAAGACAATCAAAAGATAATAGAATTCCATAGGTTACCTCCCATGTAGTGCTTCTATTAGTGTCAGTAGCTCGACTCTCCTTCCTTAGAAACTCAGCCAGGATAAATTATAAAGGGCTTGCTTCTACCTTTTTCATTCAACATTGGTTTTGTAGCTTATAAGTAAGCTACAAATTGTAAAATAATCAAAAAGACAATACGAATAACATTATGAAAACCGATTAAGCTCAATAATGTTTTTTTTCCAAGTGAACTATCAACATAATCAGGAATAACAAAACTCCTTGAATCTTCCATTGAATTTAACAGTTTTTCTTGTACAAAGGTGAGTTGCTCTCTTTCTTCCTTAATCACCTTTGTCTCCTCTGCTTCTTCAACTTCCTAAACAGAGACTTTCATAACTTCTTCAAACTCGATGTCTGTTATCATCTGTTCTTCATCCTTTTGTTCTTCAGAAGATTCGAACACATCAATTATCCTTAATGAGTTACTATCCTTTGGATTCTTAAATACATCATTCATGTTGAATGTCACTTGATCGTCATCAATCCAAACGATAGAGTTCTTTTTATGAACATCAACCCAAGATTTTTCGATGTTCACATATAGTATATTAAGAATTCGTGAATAATAGGGCAGGTTTTCATCCCTTTCCTCATCCTCTTTCTTAATTTCTTAGTCTTCTATAAGCTAATGTTCAGACTAGTCTTCCACTGGTTCTTCTTATTCGTCTCCATTTTTAAATGTGATAGCCTCATTTTGATCTTGTTGATATAATTCCATATTGCTCAGAGAATCTTCCACACTTCTCTTACAAAATTTATGGGAAAGTTGTCTTACTTAAATCTCCAGTTTGTGAATAGAAGGCATGATTTTCAAAAACTTGATCAAATTCCTCTTCCAGTCTCTTTTGACTTTCCTCCTGGATGGAAAACATCCTATTTTAGTTCTCTTCCATTTCCGTTAGCTTATCCATAATTTTGTTGAATTTGGAATCCCATGAATTGGACTCATCTTGCTGAAATTCAAATATGTTTTGATGTCCCATGTGAGTATTTGCATTATTTGACCAATAGAAATCTGAGTGGTTCTGCCACCCCAAAGTGTACCAGTTCCAATAAGGATTGATACTTCCCTAACCATACTGTGCCTCATTGTAATTTGCAAAAGTTCCTTGCTCCCTATAATATCTATCTTCCATCATTATTCTTTCTATTTCTTCTTGGCTTTTTGCTCCTCAGATGTCTGTTGGATCGGAAAATAAAACATTCTTCGATTTAGAAGAAACTGTAGATTTCAAAACTTTTTAGAAATCAAAATTTCGGCGAAAAAAATATATCCAAATCAACATGCATAGCCACACATGATACGGTATAAGGAAAAACATTTGCATAATCACAAGATGGAAAATATTACCGACTCCTTCATTACAACTTTAAGTCCTCGCTGTGATATCCTATCCTTGGCAATGTATCATCTCCTAGGTGATGTATCCTCTTCACCTTATTGTATCCTCTTCTTGATATTGTATCCTCAACCAATCTGATCTGCCACTTGTCCTTCTTGGATAGCTTGGTTAATAAGATCCTTTTATGGGAAAGGGGAAGAAAACTTTGGAGGAAATTTTTCTTAGAAGAAAGTAGCCAAAAAATGAGACACTCTCATGCAATTTTCGGCTCACCATACAAGATAGGAGGGAGAGAATCAAAACAATGCAAGAACCCTTTCTTACACCCTCTCAATTTCGGTTAATCTTAAAGGAAAGAAGAAATTTTCATCAAATACATCACTTCTTTTTTAATCAATCATAAAGAAGCCAATAAATGAGACTCTTCTCATTTGTCTTTAAGAT
>JAOQMS010000006.1:15720022-15737518 GCA_027563885.1 Erythroxylum longipes | reverse complement strand
AATATCTTGCTAGAGGCCGCTTATGACTTATGGGCCTTGAAGTGTGATCAAGCCCATTGCCAACATCAAATGAGCCTTCAGGGTCGCACACAAAGAGTGATGTGATTTGGGCTTATTCTCTTAGGCCTAATTTATTAGGCACTGAACAAATATATGTGGATATATTTATTGGGTTATAATGAATTAAGTTGTCGGGCTCTATTATATGAGATATAATATGGGCAGAAACTTATTGGGCTTCCATAATCCTGATGAGTTTAGGATTATGATATTCTTATTCCTATTAAAATAGGATTGTCCTATTCCCACTAAGAATAGAGATAAGGGCTTCTTTATAAATAGAGGGCTTATGTCTCATTAGAATACATACGAAAAGCCCTAGCTACCTAGCCACTCATTCCTTTTCCTGAGAGAAAATTTTCGCGACGTTCTAAAGTGTTTTAAAACGTGCTAGCACACATTAACCGCTGCTCGGATCATTCATCCTCTTGTGGATACCGGTAGAGGACATTTGTGAGTTGCAGCGTCAAGATATCTTAAAAGAATCCCAATCCGCGCGTTTCAAGAGGTAATTCTGTACACTTCTTGTTGTGAAGTTTCGGTTAACCAAGGCACAAGACCTGAAATCCTATTATCCATTCGACTGCGCATTGTGCATTCCCGGGCCATAAGCGATCCAACAGTATTATTAGGAAAAGACAATTTGATGAAATTAACCATAAAGGAGAAATACAATCAGCTGAGGATTCTTTCAGAGTTAATTACTTTCTAATTATTATGGATATGGTAATTACTTCGTTGAAGATTAGATTTAAACAATTAACGAAATTTAATCATATTTTTTTATTCTTATTTGATTCAAAGAAGTTGAGGTCATTGGATGTTAAAGAATTAAGAGAATGTTGCACTAATTTTACAACGAATTTGTCTCATGATAATGTGTCAGATGTGCATTTAAATGATCTTTTCTCTGAATTAAAAGTGTTGCAAATTACTTTGCCAAATGAGTTAATGTCATCAGTTCAAATTTTAGAATTTATTAAAGCTGCAGATTGTTCAAATTTTAGAATTTATTAAAGCTGCAGATTGTTATCCAAATGTTTCAATTACTTATCAAATTCTATTGACTATACCTGTGACTGTAGTATCAGTTGAGAGAAGTTTTTCAAAGTTAAAATTTTTGAAAAACCTACTTGAGTTTATAAATGTCACAAGAAGGGCTGAATAGTTTAGCTATGTTATGTATTGAGAAGGATATGTTGGACAATATTGATCTTGATAATATTATTAATGATTTTGCATCTAGAAATGCACGAAGAAATTGTTTTTCATAAATCATGATCCTCTGTATATTTGTTAGTGTAATTCTCTAAGTATTTTGCAGTCTAATATTGTTGTTTGATTACTGTTATTGCTATTTTGTTGTTACTGTTACTATTTTTAGTGATTTTATTGTTAATGATATTTTTAAGTTATTATTAGCTGATGTTATGATCATTTAATATTTGATTGAGTATGTAGACTTATAAATTGAGTCATTTATATTTCATACAAACATGTAAATGACTCAATTTATAAGTCTACATACTCAATCAAATATTAAATGATCATAACATCAGCTAATAATAACTTACAAATATCATTAACAATAAAATCACTAAAAATAGTAACAATAACAACAAAATATATTTACATGTTTGTATATTGTTTATTAGGGCTCTTTTTTTGTATTTCACCTACGGCTGATAAAACGATAGGAACGGCCTTGTAAATGGGATTTAACTATAGGTATATATATATATATATATATACACATAATCAAAATTATTCCTTACTTTAAAACAAGTATCCCATCATTAATACTAGAAGAGCTAAAGTGATGATATTTAGACTTCTTCTTCTAATCTTCCGAACTTCCTTCTGGCCTATCAAATTGTTCATCATCAACTTTAATTTCATTATCCCTTAGGTTAATATTCTAAGCACCCACACACCAGTCACTCATTTTAGTTAACTCTTTTTCTATAGCATATTCATATTATATCATTAGAAATTTATTCATTTAAATATCCTACATCACTTAAATATGTTGATTGGCTTTCATTATTTGATAAGTAATCTAAATTATTTGATGTTTTAGGGTCAACTTTAGTGGCTACTAGAATGGGTTCATCTATCGATGCATCATTGGATGCCTTAGAGGGTGTTTCATTAACTTCTTCAAAACCTACCTCCCCATCATCATCGTCAATTACCTTAATCGAAATATTTACTACAAGTTCATTAAGTGTGCATAATTTGTGATTCTTCTTCCTCTCCATACAGACCTCTACTATCTTCATATTTCTTCCTTCAATGACACTTATTAAGTTCCTCACCACATTATCTTTTTATAGTAGCTTCAAACCATCTTTAGATAACTTATGTGAGAATCTATAAGTAAAATCTCATGTTTCTCTATACCTTAACCTCTTAGTATTAAACAAGAAATTGGTCAATGTAATCTCATCTACCACATAACTAAAACAATCTTTCTCTCCACCTTCATATGTCATTTCTAGTCTGAATTTGGAGCATCCTTTGTACAAGCACTAAAACCTAATTCTTTGGCCTAAAGTACCAACCATCCCTTAAGCAAAACCTACAACAGAAAGAAAATAGATTCAGATCCTACATAGGAAAGCAATACAGGCCCAAAGCAATATAGTAAAGTAAGATTCAAACCCTATGTAAGTAATTTCTCAATTGAATGCATGCCTATTACATCCTTAGAAGTTTTATCAATTCATAATCAACTAAACTAGACCAAAGAGAAAGATAAGATAGATTGGGATTACTATGTGATCAAAACTATGTAATTGCACTATTTCTAGAAATAATTAGGTATACTAACTAGATTTCTATATTACTAGATAATCTCAAAACTTAGGTACGAACCACTGACATTGGCTCTTTGATCAAGTTGATTGTTTTCCATAAAATTAGCATATAATTAAACCCAAGTATACCTAGTTAGTATACCTACAGAAGGAGCTCGCTTGTCTTTGATGCACCAAAATAAAATGAATGTAGCCCACACTTAGGTCCGTTTATGATTCAATAAAACGAGAAACTTGAGTTTTTGTTAGATATGATACCAGTCAGGGCCTTCTTCCTTTAATTTCTAAGTATGCTGACTTAGTTGAAGAAGCGAAATACTTTATATTTTTGTTTTGTCGACCAGAAAGTTTAAAAAAAATCCAAGAGCTCCCTCCGCATTTTTAGCACCAAAACTTGAGGATTTAAAACATGCACAAGACCTCATATTCTCAAGCTACAATCTGTAACCTCATTTCATACTAACATGTTATTACTGTGGAGGCAGAGGACTGAAAGAAAACAACCCTGACAGTTTCCTCCCTTGAATTACTAATGGAAGTATCCTCCTAAATGTTGCTCAAGGATAGGCACTCCAGGGACTGCATCCAAAAACAAATAAATCCATTTCTAAAGACTTATGTCAGCCCTGCCAACTGCAGGCTTCTCCGTCCTGTTTGTCATCCTATTTTTCCTGTGCGCCATCGGAGTTCCCATCAAGTTCTTTTGGACCTAAGAACCAGCGATTCAGACGTTCCGATGCTTTGTTTACCTACATGGAAATTGCAGTTGCTTATCACATGAATAAAGGAATATAACATTGATAAAGCAAATGCCTATTAATCGTCATACTGACCTGTTCATTCCAATCAGTCCTCCATATAAGGTAGGAGAGGATAAACGATTGCATCACCACACCACTAAGCAATCCAATCCACAGACCCTGTCAATACATATAAGCAAGGAATGTTTCGGTGGGTTAAATTCTTCTGAAGCTCAATCTCATAGAGACATTAACCTTTTCATGAAAATTTTCCAAAAATATCCTACCTTGACTTGAAGATGAAACAAATATCCAAGAATAACTCCAATAGGAACGCCAATAACGTAATAGCATCCCAAATTGACATAGGCAACCATAGTTTGCAGACCAGCACCAACAGCAACACCTGTGAAAATAATTCAACCATCAGAATTTGATCTATTGACTTGACTGCAAGAAACTTTTTGAGAGGTGGGAAGTCCAATCTACTCAACTTGCCTCATCGCTGCTGATTAATCATTGATTGATAAATATTAGGACTTTTGGAAGGAATCATAAAATTGCTTCAAATAAGAAAACAAATAAACATGTTTGTTCGAAGCCATCTTAGTATATTTGTATGAATATTCTACCATCAGACACTTTTCAGTTGGGATTTCGAAGTAACGAGAAAAGAAAAATCACAATACTACTTTCATATCATAGAACAACACTTGCCTGAGAGTACTGGTTGAATACTGTTGAATAAGATTGAGAAAGCAAGTAGAACAGAAAGATCGGACACTGTATCCGCAATTTCTTCACTGTCAGTAAATAGGGATGCAATTTGTCGACCGAAGATTAAACACAGAATGAAGAAGAAAACTCCAATGCATATTGAGATAGCGAGGATGACTTTGATGGAAAATTTGGTAGCTTTTGCATCTCCCCTTCCAAGTTCGTTTGATACCCGTACACTGCAGAATATACCATAAATCCAGTTATACTAGTGTGCATTCTATTTAGAGATTTGATTAATTAAAAGTTCTATAGGGTGTAGTAAGAAGGAAGACAGATGCTTTAAACCCTAACCTAGCAGCTCCTAAGAGGCCGAGACAGATCATGAATTCCCATGAACTAACATTGAGACTGAAAGCAAACAATAGCCCTCTCCGTTAGGTAGAATACGATATGCAGGAAATAGAATTAATTGAACCATATAAGAAATCCTTACCAGATTGAGAATGCAGATATCTGAGTAGTTGCATTCTTCATATATCCAGCCAGTAAAACTAAAATAGAAGTGTACCACAATTCCAAGCTGTTGAAGATAAAAGGAATTATCATTGGGATGCAATTTCTAGATAACTTTCTCTGTAAAGCCACGGAAAAATATTCGCAATATGTAGAGAAAAGAAGAGCAGCAAAGAGGTGGTAATTCATCAATACACACAATTTAGAGTTCCATGAAACTTGGATTCTCAAACATGTCAGATAAGCACAAAAACTAGTTTACCAGATCATCACACCGGATGATATTGAGAGCTTTATTACTGGAAGGATATCACTGAAGGCAGCTGTAGTAAATCCTTTCCATGTATCAGGACACCAACCTCCAAAGATATACACAAACTCTCCAATAACCATCAACCAACTAGATATGTTCATTGCCCCAATGGCACCACCCACTCGTAAGTTAAGCTTGATCACCATAATCCAGGACAAAAGGAGATGAAACAAGAAGGAGATAGCCGAAAGCCATCCAACAATGCTGTTTCTCATTTGCGACTGTAAGTACATTTGGATGGTTAAGCTAAAGACGAAATAGTAGATGAAGGGAATGAACCATAATGAGATTGGTCCAGCCTCTTCTGCTATAGCCTCCTGCTGACCAATTAGTTTCAAAATTGGTGTTGCAAAAATAAACAAAGGGAGCAATATTGTTGCAGAAATACCATCAACAATCCATGATCTCTGCAAGTAAATGCCCATCATGTGATATTGTCCAGCGCCATACGCTTGCCCACACAAAGTTTCCGTTGCACTTGACATGCCAATCTTAAGAAAAGGGAAAGATACGTCAACCTTTTGCTTGGATGCTTACTTGGTGATAGTTATCATTTCTACACATATATACACAAATTCATGAAGCAATTTGAATTTCTTTAAAAGGCGAAATTCTCCAGTCTGTTTTGCAGGTGACTTTGCAATTGCGTGGAGAAAGACTATGTGAAAAACAAATAAAGCATCATGACTCCACCTAATCAACAAGGACTTACCAATATGCCATTGACAAAACGCAGAAAGATAGTTTGCTCGAGAGCGTATGCAGCAAGCGGCAAGACGCCAATGTGTCCCATAAACAACTGTGTCACCACAATAACTCCAAATGAAGTCACCCTAGCCACAATTCCCGGGAATGCAATGCTCCAAATCTTCTTAGATTCCATCCAAATCCTCTTTTTCAAGTTAACATTATCTTTTCTTTCAAGAAGTCCATCCTGAATTGAGTTATCCATGATATTCTGCAAAACCGCATGCAATAATAACCGTTAATGTCATGGATAGAATCACTAGGAAAATAATTTAGCGCACTTCACCTTCAGTATAGTCAAATCATGTCATCTGATGACAAGGGGCCATTAATTGGTAAACTGAAATTGTCGTGTCCTAAGTATTACACACCCACCTGTGAAACTTAAGTGACACACACAGAAGTGGTCGTCGGATACTTTTGAAGATATTAAGTGCACTTGTGAGGCAACTATCTACGCTTACAACCTCTTTTCCCCTTCCAAATTTAAGTCTTTTCTATGATTTAAATTTTCGTTTTAGAACGTCAAACAATGTTCTGTGAAGAGTAAATATTGTTGCGTCACATTATTTAAGGGTACATATTCTAGTCAGGTTTCGCACCTGTCATGTCAGCAAATATTGATTTCTTTTATTACAAGAAGACAGTGGACAGTGAGCAGAAATTAAAAAAAGAAAAGAAAAGAAAAGAAGAGCTAGCTAACCAACGCTCAACTCAGACCAGAGGGAATGAACAAATAATTGACAGGTAGTTGAAATAAGTACTCTTATGTGAAACGGAGAAATGCCTATTGCTTCAAAACGAACAAAAAAAAGAAAAAGAAAAACATTTGAACTGAGACAAAACGCAAGCTCCTTGAATTGCTTTCTTGAAGGGGGTTGTTTCCATTGAATTCATATACGTGAGATTCATTGATTTCCATGAGAAATGACATAACCATCATTTTGTTGTTGTTGATGCAGCTTATGATAATATTCTAGTTGCTCTATTAAGGGTAGTTCATATAGTACAATCACATTTCAGAAAAAGTTGCTGCATTTAACATGTTATCTAATTGGTTAAGATTTAAAATAAGAAGGAAGGAGTGAACGTCCGAGAAAATCGACATATAATTATAACTTGAACGATTACGCACTTAGATATATATATATATATATATATATATATGTGCGCGCGCGCGTGTGAGTGTCCGTTTGCTGAACAGAGAAAAAAGTTTAGCGGTAGGATATCGAATGAATGGAACCATCCCTCTTAGACCGTCCAGCTAATTGAGGGCTTAAGCTCAGAGCTAACAAGCGTGTGCTTGATCTTCAACCCATATAGTCGGTGAAGTTTGATAAAGCCACCAAACATATACCATGCAAAATATTCCGTTGCTGGATTAAGGAAAACAGGAGAGAATGATAGAGCCTACTAACTAGTGACAGAATGTCAAAAAAAAAAAAAGAAGAAAGGAAACTTTTCTGAGACCAAATTGCTTAAATATTGAGTATGAGCATGCGATGGCGAACGCACAAAGAAACCAACGGGAAGGAAGACAGAGGAAGAGGAATTGAGCATTACTACCATAGGCTTGAAATTTATATGACCACAAGTAAAAGAACCAACCACAACAACGTTAAAAATCCAACAAGAGAATACAAAAAACATGTCGTCTACAGGTTCCAAAGTAATTAGTGAAGCTCGATAAGTGATAGAAAAGGAAGGAAGAAGAAGAAAACATACATACGCGCTTCACTTCAGCTGCCAAGTGCAAGTTAATTGATTGGGGACTAAACGAACTCTTCTACGAAGCTAAAACTTCACTGAAAGTCGACATTTGTTAACTCTGGTAGCATTTATATACTTGGCTTTACACGCAAAAAGACAATAAGAAACAAAAAGAAGTAACAAGAAAAATGAACAAAGGAACAAAAACAAAGGTAGAGTGAAGAAAGGCGGTTAGCTAGACTAAGACTTGCTGCTGTCCACGAATTCAAGTTTATCAAAGTTGGGTGAAGTGTATGCACCAAGAGCCACATGATGACTTAATTTTCAAGTACACCGAATTTGCTGTTCACACTCAAAAAATGTTTTATTTAACTAATTCTCCGAGTTAGTCAAAAAAAAAAATCTGAAATGTGTATGATTTGTTTAAGAGTAACTTATAAAATTTTTGTAATTCTTCAACATACAAGATGAAATTGACGTAAACAATAAAATTATTTAAGCAATGATTGGGTTATATCTCTTTATAGTCTGCAATGACGAAATTTCAAATTAGCTAGCCAATATAAATAAAGAAACTTGTGATAGTAATGTACTCTGATCTTCGTTTACAGAATGTGATGGGAGGAAGAAAGTAAGAGTTTTACTGTATGGTGGTTGATACCAATCTTTCTCAACATTATTAGGAGGATGGATTTATGCTCCCACCATTCATCACATCATTTGCATTCAAAAGCCTCTCATATTTTATGACCTTGACTTTGCTCAATTTATCATTTTCTTTAATTTTCTATTAGACAAAGAATATGACCTTGTTTAATTTTACCATTTTATTTAACAACTTTAGTTCATTCAATTTTTCATATTTGTTTATTTAAAATATTTTGAAATATTTAATTCGACCAAAATATTTTCTTATTTTCCAAATTTGAAATTTTTTATACTTAAAAAAAAAAAAGTAAAAGAGCGTCCTTCTATTTTATGAAAATATGTTAAAAAATCAACTTCTTAAAATAATTAATACTCTATAAGACTAATATCGAGAGAGAAGTTAATTCTTGTTACATTATACATGGTTAACCCTTTGTTTATCTTTTGTATACATCTTGCTAATTCTTTATGGTGTCCCTTCAATGTGTTCTTTCCCTCGATCAGTTACTCTCTTTGTAATCTTTTGCTATAGCTAATCTTCTTGCTTCCTTCATTTCCTTCATTTCCCCTTCAAATCCTCTGCCCATCATAAAAGAGTTTTTATTGTTCCTTCCTCTGAAAAGCTCTTTCCTACCTCTCCATTTTCTTTCCTTTTTTGAAACTTTCTTTCCTAAAAAGCTTCCTAGCTCTCTGCCTCTTTCCCTATTTAGACTCTGACTAATGGACCTGTCATTAATTAGGAGTGTGTCAAGCATACTCCCATTTGAAAATGGCGATCATGCTAAAGAAATACTTGGGGCAAGTCTATGGTATGTTCAAACTAATCCGCTTTTTTTTTTTTTTTTGCAATTTTAGTGCCTTGGGATATGTCTAGAAAGCATCAAGTTCACTAATGTGCCTATATGGATCAATCTACAAGGAGTTTCCTTAGAATACTGATCAACCAAAGGCCTCAATATGTTAACTAGCTTTATAGGAAAGCCAATAAGCATGGATGCCAACACTTCCAGAGGAGTAACGTGGGATATGTTAGATCATAAGTACGTATTGATATGGAGAAGGAATTACTATATTATATCCACATACTAAGGCTTGGAGAGAGAGACACAATGTTTAAAGATGTAGTTAGGGTGGATTAGCAACGAAAGTCTTTCCTCAAGGAGTAGGGTAATCAATAAAGAACCACAAGGAAAAGGTTTATCGTAAGGGATTATTTATAAATTATGGGGCTAAAAAGTATACCTAAAGCTCCTCCCTCCCCCACCCTTTAGTACTATTAAAAAATAGACCCTATAGCACAAAAAGGAGGAAAGGATTCAGGGGTTATTGTACCTAGAGCATTAACCAATAAGGAGCCGAAAGTTTTGGTCAATAAGGAGCCAGAAGATTTGGTTACTAAGGAGTTCGTACCTGAAACCACTAGAAAAAAAACTGATTGAAGTTGATAAGATAACTCAGGGTGATAAACATTTGAAAATAGAAGCTTGAAAAACTTCAAATGACCGCAATTTGTCCCACATCAATTAGAGGAATTCAAGGTTGATAACAAGAGAAAATTTGAAATGAAGAATAGGCTTAAGGGCTTTAGACATCCACAACACACACGTCAATAGTATCCTAGAATGTAAGAGGGATTAATAACCCCTCTAAATAGAAAATCTTAAAGGATTTCATTTTGGAGAATGAACTAGTTACAATTAGTATTTTAGAAACCCGAAAAAGCTTTGAAAACCTCACTACGGGTGATTTTTTAGGAAAGTAATGGTTAACACATTCTAACCACTAATACCATCACTATGGTAGGGTAGTGGTTGTTTTTTTACAATAAATTAATTAAAGTGTAGATACTACAAGCTACATACCAACTTATGCATTTAGAGATATTCTACATTTAAGAAATAATTACTGTTCTAGTCATATTTTTGTATGCAACAACTTTTCTTGAAAGAGACCACTTTGGAGTAACTGAAGGAGCTCAAACACTAAGTTTAAGGACATTGGCTAATAGTAGACAATTTTAATGGCACACTTTACTCCTCTAATGAGCTTGAAGAATTTTTCAACTAAATTCCAAGTGCATGTGGAGAACCTAGATGTCACTTATTTGAAGCTAGAAGGGATCATTTACACTTAGAGCAACAAACATAGGTTGTGGCACATCAAAACTAAGTTGGACAAAGCAATGGTGAATGGGGAATTGCTCACTCTCTTCCTAGAGAGTAAAGCAAGGGTTATGAATCCAATCTTTTCATATTATTGATGCTTGTTGAATGCACAAGAAAATAAAACCTAACTCTGAACAATTAAGTTTATAGCAGCGATGAGTAGGGATCGTATCCACATGGAATGTACGTGTAGCTTTTGTAATGAAAGGAATCGATGTTTAGGATATGATGGGGGTGGGGGTTTGGTTAGTATCAAATAAAAAAAGTAAAATTGAACTATTAAAAACAATTTAAATCAAACAGTGAGAAAATGTTAAAATTAATGAATGAGTTTGAAATCCGGCTCTTGGTTCAATCTCAACCTACACACAAATAATCACACTTCATCGTCTTGTTGATCTCATACCTCTCTTAGAAATTATTAATCGTAGGTTAACAATAATCTCTATTAACCCCAATTTTTCTTTAAATTGTGTTTAATCAAAATAAGCTCTTTAACTAAACCTAGCTATCAAACAACCTAGAATAAGCGCTCTAGATTTAATAGGACAGCTATAATACAAGCTAGGAAAAAAATTAATCTAGGCAATAACCACACAAGCTCAGGTTATTTAACCTATGTTATTCTATTCCTAATGATTCATCACCATTAGTTTACCATAAATGAATTGAAAATACAACTATTACGTATTGTATTCCATATTCTGCAAAGGGGTTCATACACAATTAATCTATTGAGAACGAGAATGTTAATCATCCATACATGAATGCCTAAAATAATAAGCAAAGAATAACATAAACAATCTCTAAAGAGAGAGAGAGTCAACAATACATAATGAAGAGATGTTTAAATTTGATCCTTAGCTTCAATTTCACCTTAGAACCGGAAGGAAGAATACTGACCCTGTATGGATGTCGAAGAAGAATGTTGTCTACCTCCTTTCGTGTTCCAAAAACATTCTTTGGCAACTCACATATCTTTTTATATGAAAAACTAGGATTGTGCATTAAACCGTGAATCCTAAGAAAAATGCTACCATCGAATTTATGCACAGTTGTGCATTTTGCAAGTCAAGCGAATTCTTCATTTTCTTGCATTTTCTTGTCCCATCTTCACTCTAATCCATCTCCTGCTTGTTCCACGAAGACAAATGAGTATGAACATCAAGAGAATGACTTAAAGAATGTGCTTCTAACTCATTTTAATTCTTGTGCTTCTAACTTGTACCTTAAACAAATGTGAACCAAAATAAGTATCTTAAGCATTTTATAATATTAATCGCTAAGTATTAAGGAGTGAATATATAAACAATCAAGCACACATCAATCATACACCTCTAATGATAATAATATAAGTAATATAAAAAAAGTAATTTCATTTCCACTTTAACAACTATCTAGTAAAAGTACAAGGTTATGAGGAAGTGATTAAAAAGGTTGTCTTATAAAACTTTAGTGGTTTCAAAGAATATTTATATGTAAGGAAGTTGAAGGAAATCAAGAGGAATTGAAATTGTTTAAACACAAAATTGGGAGCATCAACACTATAAAAGTTGTGAAAGGGCAAGGGAGTCACTAATCATAGTGCAAAGGAGTTGGAAAACTAACTTGATATGGAGATACTTCATAAAAAGAAAGACTAGCACTTAATGAGTATACATCAACATAATCCCACCATAATTCTCTAATTCAATAAATTTCCATAATCTAATGGCTATAAAAAATTGGGCAAAAGATTGTAATTCTTTTACAATTTAATCCTAGAAAGTAAAATACTAATAGAATTATTTCTCTTATCGATTAAAAGGGACAAGTGGTTTCCACTTTAAAAGGTTTTAAGGAGTAAGCTTTACTTTTTTTAGAAAAGCTTGTTGGCACTCCAGCTCTCATTTCTTTATTAATCCCTTTATATCTCTAATAAAACTAGTCAAAACTAAGGAAGTGGAAAAGATACTGTTTGAACTCAACTCTATTAAATTCCCAAGACTTAATAGCTTAATGGGTTTTTTTTTATCAAAGGACTATCAAAATAACAGTCATTGATGTTATAGTAGAACTTTATTAAAAAGGTAAAATTCTAAAGAAAATCAATAAATCCTTTATTTACTTAGTTTTTAAATGCCTAAATCCTTCCTCTTTGAATGATATTAGGACTATCTCTTATTGCAATTTCCTATACAAAATCATTTCTAAGATCATTGTTAATATGATGCAATTGGTGCTGAAATCAATTATTAATGATTCACAAAAAGTCTTTGTAGATGGAAAATCTATTAGGGATAATATTCCAGTGAATCAAGAGCTATTCAACAGCTATTCCATGAGAAATGGCCCCAAAAACTATGCCATTAAAGTTGATTTCTTCAAGGTTTTTGACATATAAGTTGGAAATTCATATTTAATCTCTTAGAGGCTTTTTATTTCCTTTTAAAGTTTTGAAATTATATCAAACTTTACCTTACATCTACCTCTTACAATATAATGCCCTTATTAATGGAGAGCCAACTCTATTATTCTTAGGAGTTAAAGGCTTGAGACAGGGAGATCCAATCTCTTTATACCTTTTCATGTTATACATGGAGGAACTTACAAGATTAATCAATGTTAAATCATCTCTAATGCTAACTGTAGATTCTATAGAAAGTGTAAGAAGGTTGGTCTATCCTTTCTTTCTTTTAAAGATAACCTTCTCTAATGCGCATATTCCCTTAGTTAACTTGGTAATAGCCACTCTTAAGGTTTTCAAAGAGCTTTCTAGTTTGAAGGATAATAGAAACAAAAGCTACGTTAGTATCTCAGGAAGTGTTTACTCTAATAAGGATTAGATTTTAAGTATCTTTGGGGTTTAGATCATGAATCCACCTTTTAAATATTTAGGAATTCTTATAACTATAGAGAAAATTTAGTTTAGGTACCATATTCCTTTAGTTGAAAATTCAAAGAAGAGTGAAACGTTAGTGCAACAAATCCATCACTGTAATGGGGAGATTCTTGATAATAAAAAATGTTCTAATCTCCTTTCAAATGTATTGTCTTCTTATTTTTTACTATGTAAAAGTCTAATCAAAGAAATTGAAAAGGTACCTATGGGTTAGAGATAAGGAAGGTAAAGTTTCCTAGTAAGGTAAAGAATGATGATTGGGTGTAACACGTATTAACACAAGCAATAAAGTCATCTTAGGTAAAAAGATATGGAGTATCCTAAATGGATTGATACCTTTGTGTAACACATATTATTAGCCAAATGGATTGATACCAATAATTATAAAAAGAAGAAGCCTTTGGTAGTCAAAATGTATTCTCTAGCTATTGATTTATCAAGGACCTACTAAAGCTTAAGAATGAATTAGGAGGAAAATTTACATATAAAATTGAGGATGGGCAAACAACTTCCTTATTTTTTGATAATTTGTCCAAGTCAGGGCCAATTTGCAGTAGTCTAATTTTACCTCTTCTTATCGGAAGAATTCCTTTAAACTTCAAAGTTCATGTGTGGATCAATCATAATAGTGGTAAGGAGTTCCTAACTTCATATAGGCTCATCTATTAGACCACAGTCTTATCTCTTGGAGATAGGACAAATATATATAGACTAGGTACTACACAAAGGTATACACTAACTCATCTACTAGGGAAGCCCTAGGGGACAACGGACTTAAATTGCTTAAATGGAAATTTGTATAGAGCAAGATCTACCTTTTAGGTTTCATTTCTATTATGGCTCCCAATCAAAAATAGAATGCCTGCACTAGATAGTTTGAATTACCTAAACATCAATAACGCATACGTAATGTGCAAAAGAGGTCTTGAGTCATCTAATCACATTTTCTTTTATTGTAGAGTTTCTTAGGAGATCTAGAATAATGAAATATAAAAAAAAGCTCACTTTTCTATGAAAAAACTAGAACATGTAAATTATCTTCAAATTGAGTCTCCTTGTTCACGGGCACAAAAATTCAAGAAGTGAAGAGCAGCCATATTAGATGAATTTTCTACACTTCTTTCTAACTAGACTTGGAGTTCAGTTACTTGACCTCAAAATTAGAATATTATTGGTAATACTATTCAGCACTATGAAGTGCATATGGTAGCTTTACAGACATTGAATATGTAGTGGTTTGAATGATAAATGTTTTACAAACAGCTTTACAGTCTACTATAGGAATCCGCTTATCTCTTAGATATCCAAGAAGTAAACCACCGTCTCATACTCATCTACTGAGAGCAAATACAAGGCAATTGCAAATACTGCAGATGAACTTCTTTGGATTAACTCTTTACTCAAAGAATTTGACTTCTGTTGTACCCAAAATGCCATCTTATAGTGTGAAAATAATTAAAAATCAATTAGGTATTTCAAATTTGCACCAAACATATTAAAATTGATTTTGATTTTGTTAGAGAGCAGGTTGTCTACAAGATGTTACATGTTAGATTTATATTTATAGCTGATCAAATAACAAATCTTTTTACCAAGCCTCTATCAATCACTTGATTCACCCTCCTAAAAGATAAGTCACAGTTAATGGAGCTCCATCTATTGGCTCGTAGAGGGTTATGAATAGATATGATTTGTGATCTTAACCATTTGTCATATACTCTTTAAATTGTATCATAAAATATTTATTTATCTTAGTTTTCTCTTAATTTAAATGTATCTCATCATATGTAAATCTTATGTATAAATATGTCATTGTAACTCACATCATTTAATGAAAATTAATCTTTTCTCCAAAAAATGATAGTATATTATTACCAAATTGTACTGCATTTTGTGCGACCATTTGAGTTGTAAAATTTTAAAGACCAACCATGTAATTTAATTAAATAATGTATGAATTAGTTTAAAATAGCTTAGAAGTTAGTTTTTTTCGCATCAAAATTGAGTTGTGACACGTTCTTCCCTATGAAAGAGGTAACAATGCAATTGACGTTAAAAATGTGAAAGTTTTTAATTCTTAAAAAATGTAATTATCCTTCATCTTGAAAAGTTCTAGAACAAGTTGTAGATCTTCTCCACGAAACAGAACCAGTAAATTTATTTTTAAATAGAATGTAAATAGGTAAGGACTAGAAAAAGAGGAACCGGAGAAAGAAGACAAAAGGCATCACTTGAATTGAATGTGGAGTAGGTACGTTATTAATGCATGGTCCTACGTAACTTCTTACATTACATGTTGCAACTAAGTAACATTATTATTTTTCTTCCAATTATAATCTCTCACTTTCAGTTTGCCCATTTTATTCCATTCTTATTCTTGAAAAGAGAAACAGCTCCTGAAAACCTCGGTAGTCGATAACCATCCCAAGTCCCAACTGGAGCATTCATTCCTTTCATCCACAGAATTAACTTCCATCACCTGCCATTCTCCCGTCACTGTTTAATGAAACAAACTAAAATTAATAATCATTGAAATGAAATCCAAATTTTAATGGCTCATTATACCTTTTCCTCGTACTAAAAACAGCATCGACACAATTCGGTCGATGCTAAAAATTTTAATTCGGTCGATGCTGTTTTTAACAATGTGTGATATAAAAATCAATTAACAATGTGTGATATAATACATTAAATCAATTAACAAATTGCCCCAATCAATTGAACTGTCTAATCTGAACTACTCAATAGTGTGATAGAATACATTAATTTACTAGTTACCTAATGAAAAGCGTGATTCAAAATATGCCTACTCTCAAAACACGTGGACCTGTATATAAAATTTCATGAAAGACGTCGTGTTCTTAGAAAAGGAAAGATAGAAAATTGTTATCTCTTTTTAACTTTTACATCATATGCTTGAAAGTACTTACTTTTTGTTTTGGATTGGGCATTAGGTCAAATTTCCTTTTTGTCTCCAAAATTTATTATTGAATATTCTTTTCAGATGTGAGATGACTCTTGCGTTTTTGTCAACTATTGTCTCATGCAGTTGAACGTTATATGATTAAATGTATTTTTTTTATATTACAACTTTCTAAATACATTTATTTATTACCACATAAATATTTAAGACATTTTAATCTATCAATGCTAAATTTTATGTGTGTCACTTGGTTTTTAGCATGCCATCATTTCAATACAAATACAATCTTTTTAAACGGTTTCTTTTATAGTTTAGTTAACTTGTTCTACATAAGAATGTCAATAGAATAGGCCGACTCTAGGTAGCCTGACTCTTCGACCGGTGGATCGATCTGTGGTTCAGGCTCAGCTTGTCATTTGTTTTTTTAAATAAAAAAATTTTAAAACGACATTTTGAAAAAAAATGAGCGGACTATAGGCCGGACTGAGCCAATTTGTAACCCATTCATGTCAACCATAATCAGCCCGTAGTCTAGCCCAAACAGACTATAATTAACCTGTATCTGCCTAATCTAAGTAAAAAACGAGCCAGACTGAACTGGCCAGACAGCCTGGGCTATTATTACCTTCCATAGTTCTACATACATTAAGTGACTATTATTTCAATCTACTTTACCCGAAAGGCTCATATGCTTTAGAAATGCGGGAAGGGCCAAGACAATATGCAACTACTAGTCAGACAGCTAAAAGGCGCTCGTATAGAACTAGGGTTGAGCATTAACGAGATGTACTGTGAACCCCCACAGCCAATTGGCAGCGAGCAAGGTTGGTAGTTGGGTACTTTCCTGTCCTCTACTTCTTGGACCATGAAATGCACTTTATCATTTCACTGTTAATCTAATTGGGACTTGTGGCTCTTTCCACGTCTTCCTTTACGTGGATGTATCCATTGCTATCTCAGCTACAATTTATATCAGTTTTTTTTTTTTCATATTGAAAAGTGGAAACAGTTTATTAAACTTTAGACTTGTTAATGAAATGTTCTAAAACCTTTCGGGCTTACTAAGAAAAATTAGTCAGATTATTTTTTCAACTAATTAAACTTTAAAATTAATGATGTTTGATGGTTTAAAGGTACAACATAGTGGCGTTTGAAGTAGCATAATTATCTATCATGAATGTGTTAGTTTATGCCCTACAGCCAATCGCTTTGGTTGTATTTTAGTGACAAATTATTTAAAGGCATTATTTATCTTGT
>JAOQMS010000006.1:15690097-15701340 GCA_027563885.1 Erythroxylum longipes | reverse complement strand
AAATGATAAATAGAAATAGAAATAAGAGTCAGATGATAATAAAGAATTTTTATGATGACCTTAGAATTTGTGAGAAAGATCATGGAAATGTCACTTGACAAGTAAAATGATAAATAGAAATAGAAATAAGAGTCAGATGATAATAAAGAATTTTTATGATGACCTTAGAATTTGTGAGAAAATGTCATTTTCAATTTGGAGACATGGAAAATGTGTATAATATGGGTGTAGAAATTCATGAAAAACAAGTTTTATATATGTACTAGTTCTATTTCGAGTTAATGTTCAAATTTAGATCATGAATTGGGTTGTGAATTATATTGAGTGGAAATAGAGCTAATGATGAAGAGTACTGAAGTAGGAAGAGTGAGTTTTGTATGAGTGTGTTAGGTGTAAAATCTAGAAAATTTTAAAGATGAGTGTTCTAGAAAATGTAGTAGAGAAATGTTTACTAATTTTGGTTATGTGTTTTATGTTTTTAAGGATCGGATGTAATGAGATAGCAGTGAATGAATTTTTGGAGTTTATAGAATAAATGAGATGTGTATGTGGTAAGGGTAGAAATTCATAAGAGTTAAGGTTGATATATATATATATATATATATATATATATGCTTTGTTTTAATTTTTCAGAACCAAGCTTTTGGCTTATCTCTCATGGACTTGAGAGATAAGTCACACCCGTGACTTTTGGCTCATCTCTCACGACCTTAAGAGATGAGAGTCACAACCATAAGTTTTTGCACTGATGGACAATCTAGTTTTAAATTCGTATGGTCTATGAAATGAGTTTTTGAGGTCACGGATAGGTTCAGGGTGATGGTAGGATGTGAGAAAAAAATAAAACCATGAAAAGTATGATAGTTGAAAAACGTCAAAAATTTAAAAAAAATGAAAAATGACATGGAAAGTACATGCATGAATTTCCGTTTTGGGTATTTGATGTTTAATCTTAAGTTTTGATTTGTTTATGAGTTTGTTGAGTTATATGGAATTCGAAAATGAGGTTGATATATGTTAGAAGTGTTAGTTTAATGAATGGAGAAGAAAAGAAGAAAATGGTAGTTCGGAAGAGAGGAAGAAGATGATGAATAGTAGCTGGTCATGATCGTGCTTCATCACGATTTCGACTCTGCTGATAAACTACTGAAGTTGCGATCGTGAGAGGTTGCGATTTCGACTCCGTTGATTAAACATGGAAGTCACAATTGCGTCCCTAGAGATGTTTTAGGAGTGGTTTTAACTGAGCATGCTTCGATTTTTTTGATGATTTCTTAATCTACAGTAATCCGAATGGAATGATTTTTCATTTGGAGTAAACTAGAGACATAAGGTTACAATTTGTCTGAAGAAATTGAATGTTAAAATTGTCTCTAAGGATTTCAATTTCTTGATTGAAATTGAGAAAAGGTACCGTTATAGTTTAAAGAATAGTCCAAATTATTTGGAGTATAACTTTTGGAATACTGAACCAAATTGAATGATTTTCGTGTCATTAGAAACTTAAAAAATAGAGAAACAATTTTCTAGAAGTAAGTACCTTCAAATTACTTCATTTTCATTATTAAATTGATCATAGAAAGTTGACCCGAAAATGTGTCTTAGGAAAAATCTGAATTGAAGAAATGAGTTGTGAATTTTGATTTTTATGGTTTTATTGAGGTATAAACCATAAGTATAAATGATACTTATGTTTTGAAATATGTATGATTATGAGATGAGAATAATGGAAAGATACCTATGATTGTCATTGAACATGCATTATACACAACACATATACATATGTATATGATTGAGTGTTCATATGATTGTGCAAATAATAATGTCTGCAAATGTGTACTATATGTTATTGATACACAGGATAGAACATTTGCATCCGGAAGCTTCTGGATCACGGAAGCTAATGCTGATTTGGACTGTACTATGAGTAACCTAGTTGGTCTCACTCAATTACTTATTTGTTTTGATTTTGTTTTCAATTATCTTATAAATGTGAGTTGACTGTGTTGATTCCGGACATTGAAGGTCCGATGATTCTGATGAATGAATGTGATAATTGAAGTGCTCCTTGTATGTGAATATGAAAAAATAAATTTGTTTTCTCCATTTGATTGTTGAATATTGGACCAAGTTCCAAAGAAAAATATGAATATGCATATGATTGAAAAAGTGTTTCTTAACATTTATGTTGAATACCAGACCACGGTCGAATGATGAATATGAAATTGAATGTAAATCTAAAAGCATATGATAGACTGAAATTATGTGAATGTGATGCATTCTATTACATGAATGCATTAAACATAAGAAAAGTTGTGACTGGAGTAGCCATCGCAAAAGAGCTTAAAGCCCAGAATGTAATCAGAGCCTCGAGCTCAGTTATGAATGTACCCGGTATCCACTAAGGGATATGGGACATTATTTGATACAACTCGGTATCCACTAAGGGATATTGGCTAGTAAAAGAGGCACTTAGTCACAACAACAATAATAAATAAAAGTGAGTTTCATGTGCGTTGCATTTATATTTGATATGTATGTTTAAATGATTGAAATGCACTGTTTAAATGGTTAAATTGTGAAATGTGAAATAAATGAATAAAGTGTTCATTGATGCTACATGCTGAATTAATGTAATGATGGGAATTATGTGATACTGATGTGTATGCAAAGATGTGAATTATATGTTATGTGATGCAAGAATTGTGTGAACCATCGATGATGGTTACCTCATATGAGTTCGCAAAACTCACCCAAAATTTGCAATATTTTTTTGAGGCTCAGAAGAGTTACCGCGTTAGGATAACGGGATTACAGACAATGCATTTAAGTAAGAGATAGAGGTGGGGATCAGTTCGCGTCTGCATTTGTACTTTCTTATTTTTGTATCAATTTGTATATTCCGCGATTTCTGTACAATGTGTATTTTAACATTCTGTTTGTAATAACTTTCCAAATGGGAAATGTTTGTTAATGATTTTGTGATGTAATAACAATTATACATTTAACTGTTTTGTATACATAATAGGCCTTAGTGACAAGTGAAATTCGGATGATTTGTGAAATAATTGTAAACCTTGTGATTGAAAAAGTTTTTGAATAAAATGGGCCCGATTGAATATTGATTTTCGTACAGGCATTTTTTTTATAAAAATTTTGTAACGAGATTTTTATGACTGACTGTGCTAGCAAGCCACCCTCGCCGGGTATGTTCTCGGACATCACTCTGGATGTTGGGTACGTATCCTACGAGAGTGGGGTGCTACAAATTATATGTGTATTTTATGACTTTAGGTGCTCAATTCAAACGTCAGTATCCAAACATTGCCGGTCCATCAAGGCAATATCGTAATTTGGAGCGTACTGTGAGTCAACCTAGATGTTCTCACTAGGATTGACTTAATTTTGTTTAAATTTTTGCAAGATGTCATTTAGTTCTACAAATTAAACCCTAAAATTCTACACACGTAGTATAGGTAAGTAAGGTATCGATCCCACAGAGAACTATAAAGTAAGCAATTTTTTTTTTTCAAGCAAGCAAGAGTGTTTAAAAGCAAGAATGCAAGTGAATTAACTAGATGCAAAACTAAGATAAAAATAAGAGAACAAATCACGAAAAGAAAACTCACACACACACATGATTCTTGGGGGGTTTTATGCGAAATTCAAGTAAGAAGACAATTAAAATCAAAAGCTAGATTGAAGAGAGCAATTCAACAATTTTAAGAAAATCAAGATTCAATTACAAGAGAGTTCACCAATAAACACCTAGTAAATTCAATCATAGAACATACAGATGATTCAATTGTGATGTGTGAGATTAAGGACACCAATCTTTTCTAGTTTATCTCCAAAACTTGAATGCAAGATAACTCTTTTACTTCAAAGAGATGATCAAAACTCAAATGCATCAAGAATCAAAGTAAAACATTAAGATCAATGGTTTAATGTCTTAATTCTATCGATCAAAACTTGAATGCATTGACAAAATCGAAGTTCTTGATCTAAACAAATTAAAACCAAAACTTGAATGAATTTTAACAAGTTAAGGCTACTAGCATTAACCACTTCGAAACTCGAACCTAAGATGATTAATTTAGCAAACAAAACATGCTAGCAAGAACAAATTCTAAATTAAATTCATTCATACACAATTCGACATTCATGCATATAAACCAAGAACACAAAATCATCACACATATACTTAAGTTCTCATGAATAAACTAGGTTTTAAAAGTTAATACCTTTTACAATTGAAAAGAAAAAATTAGTTCATCATCAACATAAGGTGCGGCAAAGAAAAATAAATAAAACCCTAATTATTGTTTAAGTAAATACGATAAAAGATGAATAAAGAGAAAATTACTATTCATATGAATGATAAGTACAAGAGAGAGAATGATAAGTAGCAAAAATAATGAGCTAATATGTCCTATTTATATAGGTCATGAGGAGGTGCAAGAGAAAGTTGAATCCTTGTAAGATTCAAAAGAAGAATCTATGGAGGAGGATTTCTATTCCATGTTGAATTTGGTCTTTAAAAGGTGGAATCCAAGTTGGAGAAGGAAGAGGAGGTGGTGCGTCCTTATAGAGGTAGGATTCCTAACATGAATAGGTTTCCTAATCCTTGTAGGATTCAGATTACTTGCCATCATATTTTTCATCACCGATTCCATTCTCCTCGAATTGCCAAAACAAGAAATCCTTATCAGAATAGGATTCCTTGTGCAACTGGGATTCCTAATCCTACTGGGATTAGGATTTGGCAACTTTGACCATTGCTACTCATTCTGAGCTCCTCTTTCCAAATATGAACTCTGTTTATACAAATTCCATCTCCTTAAGCTCATTTTTACATCTATTGTCCAAATGTACCTGAAAAGCATAAAACAAGATAAGTGTAACATTTAAGACAGAAAATGTGAATAAATACAAGTATAGAGGAACTAAAAGGATAAGAAAATATCAATATATCAAATTCCCCCACACTTAGATCTTGCTCATCCTCGAGTAAGGAAAATAAAAATAAAAGAAAACAAAAACAAAAGATATGAGAACTAATGTGACAAAAAGAAAATAAAAGGGTACAAGAAAACCACTTAAGTGCAAATTTTTCTTCAAATCTCCCAATCATATCAAAGAATGCAAGTATTATAACTAACTTAGTCAAACATTGCCAAAACATAAAAGACATGAACTTACTTTAAATGTAAGAAACAAACTAGATAGCATCAAGGAGTTAGAAGAAATCCACATCATTTCAAAATAATAGGTCCTCTCATTGATATACACTCCAACACTCATGTTTTTAAGGTTCATGTGTTTAACTCTCAAAAATTTAATCAATGGACACAATCAACCATATGCTTACTTTTCAATCTCAATAAAGTATATATGCACATCACAAATTAAAAGGACTTAATCAAGGTTGTAATGGGGCTTGGCTCAAGGTGAGATAATAGAAAGGTAAGAAAAGGTGAAGTACCAAAAAGAGTAGAACAAATACACATCAAAGAGCACCTGCACAAATATGCATCCAAGTACATCATTCTTACTCTTTCAAAGCACAAAACTCAACTTCTTTGATTTTTTTCCATTCCCATCAAAAACTCATGGGAACTATATTCTTTTCATTCTTTTCCTCTTGTATATGTCTCGACTTTTATTCCTTTTTTTTCATGGTCGAATATATCACAATGTAAAACATGGCCATTCTTTCACTTTATTTTCAAGGCCAAGACATCACTGTTGCACAACAAGCCAAAAATTTGATTTAAACCACATAATTGCACCAATTCAAACCATTCCACATATCAACTTGTCAAAAACATGCTCAACTAACCATGGTAAAAAAGTAAAGAAGATAAAAATAAGAACAAGGCTAAGTTAAAAATGGATAAAGCAAAGAAAATGATAAATAAGCTCAAAAGGGCTGGCTAGGGGATAACATGCTTTAGGTTGGCTTTTTGGTTAAAAGTGGTTAAATATCCTAGGTGCCTTTATCATATTAATGAAAACATGTAAGAATGTAATCTTATCAAGATATCAAGCAAGTTATAAAGATCATACCATTGAAAGAATGCAAACATCAAAGGAATATGTTAAAGGTTCAAAAGCTCACATAGGGTCACATCTATTAAGTCAACATGGTATAGTTTCAAGGTCAATCCTTAACCATAAAGCTCATAACTTACATAATAGCACATTCACCTATTTTATGTATTAATCATTATCAACTAAACCTCACGCATAACACAAGAACTCTTATCAATCGTTGGGAGATATATTAAAAAAAACTAAACACTTAAATGTAAAATATTGCTACACATGCAATTACAAGTGAAAATCATTAAGTTTAAGCAAGAAATAGGTCCGGCTTCAATGAATAACAAAAGAAGAGATAAAGCCAAACCCAAACATCCATCAAACTTAATAATTCATGTAAAAATTTAAACCTAAATCTCTCCCCTTCACCCACAATTAAACATAACATTGTCCTCAATGTTGACATGAAAGCAAGAAAGGAAAGGTGAAACACACATAAAAAATAAACACACTAATAAAAGCTGAATAGGAAAGAGAAGGGAAAAGAAAGCCAATATGATTTTTGTATGATGGGTTGTCTCCCATTAAGCACTTTTGGTTGATGTCGTTTGCTTGGCATTACATCTACTTCTCATATGGTGCGTCGAACAGTGCCATCTCCTCCTCTATGCTTGCAGCAACACCTGCATGAAAATGTTTAAAACGATGTCCATTCACCTTGAAGATTTTGTTGCTATCTAAACTTTGAATTTCCACTCTACCATAATCAAGCACAGTAGTAACAACAAAAGGACCTACCCATCTAGAACGAAGTTTTCCAAGAAAGAGCTTAAGTTATGACTAGAAAAGAAGGACTTTTGAACAAATTTGGAACTCCTTCCTACTAATCATCTTGTCATGGTAAGCTTTGGTTCCTTCCTTGTAAAGTCTAGCATTCTCATAAGCATCATTCCTAATTTCCTCTAACTCCCGCAACTGCAGCTTCCTATGGGTACCTACAGCATCATACTCCAAGTTGCATTGCTTAATGGCCCAAAAAGCGTGATGTTCAAGTTTTACTAGGAGGTGACAAGCTTTACCATAAACAATCCTAAAAGGTGACATTCCTAAAGGTGCTTTATAAGCTGTCCTATAAGCCCATAATGCATCACCTAATCGAAGACTCCAATCATTCCTATTAGGTTGCACATTTTTCTCCAAAATAGACTTGATCTCATGATTTGAAAGTTCCAATTTGCTTCTAGTTTGAGGATGATAAGTAGTTGAGGTTCTATGAACAACATGATATTTGCATACCAAAGCTTGAAAAGATAGGTTACAAAAATGGGTTCCCCTATCACTAATAATTCCCTTTTGGAATGCCATACCTATTAAAGATGTTAGTCTTAACAATTAACAATAACCTTAGCATTATTAGTTCTAGTAGCCTCAACTTCAATCTATTTAGACATATAATCAATAGAAACAAGTATGTAAACATAACCATAAGAAGCAGGAAAAGGACCCATGAAATCAATACCCCAAACATCAAAAATCTCACCAAATAGCATATTAGTTAAAGGCATTTGATCTCTACGAGTAATATTCCCTACTTTTTGGCATCTTTCATATAACTTACAAAATTCATATGCATCTTTGAACAATGTAGGCCAAAAGAAACCATAATCAAGAACGTTATGAGCAGTGCGCTTAGCACCAAAGTGCCCAACATAAGAATATGCATGACAAAAGGTAAGAATAAAATGGAACTCATCTTGCGACATACATCTTCTCACAATCAAATCCGAACCAATCTTTCAAAGATAAGGCATATCCTAAAAACAATGTTTAGCATCAACTCTAAATTTATCATGTTAAGATTTAGACATACCTAATGGTAGCTCATTGGTAACTAAAAAGTTAACCAAATTAGCATACCATGGCTGGGAGGAAGATGAAAGTAATGCATACAATGGCTCATCTGGGAAGTGTTCCTTGATTGGTTTGGTGTCCTTAGCATGCCAGCAGCTTAAATGACCTACAACATGGTTTTCAACACCCTTCTTGTCCTTAATCTCAAGATCAAACTCTTGTAAGAGTAAGATCCATCGAATAAGGTGTGGCTTGTATTCCTTTTTCTTCATTAAGTGCCTAAGTGCTGCATGGTAAGTAAAAACAACAACTTTCGTGCCAAGTAAGTAAGATCTAAACTTTTCAAGTGAAAATGCAACAGCAAATAACTCTTTCTCAGTTGTATGGTAGCTATATTGTGCATCATCAAGAGTACGTGAAGCATAAGCAATTACATGCAAACTCTTACAAACTCGTTGGCCTAACACAGCATTAACGACAAAATCAAAAGCATCACACATAATCTCAAAAGAAAGCTCCCAGTTGGGCGCTTGAATGATCGGTGCGGATGTGAGTCTTTCTTTCAACTTATCAAACATATGCTTACATGCATCATCAAAGATGAACTCAACATCTTTCGCCAACAACTTACACAGGGATACTGCAATCTTCGAAAAATCTTTGATAAAGTGTCTATAGAAACCTGCATGTCCAAGAAAAGAATGCACCTCCCTCACGCATGCGAGGCAAGGAAAAGATAGGATAACATCTATTTTAGCTTTATCAACCTCTAATCCTAGCTAAGATACAACATGCCCTAAAACTATACCTTGTTCAACCATAAAAATGACATTTCTCTTCATTCAAGACAAGGTTAGTATCCATGCATCTTTTCAAAATCAATGACAAATTCTCCAAACACATATCAAAAGAATCACCATAAACAAAAATCATCTATAAACACTTCCATGATCCTTTCAACGTAGTCAGCAAATATGCTCATCATGCATCTTTGAAAAGTAGCAGGTGCATTACACAAACCAAAGGGCATTCTCCTATATGCATATGTACCAAAAGGATAAGTAAAGGTAGTCTTTTCTTGATCTTCAGGAGCAATTACAATCTGATTATAACCATTATATCCATCAAGAAAATGGTAGAAAGACTTAGCTACCAAGCGCTCCAGCATTTGATCTATGAAAGGCAAAGGAAAATGATCCTTGCAAGTAGCAAGATTGAACTTTCTGCAGTCGATGCACATGCGCTAGCCACTTTGTACCCTTTGAGGTATAAGGTCATCATTCTTGTTTCACACCATAGTGACACCAGTCTTTTTGGGAACCACATAAATAGGTGCCACCCATTTACTGTCAGTGATAGGAAAAATCACACCTGTATCCAAAAGTTTCAATATCTCTATTTTGATAACCTCCATCATAGGTGGATTGAGGCGTCTTTGCATCTCCCTAGATGGCTTCAAATTCTCCTCTAATAGTATCCGATGCATACATATTGAAGGACCAATACCCTTAAGGTTAGCTAAAGTCTACCCTATAGCGGTCTTATGTTCCCTAAGAACATTCACCAATCTTTCTTCCTGCACACTTGTTAGATTCTTTGAAATAATAATAGGTAAAGCATCATCAGCGCCAAGAAACACATATTTCAAGTTATCAGGCAAAGGTTTCAAATCAAGCTCAAGTGCATGCAAGATAGATGGTAAAAGTTTCTTATGAGAAATTGGAACATCAATGAAAGGAAGATCGTAGGGAATAGATCGGAGAACATGCAAAGCTAAAACAGATTCTTTCACGTTCAAAGGTAAGTAGAAATCATAAAAATTACACCCATCTTCATCCATGTGAATCACAACATTCTCATCATCATATCTATACCAAATAGCCAAGTCTAAACCATCATTGAACTCGAAATTAAATCTATTATAAACAAGCTCGTCAACAGGGTCTAAACACATGATAGAATAAACATGATCATAAGGGTACCTAAGAGCATCATTAATATTCAATTTCGCAACATCATCTCCTACTCTCATAGTCAATGTATCATGCTCATAATCAATCTTAGTTTTAGTAGTCTTTAAGAAAGGCCTACCAAACAAAATAGGGGTGGTTTCATGTGAGTGATCAATTTCCATATCAAGCACATAAAAATCATAAGGAATAATCAATTCACCTATTTTGACTAAGACATCTTCTATTACACCAAAAGGATACACATAAGATCTATCAGAAAGTTGACTGACAACACTAGTATTATTCAAAGGCTTAAGACTAAGAGAATCATAGACATGCTTAGGCATCACACTAATTAAAGCTTCTAAATCACATATGGCCTTTTCAAATCTAGAATTACCAATTACATATAGGATAGCAAATGCACCTGGGTGTTTTTGCTTATTAGGTAATTTCTTTTGCATGACAGCAAAAACTACCTCTCCCATGCTAACAGTCTCATATCCTTTGAGCTTTTGTGCTCTCTTGGATGTGCAAATTTCCTTCAGGAATTTGGCATATTTTGGTAATTGTCTGATTGCATCCAGTATTAGAATGTTGATTTTCACCCTTTTGAACAAATCAACGATTTCCTTCTCTTTTTCCTCCTTTTTGTCTCTAGCATTAGAAGCATTCTAAGGAAAATGGGGAGTCAGTTTGAAATTGGAATTCAAAAAGTCAGAACTTGCCTTTGGAGTACTAAGGGTGCTCTCGAATTTTGATGAAGAAGAAGGATGTGCCTCTTTTGTTGGAGGGGTGCTTTTGGATTTTTGTTGATCAAGTCATGTCAAATGCGTCTCAAGCTCTTTTTCCTCCTCTAAAGCATTTTTTTTTAATCTTTTGCTCACCAAGTGTTTTACCACTTCTTAAATCAATTTCTTGGACGGATTCTTTTGGATTTAGAGCTTGAGAGGGCAATCTCCCACTACCTTGTGCATCTAACCTTCCAAGAGTGGAAGCCATCTGTCCCATCTGTCTACCCAAATTTTGAATGCTCGCCTCTGTTTTCTGTTGAAAAGCCACAAAACTTTGTTGCATAGCCATTGTGTTTCTCACCATCTCTCTTAATTCTTTCAACTCACTCTCAGTGGATGAACTAGAAGGATTGGGTGCAATTGGTCATCTAGCTAGATAGTTGGATTGAGAAGAGAAACCAGGAGGGTTTTGTGGTCGATTTTTAGGGGGTTGATTTGGATTACCATAACAAAAATTTAGGTGATCTCTCCATCCAGGGTTGTAAGTTTGGGAAAAGGGATCATATTTTCATTGTGGTTGTAGGTAAAGTTTCCACCTATGGCATTGGCTTGAGCTACAGGTTCTTCATGCATTTGAGGACAATAATCACTAGTATGATCA
>JAOQMS010000006.1:15661697-15686363 GCA_027563885.1 Erythroxylum longipes | reverse complement strand
TCTTAAACAAGTATATAGAAGTTATTTGCGATTTAACTCATAACAATTTTTGATAGTGAATTTCTTTTAACAAGTCAGCGAAGTTCTTATTAAGAAAAATTTAAGAATTTGTATTTACGAAAAGAATACACAATTCAACCCCCCTTCTTGTGTATATCTTATATTGTATGTAATTTCTATATTAACATGTGATTTGCTTCATACCTCACCAATAACTGATGTGCTACCCACTGGAGTACTCACTACTAATCCACATTTCAGTGTCTCAAGCTCACAATGCAATCTAGATGCCAGATGCGGGGTGATGAAAGAATGTGTAGATCCTGGATCTACCAGTGCATATGCTTCAAAATTAAAAACATTCAACACATCAGCTACCACATCTGGGGAGTCTTGTGCCTCCTGTCTAGTAATGGCGTAGACCCTGGCCTGAGATTGCGGCTGGTTGCTCTGCACCTCAGTCCTAACACTGGGCCCTGCTAACTAAGTCTTACCTCTACCTCTACCTCTTTGTGCAAGTCTGCCAGCTCTACTCCGCTGAACTATTGTCTCAGTTATAGTTCCTCCTCTTGCTCCAGACTATGTTTCCAACATCTCAGGGCAATCTTTGATCTGACGCTCATATGAGCCACATCGAAAACATGCTCTCGATATTCGCCAACACTCACCACCATGCTTTTTACCACAGTGCTCACATTTAGGCAATTGGTGCGACTGACTGATAGGCATCTGTCCTCTGCCTTCCCCAGACTGAACAAATCTACCTCTTCCTCGAGATCTAGATTGTCTCAATCTAGAATGGAATCAAGTCAATCTGTTCTGACGCTTTCTGAAGCTTCTGCCAAAATCAGCCTAAGACGCATCCTGCCTCTTACCTCTAACCTCCTGTTTGTTCTCTGCCTGACTATCTTGTAACAATTGTTCAATTCTGATCGAGGCTGCTCGGAGTTTTGTAAAACTGCCCAAGTTAGAAATGTTTAGTCTCGTTCTGATCTCCATGTTCAAACCATCCTCAAATCGCCTACATTTTTCTTCTTTAGTTAGGATCAATGCAGTTGCATATCCCATTAGCTCATTAAATTTCATCTCATACTTTGCCACTATGAGTCTGCCTTACTTCAGGTCTAAAAATTCTTTCATTTTTCGGTCCATGTAAATCTTCGACATGTAGTTCTCTCGGAAGACTCTCAGGAAATCCTCCCAGGTCAAACTACAAAGTCTGGTGGTATTGCCCGGAACAGTTTTCCACCACTAATATGCAGGTCCTTGCATGAGTGAGACAGCACAGTCGAATCTCTCATCTGCCTCACAGTCCATCTGATCAAACACTCTTTCAGTTCTCTCTAGCCACCCTTCTGCCTTAGCCGGGTCTGTACTTCTATAGAAGTCTACAGCTCCCTGCTTTCTCAACTTATCATATCTTCTTTCTCACCTCACGGGAATTCTCGGAAGCATCTGAGCAAACTCAAGTACAGGAGACTCTAAATTGACTTCTACAGACTCCATGTCAGCTGACTCTCCAATGTGATCTCCTATGGAAGGTGACTTATAACAAACAAAAGTTGTTATCACTATTGGAATATATCATTATTTATCATATCTCAACTCATATTTGTCCCTAAAGATGCCAAACCATGCTCTGATACCAAAAATGCAACATCCCACAGCCACAAGATACATACCCAAACATTAGAATATTCAAGTACATATCCTATGATGATGGCATGTTAGAGCAAAAACAAATTCAACTTACACATGGCATCATCTAACATAATCAGAGGTCTCTACATTTTAAAACCCATTGTTTGCATTCATTCACAAATCTTACACTATTTCCATCATACACATATGTACAAAACCTCTTATAGGTTTTAACAAAACTACAAAAGAAATGCTACAGCACTTCTGGTGTCAGCTGACAGACCTCTAAGCTATAACTTAGTCTAAAACGTTCTTCTAATCCAGAACAAACACTAAGTCTCTTGTCTTGTACCTAAAAAATCAAGTTACAATTTTTATGAGTTTTTCCAACTTAATGAGTAAACCATCATTGATGATTTCACTGGATGCACATATATAAATCACATACTTCACAGTTATTCATATAGAATATGAATATGTCAAATACTCACACTGTCATGGCACATCATTCCATCAATGCGAATTAGATCATATATAAACACATGCAGATGCATATGAGACTCCACACTCGTTATTAATGTTGTGACTGAGTACCTATCACAGATACAAATACTGGCCCATCAGGCTCAGTCAGAAAAATATATCACGGAGCATAGCTCTATGTGCCAAATCATATATCACGGAGCAAAGCTCTACGTGCAAGTGCTTGATACTGGCCGCTGGGATCACAACGTTGTTATTTGAGTATGCATTTTATGAAATGCATCAATGCATAATTTACCACCTATCACACTCATATATAAAGTACAGTCAAAATTTCATAATCATTGGACCCAAGTCCGGCATTCAACTTTCGTTGAGAATTCACATAGCATAATACAACCAGAATTATCAAACAAATTAGAACACTTCCAATACAATCCCAAATATATACTCCTCGGACTTTAAGTCTAGAATTCAGAAACAATCACAACAGTTCAAATAATTGGAAGCTTAACAAATCAAATTAAATCAATTCTAGGAAATTCATCTAGGTTGACTCATAGTACGCTCTAAGAAGTTATTGCCTGGATGGTTCGGCAATGTCCGACTGGCGTCTCTAAAACATACACAACACATTTACAATCTATCACATTTTTGCACTAATGTAAGTATTTCGTTATGCACATGTACTTATTTAAAATATGCACAATACATGTTTAATGACAATTCCGGGGTACGTTATTATGATCCTTATCAACAATTCATTCAGATATCAAACCCTAATTAATACCAAGTATATTGATAATTGGACTAAAACAAAACAATGTCAAAACAATTTCACTGACCACTTCAGATTTTTCTTCTAACACACATAAGGGTCAATTTTGCATACTAAATCTAATAAAGTAAATGGAAAAATTAGGCAACACTTTCTTTTGGAAAATTGTTCAACCATGTCTTAAGTTTCTAATGACTCTAAGATCATCTAATCTGATTCAGTATACTATGAGTTATGCTCACAATATCACAAATTGTGTATATTTGAACATTTGGCTAATACATGATCATACCCTCGAATTGTACAACTCATATCTTTCATCTCAAGTCATTTGGAGTTCGGATGAAATAGTTATAGCCAAAAGACTTAGGGTTGTTCAATGCAATACTCTAGTTCATAACCTATACATGCAACTACCACATTTTCTCTCTCTAGCACGTAAATCTTCCTTTTCTTCACCGAAACAACTCTTTCATTTTCATTTCATTTTTTTTCCAGCAAAAACACAATCCTAATTCATCTATTCCACGTTTCTAACTCCCAAAAACAAACTCTACACAAATCAAATTCAATTTTACACTCCCAAAATCACAAATCCAAAACACCCACCATTCTTTTAACTTTTTAGAAACTCAATCTCACATCCATTAACTCCAATAACTTGCAAACAATTTCTCTAACTCATTTTTAGCTCATCAGTAATCACAAAAATCTAAAAATCCAAGAATGATTATCACAAATGCAACTTAAAATTTTCAGCACATTTTAAACAACTCCACATCAACACTGAAACTACTCCTTTTTTGCAAGCAAGAACTCATTTTCAACCATCAAAACATCATTTACAGCATCCAAAACCAAAATTAAACACAACTTACTTGATTCAATAGGGATTCAAATAGTGAGAGTGAATCAAAGATGCAAAATCAACTAGTTGTTGTTCGATGGTGACTAAACATAAAGAGAGTTTTGAAAGCTGTACTTTCAGTTAAGAACAAAAGAGTGGAACAAAGCTGTACCGACTCTTCCACCTAAAACATGTACTACGTTTCCTTGTGCATGTATTACATTTGTCACTTATTAGCAGTCCACGTGTCACCATACTACATGTCATTTGTCACAATTATATGTTACCACATGTCACACTATATAATTGGCCCATAAATCAATATTTTTCTAAAATTCACCAAAAATTTCAAATTATCCTAAATATACTAAGATTGCCAAATCACATTTAATAACTAGATTTAATCTAGAATTTTCATTTATAAACTAATTTACTCAGAAATGCCAATAAATGCATGTACAATCATATGAATGTGCAAAAATGTGAATGTCACAAATAATTTATGCATGACGTGCATTTTCCTAATTTCACAGAAATTTTTCAAAATTTATTATTCTAGCCTTAACATGGGTAACGGGATGTTACACCTTTAATTTATCGTTAATTATCTAATTAAACAATTTACATTCTTAGATCAAGATTGATGCTTAGTATCACATCAAAATAACCCAAATATTAAAATTGTTAAAATGATTTCAACTAACCTTCTCATACGTAATTTTTTATGTAATTTAATTTTTTCACGATACAATGTTCAATTAGACGTAAGTATAAAATTGATATTTACTTTATTTAAGTTCATTTATATTAGTTCTTTAGAACTAATGGTTGATTCTTTTAATGTTATTTGGAAAGTATTTTCAAAGTTTCATTGCAACTTCTCCTAGGATTTCTCAATCAATCTTATTTAAAAATAATGAAACATTAATCTTAATTACTTTAGGATGATGAGCCTTATATTAATCATTCAACTACCTCTACATAATTTTTATCATATTTAATAAATACCAATTGAGCTACCCTTTATTAGTACAACTCCTACATAGTATCAAAATATAACAATCCTACATAAGATAGTTTGAAAATCTCAACTCAAAAGATTACTTATGCAATCATCATAATGGGCATTTCTATAGAAAAATAATTAATGTTCCATATATAATTCAAATTAGTTTAGTGAACTTGCTCTCTAACAAACAATAATATGCATATATTTTGTTAGGTATTTTACTTGATTTTAATATGAAATCACCTAGTTTTACTTAGTTTTGATATATTTTAAGTAATTGTATATATTTTACCTTTAGATGGGAGAATTAAAGGCCATTTTAAGAAAAAAGTTCCAAAAGTCATTATTATTGGAGGAATAAAGTTTAGCCTACACCTATATGACAACTCATACCCTTTATAAATTAAGTTCGGTAAAATACATGACCTAGATGTTAGAGTAGTGGTTTAAAGGTAATCAACTTTAGCACTTTTGTTCAAAATTTATTTTGATTAATAAAGCAAAAGGCATTTTTCATTGATTTGATATTCATTTATGTATAAATTGATATTGATCTTAAATCGAATTAATGAAGTCCATGATACAAAACATAGCATGAAGGAAATCATGATGAGATCATGATAACGAGATTCCTATCATGTGCAATTATGTTGGTATCTAAATAATCCCTAGTCATAGGATTAATAAGACAGGACATTATTAATCTAGAAAGACTAGCACATATTATACTCTTTGATTTGATCAAGTTGTGGATCTCATAAACTGTAAGCATGAGATGTTTAGAGTTAATATGTGGATGCTTACTAAGGGTAGTAAGTACATTAGATGACCCACTATGAGATTATCATATGGATGATCTATCGAATGTCAATGATTAATTTCATCATAGCACCGGTGCAAATATCCTTAGAATTGAGGTATTCAAGGATATCTTGGATATAAATCCTGTGCTTTGACACCATTCCTTGTTAACTCAAGACGAGGTCGCTCTTAGGTTGGTGATTGGGTACTGCTATTTATGTTCGAAAGTAATTGGGTAGCCAATAAAGGATTCACCACTCCTGCTAGAAGGAGATGATACCTATGGCATCTTGTTGGGGTCATTACTCGGCCTCTGGCTAGAGCAAGTATTTGTCATAAAGAGGGTCTTCAATGACATATATGAGTAATGAGATCCCAGAACAAGAACTAACATCACTTGGACTAGATGTGACGAAGTCAATATAGTGGGAGTTGACACATATCCCATACTCCGAACTACGTGGGGTATAGTATGGTGAAAGGACGAATTGTACGGTAATTGTCTATGGGAAGGTTCATAAGTTGGATAATTAACTATCAAAGAGTTTGTGTGTTAATCCACTTATATTCCAGCAAATATGCTGGACTCTGTTTCCGGAGCCCAACTATCCAGAAGATCAAAAGCCGTGAACGTATTCAAGATGTCGGGCCCTAAAGATTGCGAGGTTGAAATCGAGATGAAAGTAGTAGCGTCTCCATTGGTGGTCTTCGCCGCAGCAAACTCAGTGTTTCGCCGCGGCGAAACTATGGTAAGTACCACTAAGGACCTTTCGGAAAAAGTTCGCCGCTGCAAAGTTACCAAGGTACACCGCGGCGAAAAGCTTGACTTTGCCGCAGCAAAGTTACTAAGGTCAAAGAAAATACCCTTCGGGAAAGGTTCTCTGCGACCAACCTCTGGCTTTGAACCCTCAATTTCACAACTCAAAACCCAACCATCCAACCAAAAGAATAATTCCCATACACATGCAATCTTCTCACAAAACTTAATGCCCATACACATACAATCTTCTCACGAAACCATTTACAACTCAACCAAAAGAATAATTCTAAACATATAAAAAGAAGCTTCTTCAATTCTTTATTCATTTCCAAATCAAAAATAAAGTTTATACAAAGCTTTAATTGCAAATCCACATTACATCAAAGTCATAACAAAAGTTACAAAATACATTGGATGCTTAATGTTCAATGTGCCTATAAAGCTATCCAAAAGTCTAGCTGCTAACTTAGTACAAAAGCTAACTATCTTGGAATTCGTCCAAATGCCATGCAAGGATTCACTGATTTTCTCAATCTGGACTTGAGGAGTGGGAAAAAATTAGGTTGAGCTATACAGCTCAGTAGCTAATATATTTATAGCCATTGGTAATTGGCCACATATTCAAGCATAAGTAGATGTATATCTAGCAATTCTAGTATTCATACTTTATTCAAGCAATTTAAACATTGAACCATATAACTTAAACTTGACACACAGCTTAAACTTCAGCCATTACACATAACACTTTATTATGCACTATACTTGAACATCTAAAGATGCAATGCCCAACAATTGGCTCGAGGGTTTCGTGAGCAAAACAGAGAAATTGAAGTTTACTCTGTGAAAAAACGAATCCATTTTTTGAATTTCGTGTGCCACAAGCGGGCAGCCGGGAGAAGGCTTGACGTCGACGTGCACGTGACTACGAAACAGTTCCTCTCTTGCCCAAAGACAATCAAATTTATGCTCAATTTAGTCAATCACAATTTGCACTCTCGTGCTTCTTTCATTTCATCATTTTCTTATATTTTCATGCTTGTTCTTCTTTTCATTCAATTCCAAATGTTATAACCCTTTTTCAAAGTATAACATAAACACAATGCATCATGCAATTTCAAAGATTCACAATTATTTCAATTTCAAACATAACAATTTCAAGAAAAACCAAATACACACATAGGCAAGAATTTGCCCAATTAGAGAATAACCATAAATACATTACCCACCTAATTAGCTTGTAGAAATCCAAGTTAAGCTTGCCTTTCCCCTTGCTCTTGGGTAGGATTCCCTTGGTTTCCTACAACAACCAAGGTTCCATTCAAAACCAACATTGCAATAAAATTCATAAACTTCAGAAAGATCATAGAATCACAATAAACACAATAAAACTCAAATCTAACCTAACCACAATCTATCTAGGTTAGAAAACTCAAGATCCAATTTAGAAACCCTAAAATAAATTGAGTTCTCCTAATCCATGTTCTTCCACGAAATCACTTTGCTCTCTAACTCCTTTATCCTCAATACAATCCATTCTATTAATAAAAGCAAGAAGAAAAGATGGTTAACCTACCTCAACAACTTGATTTCTCTTCTCTTCTTTTTCATCGAAACTTTTCTTCTTCTCTCCTATTTTCGTTTCTTTCTTCATTATTTTTTGTTCTCACGACATTTATCTCTTCTTCTAATACAAAGCCATTTTAATGGTATTTTTCCCATTTTACCCTTCATTTAACTTGTCCTTCTAATTTTGCCCCTTTTTGTCTATCAACTACTAACATCTTAACTCATTATTCTGATCAGGTAAATGAAAAAATTTGTTAACACTTCCTTCTAGAAAAGTATTCCCTATTGTCTTAAGTTTCTAATGACACCTAAACCATTCAATTTGGTTAAGAAATCTAAAAGTTATACCCCAAACATTTTTGGACTGTTCTTATACTAAAATAATATTCTGTGTTCAGCTTCCTTCCAAAATTGAAATTCTTATAGGCTGAATTTAAACTTAATTTCTCTATAAATCTTGTACTCTTATGTTTGTAGTTTACTCCGAATGAAAATCATCTCATTCAGGCAACTATCGAACATGTTATACCCAAAATACTGAGACATGTTTAGTGAAGAGAAAAGTTCACCGCAGCTAAGCCAGAAGTTCGCCGCGGCGAACTCCTCCAGAGAGGAATTCTGGCACCAATTTCACAAATTTTCCACGGCAAAACCTAGAGTTGGCTGCAGCAAACTTTACCCGAGAGGAATCCTAGCCAAATTCATTAGAGTTCACCACGGCGAAATGCAGAAGTTCTCCGCAGCGAACTTGTCCAGAAACACGTTCCGAGAGCGTGTTTTGCTACATTTCCAACTTTTAAACCTTCTCTCTTTCATATATCACCCATGTCAAACCTAAACCATCTCTTCTACTTCCTTTTAACCCAATATCACTCAAAATAAATTCATAACTACATTTGATCATTGACCTTAAAAGCACTTGCTTATATCATTCATCAACAACTTACTACATTCACTACCTAAATTTTGTCTATCATTTCTTATTATCGCCAACTATTTCTCATTTTAATAGTTCCAATTTCCAAGAAAAGTTTGGGGTCCAACAACTCTCCCCTTTTAAAGAATTTCGTCCTCGAAATTCTTATCTAAGTTATTAAAGAGGTATGGATACTTCTCCTTCATTGCTTCCAAAGGCTCCCATGTTGCCTCCTCCGTCGAATGGTTCCTCCACAAAACTTTAACCAGCTTTACAGTATTGTTTCTCCAAATCGTTTCCTTCAAATCTAGGATCTCTACTCATTGCTCCTCATATGTAAAATCCTCCCTTAACTAAACCTCTGAAGGTTGAACTATGTGTGAAGTATCTGATTGATACTTCCTCAACATCGATACATGGAAAACATTGTGAATCTTAAATAATTCCAATGGCAAAGATAATTTATAAGCAAAATGCCCAATCCTCTCAATGATCTCATAAGGGCCTATATATCTCGAACTAAGCTTACCCTTCTTACCAAACCTCAAAACCACTTTCCATAGAGAAGCTCTAAGAAACACTTTGTCTTCAATTTCAAATTCCATCTCCTTTCTATGTGCATCCGCGTAACTTTTCATTCTATCTTGAGCCACTTTAAGTCTCTCTTTCAACAATTTAATCTTGTCAACAGTAACCTGTACCAACTCAAGCCCTAAAAGCCTCCTTTCACCATCCTCATCTTAACAAATAGGAGTTCTGCACCTCCTACCATACAAAGCTTCATAAGGTGCCATTTGAATTCCCGAGTGATAGGAATTATTGTAAGCAAATTCAATTAAAGGCAAATGATCGTCCCATAAGCCTTTAAAATCCATAGCACAAGCTCTCAACATTGCCTCCATAGTTTGGATTGTTCTCTCCGATTGTCCATTAGTCTGTGGATGGAAAGCCGTACTAAAGTGCAACTTAGTTACTAAAGCCTCTTGTAAGCTTTCCCAAAACCTAGAGGTGAACCTGGGATCTCTATCCGAGACTATCGAACTTAGAATCCCATGAACTCTGACTACCTTATCTATATATTTCTTGGACAACACATTCAAAGAATCCGTTTGCTTAATTGGCAAAAAATGTGCTAACTTAGTGAGCCTATCAACAATTACCCATATTGCATCATGCTTCCTGCTAGTTCTTGGCAATCCCATCAAGAAATCCATCGTAATCTTCTCCCATTTTCATTCAGGAATCGACAAAGGTTTAAGCTTGCCTGAAGGTGCTTGGTGTTCAACCTTGACTAGCTGGCACACTAAGCATCTTTTAGTGTATTTAGCAACTTCTCTCTTCATCCCTTTCCACCAGAAATGTTCCTTCAAATCTCTATACATTCTCATCCTTCCTGGGTTCATTGCATAAGGCGCATTGTGTGCCTCATTAAGTATTTCATCTTTCAGCTCTTGCATATCAGGAATACATAGTCTGTTCCCTACCACCATCAATCCATCTTCCCTCACCTCTATTTCAAAAGGTTTACCATTTTTAATCTCTTCTCTGAGCCTGCTCAAGAACTCATCCTGTTTCTGAAATTTTTTAATCTTTTCATTCAATACTGGCCTTACTATAAAGTTTGCTAATATACAATTAGCCTCAGCTCTGATTTTGGCTAATTCCTTTAACAATGGAATATACACTTTCTCCACATGTGCCATAGTCGATTTTCTACTCAATGCATCCGTTACTACATTAGCCTTCCCTGGGTGATAATCAATCATTAAGTCATAATCCTTTAACAGTTCTAACCATCTTCTACGTCTCAAATTCAACTCTTTCTGGCTCATCAGATACTTAAGACTCTTGTGGTCTGTAAATACCCTAGTAGTGACTCCATAAAAATAGTGTCTTCATATTTTCAATGCAAAAATTATGGTAGCTAACTCCAAATCAAGCGTAGGATAATTCATCTAATAAGGTTTTAATTGCCTAGAAGCATAAGCAATCACCTTATCTCCTTGCATCAACACACAGTCCAATCCCTTTCTCGAGGCATCACTGTACACTGTGTATCCATCACTACCCGAAGGCAAAGTCAAAATTGGTGCACTTGTCAATCTGTACTTAAGCTCCTCAAATCTCTTCTGACATTCATCTGTACACACAAACTTCTAGTTCTTCCTTGTCAATTTGGAAAGTGGAGCAGCTATCATGGAAAAGCCCTCCACAAACCTTCTGTAATATTCAGCTAAACCCAAGAAACTTCTCACTTCAGCTACATTCTTAGGTGCTTCCCATTTCACAACTGCTTCTATCTTCCTCAGATCCACATGCACTCCTTTTTCCAAAACTACATGCCCAAGGAACACCACTTCCTTTAACCAAAATTCACATTTATCAAATTTAGCATATAACTCTTCCTTCCTCAATGTCTTCAAAGCAAGTCCCAAATGTTCCTCATGCTCCTCGCCACTCTTGGAATAAACCAATATTTTATCAGTAAAGACTATGACAAATTGGTCCAAGAAAGGCTTGAAGACTCTATTCATCAAGTCTATGAAAGATGGAGGTACATTCGTTAACCCAAATTTCATGACCAAGAACTCAAAGTGGCCACATCGTGTTCTAAAAGTAGTCTTTAACACATCGGACTCCTCTATTCGCAATTGGTAGAATCCTGATCCCAAATCTATCTTATAAAAGACCTTTGCCCCTTACAACTGATCAAACAAATCATCTATGTGTGGGAGCGGATATCTGTTCTTAATGGTGACATGTTTGAGCTTCCTATAATCTACACACATCCTCAATGATCCATCTTTCTTCTTTACAAAAAAGACCAGAGCACCCCAAGGTGAAGAGCTCAGCCTTATGAACCCTTTCTCCAATAATTTTCCCAATTGCTCCTTAAGCTCCTTCAATTCTACCGGAGCCATTCTATAATGTGGAATCGATATTGGCATTGTGCCCGGAAGAAGTTCTATGGGAAATTCAATTTCCCTAGGTGGTGGTAGTCCTCGTAATTCCTCGGGCAAGACATTCGGGAATTCGATGACCACCGGTATTTCTTCTAACTTCCCTCTATCCGCTTTCGTGTCTACCACATAGGCCAAAAATGCTTCACATTCTTTCCTTATCAGTCTTTTTGCAGTTAAAGCCGAAACCATTCTAGTCGGACTCACATTTCTGTCCCCCATAAACACTACCTTTTTACCATTTCCAATTTCGAACTCCACGATCTTTTGTCTGCAATCCAAGTTGGCATTATATTTCTCCAAGGTGTCCATACCCAAAATCACATCTAATCCTCCCATCCTTAATGGCATTAAGTCCATCACTAATTGTTCCCCTCCAATATCTATCTCACAGTCTTTGTATACTTGACTAATAATAATACATTGGCCAATTGGAGTACTCACCATCAAAGGAGTATCCAATGGGCTTAATTCTCTACCATGTACAGTTCTACTCAATGACACAAACGAATGGGAGGAACCCGAATCAATCAAAACAATTACATCATCATCAATCAATTTAACCGTACCAGTGATGACCTCCGGAGTTGTCTTTGCATCCTCCCTCGTCATAGCAAACACTCTAGCTGGTGCTTGTCCCCTCGGTCTTCCTAAAGGGTTCACTTTCCTGGCCACATCAGAACTTTTATTTCCCACTTCCGTTACTATCTTGTGTCCCACTATCTCAGCCCTCTTTGAAGCTTGCATCTGACTTCTCTCATGTCTTGGATTCTGAGGGCATTCTCTTGCCATGTGTCCTGTCTCCCCGCAATTGAAACATGCTCCAGTCAATCGGTAACATTCCCCTCTATGAAACCTTCCGCAGTGTTCACATTTGGGAAAGGGTGGCTTATCCCCATCTCCCCTCCTACTGCCTCCAATGGTTGAGGCTTGATGTGAAACAGTAGAAGTCCTCATAGGTCTAGGTCTACTTGCACCACTACTCCTCTCCTCAGACTGTACAGGGAAAGCCCTGGTACTCCTCTCGGGCATAGAAGTACCACCTCCCCTTTTAGACTGTTCTCTCCTTTTTCTCTTCTTGTTCATTGCACTCTTGATGTTCTCCACATTTTCCACTCTCAATGCTGCTTCAACCAACTGTTGGAAGTCGTAGAAATTCTGTGCCACCACTTTCTCACTGATGGCCAAGTGCAGCCTGCTTCAAATCTTCGACACCTAGCCGCTTCGCTCATCATTAACTCAGCTGCATATCGGGCAATTGTGTAAATTGATGCTTATATTCACTCACCGTCATCTCCCTCTGGGTGAGGCTTAAAAACTCTCTCTGCTTTTGCTGGATGTACACTTCAGACAAATGCTTCTTTTAATACATTGCTAAGAAATCTTTCAGTGCGAGCACTAGTAGTCTCATCGGAGTCCCTGGCATACTCTCCCAACAATGCAGAGCATCTCCCTGAAGCAAACTAGCAGCATACACAACCTTCTCATCATCCTCACAATCCATTTAATCTAGTATCCTTTCGGTCTTTCTCATCTAAGTCTCGGCTTCTTCTAGATCCGTGGTCCCATAGAAATCCACTGCCCCATACTTCCTCAGCTTGTAGAATTGCTTCTCCTTCTTAACTGGGACCGAAGCAGAAGCCTGCGACATCTGACCTATAGCCTAGAAAAAAGCTTGAGTAAATGCCTGACACAATCTCGGATCTAAAGGAGGCACTTGTTCTCGCAGAACAAGCGACCCATATGTCTGTGAGTGAGAGGGCTCAAGACTGTGCCCTACAGAATCCTCAGCATCCCTTGGGGCTCTAGACTCATCTGTGCCCTCCTCTCTTAGTGAAGAGTCAGGTGCAACTGATCCTTGCAATATTCCTCGTGTCCTCCTACGAGGTGGCATTTCACTCCTTCAATAGAAACACTAAGGATTAGCTTACATTTTATTTCAATTCTATTTCTTATATGTATGCATGTCATTTAATAAAATTCAATCAATTTAACCACGCAAACAATTAATCACATAGCATAACAATTCATCTTACTATGCACTCTAAGCCTAAGAAAAACCTAAGCTCTGATACCACAAGATGTTGGACCCCGTTTCCGGAGCCCAACTATCTAGAATATCAAAAGACATGAACGTATTCAAGATGTTGGGCCTTGAAGATTGCGAGGTTCAAATTGAGATGAAAGTAGCAGCATCTCCATTGGTGGTCTTCGCCACGAAAAATTCAGTGTTTCACCGCGGTGAAACTATGGTAAGTACCACTAAGGACGTTTCGGAAAAAGTTCATCGCGGCAAAGTTACCAAGGTACACCGCAGCGAGAAGCTTGACTTCGCAGCGGCGAAGTTATCAAGGTCAAAGAAAATACCCTTCGGGAAAGGTTCGTAGAGGCCAACCTCTGGCTTCGCCGCGGCGAAACCCTCAATTTCACAACCCAGAACCCAACCATCCAATATCTATCACTAAACATCAAACACACTTAATACATATACACATACAATCTTCTTACAAAACCATTTACAACTCAACCAAAAGAATAATTCTAAACATATACAAAGAAGCTTCTAAAATTCTTCATTCATTTCCAAATCAAAATGAAGTTCATACTAGGCTTTAATTACAAATCCATAGTACATCAAAGTCATAACAAAAGATACAAAATACATTGGATGCTTAATGTTCAATGTGCCTATATAGCTATCCAAAAGTCTAGCCACTAACTTAGTACAAAAGCTAACTCTCTTGGAATTCGTCCAAATGCCTTACAAGTATTTACTTATCTTCTCGATCTACAGCTGAGGAGTGGGAAAAAATATTGGTTTGAGCTACACAGCTCAGTGGCTAATATATTTATAGCCATTGGCGATTGGCCACATATTCAAGCATATGTATATGTATATCTAGCAATTCTAGTACTCCCACTTTATTTAAGCAATTAAAACATTTATCCATATAACTCAAACTTGACACACAGCATAAACTTCAGCCATTATACATAACACTTTATTATGCACTATACTTGAACATCTAAAGATGCAATGCACAACAATTTGCTCGGGAGTTCCGTGAGCAAAACATAGAAATCAATGTTTACTCAGTGAACAAAACGAATCCATTTTTCAGATTTTGTGTGCCATAAGCAGGAAGCCAGGAGAAGGCTTGACGTCGACATGCACGTGACTACGAAACGGTTCCTCCCTCGGCCAAACACAATCAAATTTATGTTCAATTTAGTCAATCACAATTTGCACTCTTGTGCTTCTTTCATTTCATCATTTTCTTATATTTTCATGCTTGTTTTTCTTTTCATTCAATTCCAAATGTTATAACCCTTTTTCAAGGTATAACATAAACACAATTCATCATGCAATTTCAAAGATTCACAATTATTTCAATTTCAAACATAACAATTTCAAGCAAAACCATATACACACACATAGGCAACAATTTTCCCAATTACACAATAACCATAAATACATTACCCACCTAATAAGCTTGCGAAAATCCAAGTCAAGCTTGCCTTTCCCCTTACTCTTGGGTAGGATTCCCTTGGTTTCCTACAACAATCAAGGTTCCATTCAAAACCAACATTGCAATAAAATTCATAAACTTCAGAAAGATCATAGAATCACAATAAACACAATGAAACTCAAATCTAACCTACCCACAATCTATCTACGTTAGAAAACTCAAGATCAAATTTAGAAACCCTAAAATCAATTGGGTTCTCCTAATCCATCTTCTTCCCACGATATCTCTTTACTCTCTAACTCCTTTGTCCTCAACAAAATCCATTATGTTAATAAAGCAAGAAGAAAAGATGGTTAACCTACCTCAATAACTTGATTTCTCTTCTCTTCTTTTTACCGAAACTTCTCTTCTGCTCTCCTTTTTTCATTTATTTCTTCTTTATTTTTAGTTCTTATGACACTTATCTCTTCTTATGATACAAAGCCATTTTAATGGTCTTTTTTCCATTTTATCATTCATTTAACTTGTCCTTCCAATTTTGCCCCTTTTTGTCTATCAACTACTAACATCTTAACTCCTTATTCTAATCAGGTAAATGAAGAAATTTGATAACACTTACTTCTAGAAAAGTGTTCCCTATTGTCTTAAGTTTCTAATGACACCTAAAATATTCAATTTGGTTAAGAAATCTGAAAGTTATACCCCAAACATTTTTGGACTATTCTTATACTAAAATAATATTCTGTGTTCAATTTCCTTCCAAAATTGAAATTCTTATAGGCTAAATTTAAAATTTATTTTTTCAAAAAACATATACCCTTATGTCTTTAGTTTACTCCAAATCAAAAATCATCTCATTCGGGTAACTATCGAACAAGTTATGTCCAAAATACCGAGACATGTTCAGTGTAGAGAAAAGTTCGCCGCGACTAAGCCAAAAGTTCGCTACGGCGAACTGCTCCAGAGAGGAATTCTCGCACCACTTTCACAAGTTCGCCACGGCAAAACCTAGAGCTGGCCACAGTGAACTTTACCCAAGGGGAATCCTAGCCAAATCCATTAGAGTTTTTCACTGCGGCGAAACGCAGAAGTTCGTTGCGACGAACTTGTCCAAAAACATGTTCTGAGAGCGTGTTTTGCTACATTTCCAACTTTTAAACCTTCCCTGTTTCATATATCACCCATCTCAAACCTAAACCATCTCTTATACTTCATTTTCAACTTTATTTCAACCCAATATCACTCAAAACAAATTCATAACTACATTTGATCATTGACCCTAAAAACACTTGCTTATATCATTCATCAACAACTTACTACATTCACTATCTAAATTTTGTCTATCATTTCTAATTATCACCAAAAATTTCTCATTTTAATAGTTCCAATTTCCAAGAAAAGTTTGGGGTCCAACATAAAGTCATTGTAATATAATGATCTTTTTGTGAATTATATCACTTCGAACACATCATATATATAAGATCTAAAAATTCAATTCCATCACCATATTGGATACTAATTATTCCCAAATAATATCCAATATCTCATTTTTATATTATTTATTAAATATTTCATATTTAATCATAAACTGTCTAAAACTTTACAATCAAGCCTAGCTTGATTAAAAAAAACTTTTCTCTCTTCAAACCATTCTTTTTGTGTGATCTATTAGGTTTACAAATATGTTGGCAATGTATATAAATTATAACCCTAAATTATGTTTAGGATTAGTTAAATTAAACTCTTGTAATTTATCCTTAATTATCTAATTAAATAATTTATATCCATAAATCAAGATTGGAATCTAGTAATGCATCATAACCACCTAAATATTTAGGAATGTCAAAGTAGTTTTGACTAACCATTTTATGCATGATTTTTTCGTATAATTCAATTATTTCATCGTAAGTTTTTAAGATTAGATACAAATTATGAAATTAATGTTTATTCTATTTAAGTCCAATCATGTTAGTTTTACACCATTGTTAATTAATTCAATTAATGACATTTGAAACATATCTTCAAATTGTCATTATACCTTACCAAGGATTTTTCAAATCAATTTTAATCGAATATTTCAAAGTGTTATTCCACTTTGGCTAAGGATTTTTTAAATAAATTTTAGTTAAAAATAATGGAACGTTCACCTTAATTACTTTAAGATGATGAATCTTATATTAACAACTCAGCTACCTTATATAGTTCACGGTATATCTAATGTTGACTTACCCTTGACTAGAATAGGTGATAAATAATGTCAAAATATAACAATCCTTATATAAGATAACTTTGGAGATATTAAGTTAAAGGATTACTTATAAAATCATTACGGTAAAAATTTCGACAGACGTATAAGCAATAATCCAAATGGATTTCTTATGTGGGCTTTGTTCAGTGAAATTGTTCTCTAACAAGTACCCACACATTTGTTTATCTTTATACTTCAGTCTATAAGATTGGCCATTTCTTTTGTAAAGAAAAAACATTATATATTAGTCTTTATATGCTCTATTAATATCCAATCTTAATAACATAACAAGTAGGAATAATTTAGAGATAATACACGAATATAATATGAATCTTATAATTATAATCTCATTATAATTTCATTTACAATATAAATTTATCTTATATGCTTTATCGTACACATTTGAATATGTATAAGATAAAGAATGTTATTAAACTACAACCAATTTGTTTTATACTTTACAACCAATATATTGGTTGTAAAGTATAAAACAACAAGCACATAATAAGGATGTTATGGAGGGATTGACAAAGTAAGGAGTCGGGTGAGGCACCCCTATCAATGGGAAAGAATTGGTTAAGGTGTTCATAGAAAGAAAGAATTGGTTAAGGTATTAATGGAAGGAGAGGTCAGTGGTGTTGGACTCGATGAACCAAATAACTATTTAAGCTTGATAATGATGTGTTAATGACCCAGACACCTACTGCCCAACTTTCATTCCAATTATTAATGTTGCGAAGTGGTGTTCTTAGCAGTGGATTCACTATAAATTAGGATCGATAACTGTTAGAATAAATAAGCAAGAACATAATCACATATATAATTTTAAAAAATAGGATCTTTGCATATGCATACAAAACAAAATCACATACTTGGATTATGTTGAATTTCCACCGGTTAATGAACACTGTAGATCTCTTCTTTCTTCTTGTTCTTCATATGAAACAAGAAACAATAATACTAAAAAAGAAAACACACGTAGATTATCTTATATTTTTTTTCATTTTTGGTGTTTTACATTCAAAACACATAACTACCTTTAGTAGTTATTGAAAGCATAATTACAACATTACCCCTCACGGGTGTAAAATGATTCAATATCTCCCACTCACATATGATGGGTTTTAATCTAAAAAAATACTCTGCAGTGTTCATACTTGTTCAATAATTGGTGTGACTAGTATACGATGAGAGCACATTGCCATATATCTGTTAGGAGTATATGAAATCTCGATTAACAAATTGATCCTAGGACTTATGTGTCCTTGAGTAGACATTGTATGCTATACCCTAGGTTATATCTCGCATTTGCACTATCCTTTGATCTCATTTAGTTTCTTGTGTCATCACTGTATTCAAGTTCTCTACTAAAGAGACAATGGCCATTTATGAATACTTTTCATGTGAGTTAATGATCTAAATAAATGACCTTCCTCTGTTCCCAATTCTCTTTTAAATTAAATTTAATTTGCTTTCCTAGAATTATTCCATAGAATCACATCTTGTGTGATCTTTTGGAAATAACTTAAAGTAGCAAACCTTAAATTCAATTCTCAAGAATGAGACAAGAGTTACAAGGGTATATGACGAGGTTCTTCTTAACCTCAAGGGTCTCACACAGTGTAAGATGAGATCTGGAGACTTACATTAATCCCTTTTGTGGTCAGTTTTGCACACATGGTATGAGTCATGTCCTACAGTATTTACCCATATCGTTTAACTTGAACATATTTCATTCAAGAAATACCGTACAGATGATAGTTCAAACATACTTAATGTTTAACTTGAGTTCACTTATTTACTCAAAACCTGATTGAAACTCACATCTGGCAATGTAAGACAAGTATAGTGATCATTAAATCAATTTGAACCAATTTCCTTGTGACATTTATGGTTTAAGGTTCTCGCTCTCAATTATCACCTAGGTAATAAACTTTAAACATGTCTCATCTCTAGCTCACTAAAGATGATTTCTCGTGTGTGATGGCCAATCTTTAATCTGTCTCATATACTTGTGGTTCATCCCAAAATATATTTGTACAAAACATATATATTCATGAATCAAATAATACATAATGTATAATCTTCATCACACATTATATCCAAAATATGACATTATTATGAGTGAACATACATAGAGAAATGTTTATCAGTACATGTCAACATCTACGTAGTCCTACTGACTTTTCTTACCCAATGAATATGTCTCTGGAAATTGGCTTTGTCATTAAATCTGCGATCATATCTTGTGTAGATATATATTTCATGTTCACTTCTCTTCATGCAACTATATCTTTCACATAATTATACTTGGTATCTATGTGCTTTGTCTTACAATGAAATTTGGGGTCTTTAGTATAAGTGATTGCAGTTTGACTATCACAATTAATGGTCACTGGATCAATTTCACTTTTAGTGACTCCCAAATGCACTGAGAATCGATGAAGCCACACAGCCTCTTATACTGTAGTTGAAAATGTTATAAATTCAGCTTCCATTATGGATAATGCCACACAAGATTGTTTCTTAATTTTCCATGATATTGCTCCATAGTTTAGTAAGAATACATATCCTAAAGTAGATTTTCTTTCATTTAAATCTCCTCCCCAGTCTGCATCTGTATACCCTTGTATATGTAGATCATTTCCTTGATAACATAATGCATAGGCGACAGTTCCCTTTAGATACCTCAATATTCTCTTTACTACTTTCCAATATGCTTGGCTTGGATTTGATTGATATCTGCTCACCATTCCAACGACGTAATAAATATATGGTCTTGTACACATCACTGCGTACATTAGTCTTTCAACTGTACCGATATAGGGAACATTCTTCATTTGTTCTAATTCTTATGGCATTGGTGGGCAATTTCTCTTACTAAGGCCTTCACCTTTAGTAATAGGATTATGAATTGGTTTGGAATCTTTCATACATAATCATTCAAGAATTCGTTGAATGTACATTGCCTGTGAAAGCAATAACAATCTCTATGAATGATATCTTGAAACCTTGACTTCAAGAATGTATGCCGCTTCACTCATGTCTTTCATTTCAAATTTAGAACATAACCAATCTTTGATTTGCTTAAGGAACACACAGTCAAGCAATTAATATATCTTCCACGTATAAAGATAAAATCGTGATTTTGTCTTTGTATCTCTTAACATACACATAATGGTCTTCATTGATCATTTGAAAATCATTCGAAATGATTACGTTATGGAAATGAATGTACCATTGTCTTAAAGACTGCTTCAGGCCATAAATCGATTTTAACAACTGACATACCTTATTTTCTTTACCTGCCATGATGAAACCTTCAGGTTGTTCCATATAGATTTTTTCTTCTAATTATCCATTGAGAAAAGTAGTTTTTACATCCATTTGATGTAATTCAAGATCAATACTGGCTATTATAGCCAGAATAAGACGAATTGAAGCAAACTTCATAACAGGTGAAAAAGTGTCCTCATAATCAATTCCCTCCTGTTGCGTATATCCTTTTGCTACAAGGCGTGCCTTGTATCTTTCGACACTACCATCAACTTTTCCCTTTATTTTGAAAACCCACTTGTTCCCAATTGCTTTGCACCCTTTAGGGAGGTCAACCAAGTCCCATACTTGATTGAAGCTTAAAGAAGTCATTTCCTCTTTCATTGCTTTCATCCATTCTTCTTTAGCAGGGCTAGTAAGAACCTCATTTATATTCCTTGGCTTTTCTTCCTCTTGAGGAACAATCATATTAATTTCTCCTTCAATCTCAAAATGATGTCGGGGAATTATTCCTCGATTACTTCATCTTAAATGAGGTTCATCATAAACTAATTCATGATGGATTTGCTTTCTATGGAATTGCTTCCACTTGGTTGAAGTTCCTCATCTTGATTCTTCATAAAAGAATCATTCTGATCAAGCGTCTCATATAATAATAGGTCTTTACCTATTTCGCCTTGCTTGGGAAAATCATTCTCCAAGAATGTTACATCTCGTGATTCAAATTCAGTTACACCCTCATTACCTTGTTCACCAATGAACACGTATCCCTTTGAGTGTTTTAAGTATCTAATAGAAATACTTTTTCTCCCTCTTGGGCCTAATTTCCCATTTTTGTGAGAGAGATCATGAACATAAGCTACACACCCCAAGGTCTGAGACTTGACATGTCTAGTCTCCTACTAGTCCATAACTCATATGGTGTGTTAATAACTGGTTTCGTGGGCACATGATTAAGTACATAGGTGGCCGTTAGCATCGCATCACCTCAAAAGGTGATTGGTAAATTTGCTTAGTCCATCATGGACCTAATCATTTCTAACAGCGTCCTATTTTGTCTTTTAGCAACACCATTTTGTTGTGGGGTTCTAGGAATTGTTAACTGCCTTGCTATTCCTTTCTCAGCACATAAAGCCTTGAACTTGTTTGACAAGTATTCTTGTCCACGATCAGTTTGTAATGCTTTTATTTTCTTATCTAATTGATTCTTAACCAAGTTCATATATTTTATGAAACAATCAAATGCTTCTGATTTATGAGAAATCAAATAGACATGACCATACCAAGTATAGTCATCTATGAAGGTGATGAAATAAATGGCCCCACGTCTAGCCCTTACGTTCATTAGACTACAGATGTCAAAATGAATTAATTACAATGGATATAAAGCTCGTGTTCCCTTTCCAAATAAGTTTCTGGCCATTTTACCAGCTAAACAATGCTCATATGTAAGTAGATCGACTTGACTTAGATTACCTAAAAGTCCTTCTTTAGCTAATCGAATGATTCGATTTTAACCAATATGACATAGTCTAGCATGCTACAAAGTTGCATCATTGTTGGAATTATTAGATTTAAATAATGAATAATTAATATTATTATTTTCCTTAAACACATCTAGTACTATAAAACCATCACAAGAAAACCATGACCATAATAAATAGATCTAAGATACAAATCCATTCCACCGCCGTGGAAATTTATATTGAAACCAAGTCTAACCAATATCAACACAGATAAAAGATTCCTACGAATCTGTGTAGCATATAATACTTCACATAGGATAAGGGGTCAACCTCCACATATATCCAATATACACATACCAATTCCTTATACAGCAGCTCTGGAATTGTCACCTACATAAAGCCATCGAATACCATGTGGGAGTTTATGAAACTCAACGAAGGCATCTTGATCCTTCGCTACATGGTTGGTTGCTCCTAAGTCTGCAATCCACAAAGGATGTGATTCAGTTAGAAAAACAGAATAAGAAACATTCACAGAACAAATGTTTATACTATAAAGTTGTACCTTCTTGGGCTCGGTACAATCTCGAGCAAAGTGGCCATTGTTACCATAATTATAGCACTTCACATTTTTCATGTTCTTCTTCTTGAAGTGAGGCTTTCCCTTTCCACGTTGGTTCCATTTTTTCTTCTTGGATTCCTGAGGAGAGTGATTGAATTTCTTATTCTTCTTCCACTTGTGTCCACCATGATGCTTGCATTTCTTGTTCATAGCTCCATATGAGCTAGAACTAACTACATATGCCTTAGAAGATATCTTTGAGGCTTTCGGACGCTCTTCCTCCAAGATGAGATGCCTCGTAGCATCTTCCATTATCTTGATGTTCTCATTATGAGTTAGGTCCATCTTCATATGCTCCCAACTCTGAGGCAATGAACGAATCACAACTTGTACTTGTTGCTCATCAGAAAGCTCATGACCAACGTCATGTAACTCACATACCATGTTGGACATTTGCCTCAGATGCTTTTGCATAGTATCATCTGGGCGCTTTTTATAAGTATAAAACTTAATTGTAAGTGACTTCACTTTGGACACTGAAGCACCCCTAATACGAGCAGCCAATGCGGACCACATATCCTTTGCAGTTTCAAATTTACGAAACTCTCGTATGATATCATTATCCATGCTGCTCAACTAAGTGATGCGAGCTAAAGAGTTCTTCTTTTTTTCACAATTCATATGCATCACGGTCCCTCTTATGTTTGGCCGTAGTGCCCTCCTCAGGAACTTTAATGGTTAGGTTTAATGGTTTAAGAGCCTCTTGCTCCTCCAAAACATATTGGATTTTCATACTCTAGATTTCATAATTGTCACCATTGAGTTTCTCACCCCTATTGAGTTCAGTGACAATATTCTTTGAAGCAGTGGCCATTTTGAAACACTAAGTCTCTATCGTAAGAAAGAAATATATATACATGTTAATGTCATATTAATCGTTCATAGAGTAAATAATTCGATCACAATTGCTTATGAAATCAAAAGTCCACTAATGTGTTAATCATCATTCATACAACAATCGAATCCTAATTACCTTACTCTAGACGAATTCCTATATTAAATATATGTAAACATATTACATAAATATCAAAACTTTGTTCTTATAAAACTATATATTTTATGTAAATATACTACAACCTACAAACAGTCTATACGTAATGAACCCTACGCGGAAATGAGTTCACAAGTTCGCGTGACATAGTTCGCGAAGTTTGATGTACAATAGCTCTTATTATTTCCATTGGAAGACCTATAACATACAAAGTCCTAATCAACTTCCTTCTACTCATCTCTTTAATAAATGCCATCACTAACAAATTATAAGTCTTCTTGTTAGGCATATTATTCTAGAGCATTCGTAACTGTTGGATCCCGCCTTTAGGATTTTTACATTTTTATTTTATTTTATTTATTTTATTTTATTATCTAGCATGAAAATAAATTAGAATTTATGAATTAGGAATTTTTGGAGTCTAATAAGGTATATTTTAAATTTTGTATGGTGGTATGGATTAAAAGAAGTAATTAAAATTAAGTGAAGGAGTTAATAGGAATTTCCTAATAAAGAAAAGGGAAATTAGTAAAAACACATAAAGGTTGTCTTAAATGAATAAAACAAAGAGGAAGAAGTCGTGAATTAAGAGAGTGTGAATGAAAAGAAGATGAAGAGAATAAAGAGAAGGAGAATTTTGGAAAATACTTGAATAAGGAAGGGCAAAATGGTAAAAACACAACATTTGCATTAAATTGAATAAGACAAAGAAGAGGAAAGACGTGAGTTATAAGAAAAGAGAAGAAGGGAAGAACCGTGAAGTCTAAGAAAAGAGAGGAAGAGAGTCGTGTAGGAGAGAAGAAGAAAAAGAAACCAAGAAGAAGAAGGAAGA
>JAOQMS010000006.1:15649289-15661597 GCA_027563885.1 Erythroxylum longipes | reverse complement strand
TAATAATAATAATAATAATAATAATAATAATAATAACTAAATTTATTATTCTTATTCAATTTATTATTAATATTTTTATTATAATTATTTTAATGATGATTCTTATATGATTTTTTATTATTATTATTATTATTATTATTATTATTATTATTATTATTATTAAATTTGTTATTCATATTTAATTATTATTCGTATTTATTAATGGGTGGTAGGGATCGTCGTGGGAGGATATTCGGCTTAAGTTCATTTACGAACACTTGTTATTCGCAATCCTCCACGTCCAGTACAGCAGCGTCTGCTAGGCGGTCCACCACCAGTCAAGTAGAAGCACTTGAGAGCACAGTGCAGACATTGTCAACTCAGTTACAATTGGAACAATTGCAATAGTCAATGGCACAGCAACAACAGTAGATGCAGTTCATCTCTCAGCTCCATCAAGAGGTGGATGAGTTGAAGCATAGGGGCTAACCAGAGCATCCGTCATCTTCAGATCAATAGTGTACTTTTGGTCATTTAGTTTGTATTGCAAATACTTATTATTTATAATGCAATGTTTTTATTATCAATTAAGATATTTTAACTTTTAATCATTAATCAAAATTTCTATATCAACAAATTAAATGTACACTATAAATTTATAATTATTAAAATTACGCATTAATCATAATTTAAATATAATGACAATATATAATATATATTTTAAAAAAATTAAGTAACGCATTTACCGACAGAAAGAAATATCCGTCGATAAATATATGACCATTTACCGACGGTCCACCATTTCTTCGTCAGTACCGATAAAAGGAATTACCGATGGAAACTCATATTCGTCAGTAAAGCTTTTAGCAAGTATACTGACAGTAAGTTTTTTACCATCGGTAAATATTCCGACGGAATAAAACAGCCGTCGCTAAATACTATCGAAGGTCAAGCACAGAGTAACCCGTCAGTATATTTACCGACTGCAAGATAATATACTGACGGTAAATTTATTGACGGTAATAAATGTACCGTCGGTAAAGTTACCAACAAAATATGCTTTAACCGTCGGTAAATATTAGCTATGGTCAATTCAACGACGCTTTCGTCTATCGAAAAATTCTGTCGGTAATATTTATTACCGACAGAATGATTGTATTTTTCGTCAGTAATTTTTGTCGCAAAAAAGCATTTTTCTTATAGTGTGATAAATGATAATGATGGAGGAATTTAGACTTAAGCCACATAATATTTGTCTAGTCCCTTTCTAAAATCACATGAAAAACGTAATTCAACAACAATAATCGAGTCCTTTCCCAAATTTTGAAAAAAAAACTCCCACCATACAAATGTTCAAAGATTTTTAAACTAAAGAATTTGAAAGCTCAAAAACATAAGGTTCCAGGGAAACAGAAGTATTTGGAGTAAAAATCTTCTCAAATTGTTGAAAAGAAGATGAGAATCAGACATATAGAAGAATACCTATAGCTCTGAACATGGTAAGAACTTTGAATACCTTAGCACCATTCCAGTTTATGAGTTTCCCTCCTCCACCCTTAATTCCTATTAGCTCATTAGGTCTATCTAGCACGAAAGATTTTAATAATTTTTTTTAAAATTTTTAAGAAAGCGGGACCCAGATTACCGTCTCATGACAGTGTGAGGCCCGTAAAAGAAATAAATTAATATTTAGAACTATCAGGACATTGTTGACCTGGTAGAAAACTTACACTGTCTATAGCCGTCAATTTTTCATTATTATGAGGTTATATTTAAACATTTTCTAAATCTTAAGAGTCTTCTTTAGGGTTAAATTTGTCAATTGGAGTAAATCTTATGGTGAAATTGATCCTTTTGCCAATTAAGAAAATAATTCATATTATTTATTTAGAGATTAATTTCTTGATTAATTAGAAAATCTTTCTTTAATAAATTAAAAAAGGAATTTTCAAAATATTAAACAAAGCACATTTTTCTTAATTAATAAATGAAAAGACATTTAAAGTTTTAACTAAGAAAATTATTTTTCTAATAAATCAAAAAACTTATTATTCATAAATAAAAAACAATTTCTAAATAAATTGAATAATAATTCTCTAAGCAAATAAAGTTATAAATTTGATTTATCTCATTCAAATTAAAATAAATAAATTTAATTAGGAAAACACTTTTCTTAATTTTAAGGATTCTAATTAATTAATTTCAATATAATTAAAACTAATTAATTCTAATTAGAAACTAATTTTTAAAAATTAAATAGGATTTAATATTATTATTAATCTTAATCATATTAAGAAAAATAATTGCTTTGATTTTTAAAATTAAGATCTCATATTAATTAATATAATCCCATTATATTGATTATCTAAAATAATCTAATTATGAACGATAACTCATTTAAACATTTTCTTGATTATAATTATTGATTTGATAATTAATTTAATTTAATAATTCAACTCCTTAAAAAAATTAAACTAATACTAAAGTATTCCTAATAAAATAACCTTTTGAAAAAAATTAGAAAAACACTTTTCTAAATTTATTAAGGATTTAAACAAATTTAATCTTAATTAAACTAATTTAATTAAAATTAAGGCTTAAAACATATAAAAATCAAATTAATAATATGCGGGACTGTGCACGCGCCAGAACATTTTCTGGGGTGAAAGCAATGCACACACCTCCGTCAAACCCAGAGCGTTGACTGGCACGTGCAATCCTCCAATGCGCTCTCCTGCATCATTTTCCAGAAATAGGGTTTTTGGAATTTGTACGTTGTCAATGTCAGTTTGTCTTGCAACTGTTTGCCTCGTTTGCTTTGCTTTCCGTTGACTCCTTGTGGATTGCTTCCTTATCTTGTGCGAGTTTTGCCTTATATAAATTGGGCGATTGTCGCCCTTCACTAGTGGCAATCTCGCCACTCTACTGATAAAGAGTGACTCACTAACGGTGATGTAAGCCGCTGGTGATACTCCATCAACACATCCAGTAAATGCAAGGAAACAAAATAAAAAACACATTCGCAGAAAAAATAGAACATGCAATGGGTTTTCCAGAACCCACAAAAATTAAAAGCTAGGGCATGCTTTCAGAACAAACACAAGTCCAGAAAATCAAACCAAAAACATTCTCAGTAGACGCAATATACATGGCTTATTCCTAAGCCAATTTTCATAAACACAATAACATAATAAATACACATGGCTGGCGCAAAAGCAAATTTTGCAGAAAAAGACAAGGCATGCATGTATAATTTTCATAATCAACAATAAAACATATTAGGTTTAATTAATTAATCTTTTAAGCCTTGTCATTTTTAATCAAATCAGTAACAATCAAGCGAATTTAATAAAATTATATAATTAAAAGTCTCTTTGATAATGGATTTGATCTTTGTTTTTGTATTTTGATGTTTCGAAAATCAAGATTACTTTAGTTCTATAAATGATTAACGATTAAAGCATAATAAAGTATTAATCTTAATTTATATTTTATTCCTCGTTTTCTTTTCGTGTTCTACTAATCATTTTTAAAACTGGTCCATCTCAACCACTATAGCCAGAAGTAGACATGTGAATTTTGGCCCATCCCAGCCCGATTTTGGCCCGAGTTTGACGGGCCATTGGTGGGTCACGAGCCCACCATGGTCCGCTCGCTTGACAAAACGGCGTCATTTTGTCCAAAACGACACCGTTTTGTATTTTTTATATTAAAAAAATATAGACAGGCCAGGTTTGGCCCGCCCCGCCCTTGGCACGCCGGGCCACGGGCAGACCGCAGGCGCGTGGGATGGGATGGCCCGGCCCGCTATCGCCCATTGACATCCATAGCTAGAAAAATGTCCAACCTTGAACGATATCCACAAAATAGGTTGAGATAACTCTGTAACTCTTACAAAGAGGGTTAAGCAAGAAGTACTAACTCCATTAGAGCTTAAGCTTATTTATAATAAGTTTTGAACATTTTAGTAATTTAATTGAAATTAATTTCTAATTTCAATTAAACTTAATTAGAATTACAAATAATTCTAATAAAATATCAATTATGCCTAAATAAGATCCAATATTTCATATTTATTCTTATTTATTAAATATCTCATATTTAATCACAAGGTTTCTCAAACTTTATAATCAAGTCCAACTTAATTAAAATATCTTTACTTTCTTCAACTTGTTCTTTATATGAGATCCATTAAGTTCTCAACTATTTTGAAAATGATTATAAATTATAATTATAATTGTAATTCATAATTAAAATTAGTAATTTAGTTCCCTAATTAGAAAATTTATAATCATAGAATAAGATTAGCATTTAGCATTACATTATGACCACCCAAATATTTAGAAATGAGAAAATGCTTTTGACTAATTTTTCTGTGTGTAATTTTTTTGTATAATTCAATCATTACGTCATACAATGTTTTGATTAGACATAAAGCATAGAATTAATGTCTACTCTATTTTAAGTCCGATTATAATTTTTCTTTGCCATTAGCTATTGAGACATTAATTCTATGCTTTATGTCTAATCAAAATATTGTATGACGGAATGTTACAAAATATCATTCTAGCTTGTCCAAGGATTTTCCAATTCAATATTGATTGAGAACAACGAAATATTTTCCCTAGTTACTTTAGGTTGATGAATCCAATCTTAATCACTCAACTAGCTCCATATAGTTCATGCTATATCTAACGACTATCAACTGAACAACCTTTGATTAGAATAGGTTATAAGTAATATCAAAATATAATAATTCCTATGCAAGATAACTTTGGAGACATTAAGTCCTTTGATTACTTATACAATTAACACGATGAAAATTTCAACTGACATACAAGTAATGGTTCCAAATGGATATCTCATATCGGGTCAGTTTAGTAAACTTTGTTCTCTAAAATCAGTTTAGTAAACTTGTTCTCTAAAAAGTACCCATATGTTTGTTTTAAGTATCTCCATACTTTAGCCTATAAGATTAATTATTTCCTTCATAAGGAAAAATTTAACGCGTGCTACTCTTTTTATGTTCTATTAATGTTCAGTTTTAATAGAACAACGACTAGGAACAATTTAGAGATAATACATAAATATAATTGAATCTTATAATTATAATCTCATTATAATTTCATTTGTAATATATAATTATCTTATAGATTTTATCATATATATCTAAATACGTGCAAGATAAACGATACCGTAAATAATTGTCACTAAACTATAACCAACCATTTAGTTGTAGGGCATAAATTAACACTTACCCCTGATTCTTCAAGCTGGTAAGTGCATGACCACATTTTCAATGTTCTTTGGATACATTTTTATTGTTAATTGATCTCAACTAAGCCTTATTGATGGTTTAATGTGTTGTATTCTATATTTAATCATAATACACAAACATTCTGGGTTTGGTTAATTCTATAACAACATAATTTATATTAAGTATTGCAACTAAAATAACCCAAAAAGATATATGAGTTAATATACGTTGTAAAGTCGAAAATATCATTAAAAAATTTGAACTTAGAAAAGAAATGAAAAGAGAAGGCCTCAATTCTACTTGTTCAATCGTCACAAAAACAATTGAACCAAATTTTGCAATAGAATGGAGGTATAGAAAAAATATATAAATGAATTAAATTGGAAATTCACACATTTAAAAATGTTATATAAAATGTACAAATTGATAGAATTTAATAAATTCAAGTAAATTGATTATAAAATGAACCTTTATTTAATAGTATATAAAAATTATCACCATGGCATTACATTTTTTCGTGTTTTGTTTGATTCTTAAAAGCTTAAATCCTTTTGGAAAAAGTTTAACAAAAGAAGAAAAAATGACTTAGAAAAAAAATGAAGAAAACACAAGATTTGACTACAACAAGAGAAAAAGAATGGAAAAAAGAAATGATACATCATTAGATATAATCATCACAATTATCCCTAATCAAGTGCTAATGCATGATTTTTCTGATAAGTAATTATTTAAATATTAATATCAAACGATTTATAATTAAATGCTGCACATAATCCTTAATGTCCCCTTGGTTTCCCCCCTTTCTTTTTCTGGGGTGGAACCTTTGGTTTCCTGTTCCTTTTTGGCCTAGGAACAGTTTTTTTCTTTGGTGGAGGCCTTGGAACCGTTGTTTTTATATTTAGAGCTCTACAGTTTGTTCTAATTTGTCCGGCATTTCCAACCAGAACTTCAATGCTACCCATCTTCACTATCGCACTTGAAAATGTCTTACTAAACCTAATCCCATTGGTAGCAAAATCTGCAACAATCTTTGCTGTAGATCTGTCCGAGGCAAGTGCCTGGTCAATTTGGAGTATGCCTCTCTTCAACTGAAGCTGATTATAATACATATTATCGAACACGAAAGATGTATTTTGGTCCAGAAACACAGTTGGGTCACCGCTTGAGGAAGAACAAACATTATTGAGCTTGGAGGCTAAAGTAGGATCCATTGAAGGACCAGAACTCCCGGATCCAAGACGATCTGCAAAGAAACTGCAATGTGTAACACCAACTGTGTGCGCACCCAAAAGTGTGGCCATCTCGTTAAGGGTTAGGCCCTTGTCCCTGAAAATTTTGAAGGAGTCGGACACAGAAGATAATGGTCCTGGCAAGTTCACATCCTCCATGTTCGAGAATAACCCATCTCGTCTCCCTGTTGGCACAGTGTAGTTGGGTCCTTGTGCAAGAGCAACAGCATCCCTTGTCGCAAGTGCTATGATGTCTGCACAGGACACAGTATTAGGACATGCGGCCTCTAGGGCTTTTTTAATATCATCAATGAGTTTGTATTCTCTAACTGTCTGGTTTGGCCCTGCATCTTTCTCTGCTTGGTGTTTGCTGGTTGAGTCAATGAGAATGGACGCATCACAACCCTATAAAATTTGAACATTAATTCGGTAATCACCAATGATACTGTTATTATTCACTACAACTTTTGAGTTGATCAGAAAATAGGTAACAGGTAACATGAAATTTAAATAAAAGCTAAAAACTTCAGAATACATAATTGAAAAAAATTACTCTAACGAAGCAATCGTGAAAATGCATGCGAAGTAATGCTGCAACAACAGATGGATCTGTAGAGAATCGCCTTTGCACCACATCGAGTACGATAGACTCTGCTTTAGGGCAAGTTGATTGGTAAAAGCCAACTCTAAGATCAGCTAAAGAATGAGGAAGAACAACGAGGAAGAGGGAACACAATAATAGTATCTTCAACTGCATGTCCATGTTTAATTAGCTAGTCTTTGATTGTCGACAGAAGGACACGTTTGGGGTATATATAGATTTTAGAGAAGGCAAAATCATGAAGGGTTGCAAGAAGCACGTATATGACGTGCTGTGGTCAACTCATCATGATACTCAAATGATTTATCTTGTCCATGTTTAAGAGAGCTACGTGCATACAACACAATTCCATTGCTTCATTTGTCTACTGTTCACTTTTGAGGAGAAATAAAATAACCTGTTATTGTTTCATTTTAAAGTGTTAAATCTTATTTTTTATTTCATCTCAATGGAAAAGTCAAGTCCTCGTTACAACAAACAAGTGTTTTTAGCGATGATTTTAATCGTCGCTAAAGAAGGAAAAATCATCGCAATTATTAATATGCGACATTTTATTTCGTCACCCCAATCGTCGCCGAATTCCGGTAGCAAAATAAAATTAGTGACGTTTAACCGAAATCGTCTCAAAAATATGTTTGCGAAAAAAAAATTTCGTCGGAAAAATTTATTACCAACGATAGAGAGAAACGTCGGTAATAGTTTTACGCGACGTTTTCTTTTGGTAGATAAAAGTCTTTTCCCACAAAACTTATACGTCGGTATTTATTTTTAGTAACGATCTGATTTTGATAGCAAAAAACTTTTGGTTACCAATTCTTCCTGTAGGGAAATGTTTTTAGAGATGTTTCTTAAACGTAGGTAAAAAGGCTTTTGTGACGAAGTAGCTTTGGTCACTAATATGGTTTTGTGATGATTTTCTTTTGTAGCAAAAAAGATTTAGCTACGAAATTTGGTTGTAGCAAAAACTTTTTACCGACGTTTTTTATACGTAGTGAATTAGTTTTTGTGACGAATTTGATTTGGTAGCTAATAGTATTTAGTGACGAAATGTAATTTTTAATTTAATAATTATAATAATTTTTATAAACGAATTTATTTAAATTATTATAATTTTTAAGACTTTTTTTGACGAATTATTTTTGATAGCTTGTATTACTTAGTAACAATTTTCAATTTTGAAATTTATAATTATTATAATTGTTAAAAACGAATTTATTACAAATTTGAAGACATTTTTAATATTTTATAAATAATCATAAATTGAAATTGAATAAACATATAAAATGGAATACATTATATATAAAACAATCTTTACATCATTTACAAACTAAGAGTCTGAATCTGAGTCACTAGCACTAACATATGAAGAACCTAGCATTTGTTTAACCAATTTTTTAAGGTTGCTACTTTCTTTTAGTCCCCAATTTAACTTGTCTTCTACACATTGTAATTTGTCTTCTGTACATTGTAATTTTGTCTTCAATACCTGGTTCTCCTCTTGAAGCACTGTCAACAATGTTGGTCCTGAGGAAGAGGCTCCAACAGGCTTAAGGCCATACCCAAGGCTTTTGATATAACCCGATCGTGTACCAAAGACATTGTTGCAAATGTCATTAATATTGGGCTGATTTTCCTCAGCCAATAACATCTGCAACAACTCCTGCATCTTGTTCTACAATATAAAGTAGAAAATAGAGTTAACTTTAAAATTATTAGTTAATATTATATAGAAAATAAATTGTAATATAAATTTATTTGTACTTACATAATTACTTTGTGTCTCTTCAGACGTCTAGCCTTGTCATTCCTTGTAGTGTGTGTGCTTGTACAGTGTGACTGTTGCCCTTGAAGTTGTGTTTGACTCTACAATAATTAAAATAAAATTTAACCAATTAGAATTTATTATATTAAAAAATATAATAATAAATTGAACACGGTACACTTACTAATTCTTGTCGGACAACGACAAATGATCTGAAGCTAATGTTATGTAGAGTCGTCATTTTTACTCTGTTGGCCTTGGCTTTCTGACACTTTTCCTAAATTAAAAGAATTAGTCATAAAATGTATAAATACAACTATGGAAGGAAAATATGAAGAGAAGAAAATAAATCTTAAACTGCGGTGAAGCCCAATAATCACACAATTTATTCCAATTTTCTTCAATCTCCCTTTCTAGCACATGTCTCCTGGCCTCTTCACCAGAAGGGAAAGACTGATAATATTTATGCAGTCGATAGCAGTAATCCTTCACCCTTTGTTTTCAGCAATGAACCGACACTGATTGAAACCTCAGGCTATTCGATATCTACAATATTGAGCTTTATCTGTGAAAACACGTATTAGATAAGTTATTAATTTAGTTAAGTAAAATTGCAATACTTATAATGAAATGAATTGAAATAATACCGAAACTTTATCTAAAGCATTTTGCAGCAAGTTATCTTCCTTCAACTACCTGACATGTTGAAGGCAAGGTAACTCATTCCGAATAACAATGCCCAACTCACTAGCCAATTTTGCTACTTGGATGGCGCCCTTATGTTGGGTCAATAGTCACGAACAACTTGGAATTCATTGCAACATTCATCTGTTGCAACTCAACTCTTTTTGTCTTTCCTCTACCTTGTTTTCTGAGGCCAGTATTAGAACCTGATGAAAAAACAACGTAATGATTAAAACACACTAAACATGTAGTAAGAGCATAAATATATATATGCTTCGTTATCAATAACAAACCTAAAGATCCTTCATAATTACTAGACGATGTTGGTAAAGGTTATTGTTGTTGACTTTCCTCATGCGATAATGCAATTGCTGGTTATTTTATTGGAGAAACTTCATCGCCTGTAACTACCCTATTTCCTTTGTTACGACCAGGTGCGATTGTAATCAACCTGTGTAAAAATCAACAACATCAACAATATCAGAAAATAGACTACAAATACATAAAATCTTTAACTACTGCAAAAACATAATTGAAACATTAAAACACTACAAGGAAAATGGCTTTTTGTGACGAAAATTACCGACGAAAAACACAATCATTCTGTCGGTAATAAATATTACTGTCAGAATTTTTCGACAGACAAAAACGTCGTAGAATCGGCCGTAGCTAATACTTACCAACGGTTAAACCATATTCTGTCGGTAACTTTACCGATAGTACATTTTACCGTCATTAAATTTACCATCAGTATATTATCTTACCGTCAGTAAATATACCGATAGTTTACTCTGTGCTTGACCGTCAGTAGCATTTAGCGACGGCTGTTTTGTTCCGTCGGAATACTTACCGATGGAAAAAAACTTACCGTTGGTATATTTGCTAAAAGCTTTACTAATGGATATGGGTTTCCATCAGTAATTCCTTCTACCGTTACTGACGAAGAACTGGTGGAACGTTAGTAAATGGTCATGTATTTACCGACAGACATTTCTTTTCATCGGTACATACGTTAGTTAATTTTTTAAAAATATATAATATATATTGTCATTATATTTAAATTACGGTTAATGCGTAATTTTAATAATTATAAATTTATAGTATACATTTAATTTGCTGAAATAGAAATTTTGATTAATGATTAAAAGTTAAAATATCTTAATTGATAATAAAAACATTACATTGTAAATAATAAGTATTTGTAATACAAACTAAATGACCAAAAGTACACTATTGATCTAGAGATGGCGGATGCTCTGGTTGACCCTTACGCTTCAATTCATCCACCTCTTGACGGAGCTGAGAGATGAACTGCATCGCCTGTTGTTCCTTTGCCATCGATTGTTGCAACTGTTCCAACGTCTGTTGCAACTGAGTCGACAATGTCTGCACTGTGCTCTTAAGTGCTTCCACATGACTGGTGGTGGACTGCCTAACAGATGTTGCTGTACTGGACGTGGAGGATTGCGAATAACAAGTGTTCGCAAATGAACCTAAGCCGAATATCCTCCCACGATGGTCCCTACCACTCACTACTTCAAGATAAGTTTTAGTGTCGTCAACATATTCAAATTGTTGAGACCGTCGTTCAATGCCTTCCTATCAGAAAGCAATGTTTATAATTAGTAAGTAATAATTATTAAGCATTATTAATATTAAATCATAAATTTCACATACATTGAGTTCTCTATAATGATTGTTAACGAATGTCACACCGCCATACTTCTTAATGTGAGTGTGCAGAAATAGCTGACGGGGTGTAGGCCCCATGCCCATAGACTTTTCATGCATACGAATAAAATGTTAATTATAAGTGAAATAGATTTTATAAAAATTTCAGCAGAGTTTCCTTTATTTTTATGAAATCTACCCCTGTTGAACAAAGAACAAAACAAAAACCACAACCATATATGGCACTAGTATAACATTATCATTCTCAATAAGAAACACATATTTTCATTCCAAAATTCACACATAAAATTCAATAGAAATACAAATGAATTAGAATTTATAAAAATTTCAGCAGGGTTTCCTTTATTTTTATGAAATCTACCCCCTGTTGAACAAAGAACAAAACTAAAAAACACAGTCATATATGGCACTAGAAACATATATTTTCATTCCAAATTTTAACACAGGAAATTCAATTAAAATACAACAAAAAAAGAGATGAGAATATAACTGTAAATTGTAGATACTTACAAGCCTCTGTACATGCTCTTGGTAGGTAATAGATCCTCCCGTATATACAAGAACACTCTCTCCCTCGGGTCCTCCAGGTCTGTTGGCCAAATTACACTGTGAAATGGACATGGCCTCAGGTGATGTCCAATACTGCAGCTAACAACTCCATATTTCTTCAGAAATGTAAGGCGGTCGTACAGTCGCCCTACGTATAGTACCAACAAAGTCGCGATAACGTATACGCGCTCTCGACTCCCATACTTTATAAATAATCCTGTTAAATTGAGAATCCCCAAAAAAGTATTTCTGTAATAAAAGGAAAAATATTCGATAAATACTTTTGATGTAATAATATTTATCAAATTAATGTATACAAATCTTAATTAAAAAAGGAAATAATAATTTCTGTCGTATCTCAAACTTGTGAAAGTAAAATTCCTTTATTGCCTTGAGAGATATTCTTCTATACATAGCCCTCAGGATCAATCTTCTCCTTGAATTTCGATGTCACGTTTCTTGAACAGGGTCTAGATGGAAAAAACCTAATATAAAAACAAATAAATTTATACAAAATTTAAAATTTAAACCTATAACTTAATTATAACATATAAT
>JAOQMS010000006.1:15578141-15640674 GCA_027563885.1 Erythroxylum longipes | reverse complement strand
ATGCATAATATACATATGTTGTAAATATGAAAAATAAAATAAAAAAGTTTATAATTTATTAATTTTAAAAAATAAAACAACAATTTTTTAAATTTATTTTTAAAATTTTAAAGATTCATTAAAAATTCAGGCCAAAAACGGCCCGCGGGCCGCCTGTGGCCCGGCAGGGCTAGGCGGGCCGGGCTATTGGCCTCTCCGCGGGCCGTCCATTTGCGGGCCGGAAACGGTCCACAAGCCATTTTGGCCCGCACGGGCCGGGCCACAATCCGGCCTCCTGCGGCCCACCCGGGCCGTGGGCCGAAATGGCCCGATGCCATTTTTTGACGGGCCGGGCCGGGCCATCGCCGGCCCGTTGACATCCCTAAGTAGAAAACTAACTTTTCCTATAATGAATGCCTGGGAGGCTAAAATAGAAAAGAATTTTGGTCTCGCTGAGGAGCTTATTGATGAACAAGGAATTTTTATCTTTAAGTTTGCTTTAATTGCTAATGTAGAGCAGGTACTGGAGCTTGGTCCTTGTTATATGAATGATTAGCCTCCAATTATCCAAAAATGAAGGTTAGGAATTTAGCTTATGGATTTTAAATCCAATAATATTCTTTTATTGATTAAAATCCATAATATTCCTATAGAATACTGATCAACTAGTAGTTTGAGTGACCTTGATAGCTTTATATGTAAATCTCTTTGTATGGATGAGATAATAGCTTCCATAAAGAGAACTGATTATTCTAGGCTTTATATAGAAGTCAACTTGGATAAGGAACTCTTTGATTTCATCTCTTTATTGAGATTAAATGAGAAAGAGGGTTGACTGAGGATATCTCATTAGCAACCTATCAATGGAAACCTCTTTCTAACCTCCAAAGGAATAAATGAACCCACACATGAAAGAAATTTTGTAAAAGGAGACTATTAGGAGTTTATGGAAACTAAAGTGGAAATCCAAAATACAATGGACTCTTAGAGTTAGAACTCCTTAAAGATAGTTGATACAGGTTTCTTAAATATTCTTAACTTGGAGGAATAAGCCATGACAATTCCATAGGTGCAAAGTGATCAACTAATGAATTCAAATATAGATGATAACAATAAAGGGTTTCTTTATAAAGATAATCACCCTTAAAAGGATGTGAGAGACATTTTATTCTTATAACGAATCACTATATACGAAGGATAAGGGCCTCAACAACTTAGTGATTTATCTTATAGTGAACCAAAAAGGTCACCAATACATCAAATGAGGACTTTAAGATTATTGAAAGAAGGAAATTAGGTTATAACAGCAAAGCCAAGAAACCTAATATTGCATCTAAATCTCCTTAATATTTATATTAGGGTGGAATATTAACTCTAAAAAAATCAAATTATGTTTAACTATCTAAATTCAATATAAACCTATTATAATTAGCTTTGTAGAGACAAATTTCAAAGCTTATAAGTATGATAACCTCTAGTTTATTAGCAAGAAATGAAAGCTTATTACTAATTATAAAGTAAATTTTTATGGTTGTGTTGTTGTTACCTATGATCTTAATAAGATTAAAGACTATAGGTTTATTATCTTTAATCAATTCATCTATTTACATGTGAAAATTTTGTGACCTAGAGTGTTATCTTTTTATCTATGCTTCCAATTTTGCATTCCAGAGATCGTTACTTTAGGATAATCTTATAAATTTTTCTAGCTCCATACATGACCCTTGGCTAATATTAGGACTCTTCAATAGTATCTTACTAGTGTTAGAAGCTGAAGGGAACATGAGTTTAAGAAGCCTTTTTTATAAGTTCATAACTTATTTATCAAATATTGAGGTAACTAATCTTAAGTTTAAGAGTAACCCTTTTACCTATAGTGATAAGCAAGATAGAGTGTGGTTTACAAGAAAGAAGCTTAACAGGATCCTAGTTAATCATTTATGGCTTGAGAGGTTTCAAAATAGTAAAGCTATGTTCAAAAATTCTTTACTCTAACAATTCCCCCATAAAGGTCCACGATCTATTTGATACCATAAGGATAATTTCTCCTTTCATGTTTTGCAACTTTCTATGCAATTTTGAAAATTTCCAAGAAGTATTTGGAAGGTACTTGGCTCTAAATATAAATAATAATGAATCTTAAGATGTTAATAATGGTTAAAGAGGATCATAAAAAACTTAAGGTGAGACATCACTCTAACATAGCTTGAAAGCTTGATAAGGAAAGGGAGCTGGTGCATTAAAAATAAAAGGAACCTTATGATTCTCCTAGTGACATTACTTGGAAATGAAAGAAGAAATTTTCCTTGAGAAATTTATAATTTTTTAAAAAAATTCATTAGTATATGATTCAGTAGAAATCTAGCTAAAAGACAAGGACAGTAATATTAGTTTTCTTCCAAATAGCTCTTCTTTCAAGGAGGAATTTCAACAAAATTACCTTTCTTACAAAGGAAGATGGTAATGTAATTAATTATCAAGTATAAATGTTAAAGTATATCTATGACTATTTTCAAGGCTCCCTTGGCACTTCCTTCAAAGGCTTCTCTTCTATTAGTATTCTTAGCTGCTTTATTCCCAACTTGATCACTAGAGACCAAAGTGAATTTCTTTCCAAACCTTTTTCTTCAAATGATATTAAAAGGACTTTGTTTAGTCTCAATCTAACCGTAGCCTTAATGGATTTAATTCATATCTTGAGATTCACTCAAAAATCATATTTGCGATCCATTGTTAGAATTTTGAAAATATGGAACAAAATTATTATCTACTTGGTTCTTAAATCTTTTAACTTCATGTCCCTAAAAGACTTATACCTATTATTTACCTATTATTTATTGCAAACCTTTTATAAGATAATCTCTAAGCTATTGGCTTATAGATTGAAGATATTACCCTGTATCATTAACTCCTCTCAAGTAGCTTTGGTAAAAGGAAGATCAATAAATGATAAAATATTACTTTTTCAAGAATTCTTTGCGAACTACCATTAGGGTTTAAGGAATAATTGTGCTGTGAAGAACTAACTTTCATAAGGATTTTGATTTAGTTGCATGGGACTTCATACTCCAGTCACTTAAAGCTTTTAGTTTCCCTTAAGTCTTCATATCTTAGATTATTCAATGTATCACTTCCCCTTCTTTTGGTATTCTTATTAATGGAGATTCTTCTTAACTAATCAAAGTAGCTAATATAATAAGGCAATTAGAACCCCTCACACCTTATTTGTTTTCCCTCTATATAGAATTTCTAACAAGGATAATAAACCATAATATTAGTATGGCGAAAAACTTTCATAACAATTGTAAAAAGTTAAACATTTTAAATCTTTCATTTGTTGATGATCTTTTTCTTCTTCGTAGTGCTGATCCTTCAACACTTTTAACATGCATTATTGCCTAAGTATAAGTAGAGACAAAATTCATCTTGTAATAGGTCACTTATCTCAATGGCTTGCTGAGATAATTGGATTAAGTATCAAGTCCACTAATTTTACTTATATAGATTGTCAACCTCTCTATGATATGGTTAAAAGGAGAATTGGAAATTAGAGCAATAATTTCCTCTCTTTTGTAGGAAGATTGTAGCTTATCTCCTCCATGCTTAATAATCTTTATGTTTATTAAAGCGCTTACCTGGTTTTCCTTAAGAAGATTATAGAAATATTTTGAAGCTTCTTAAAAACATTTTATGGCCTTGTGATGCTCACATAAAGCCTTATGCTAAGGTTGGATGGAAGAATACCTACTTACAAAAGTATGAAAGTGGTTTAAGAATCCATTTTATCATTTAGTAAAAAAGGTCCTGTTTGTTGAGAGATTTGAGAGTGCACCTGCTTATTGAGAGATTTGAGAGTGTTCTCAATGATAAAAGAATCGTTATCAGTTAAATGGATTCATGGAAATTACTTAATGGATAATACTATAACTAATGAATAATACTATAACTAATGAAGCCAAAGGACAATCTACAGAAGATGATTAAAATCAAAATTGGAAATGGGGAAAACACCTAGTTATGGTTCAATAATTAGAGTGATATAGTCCCCTATATCTCCTCAATAACTACTAAAATATAAGGGCACTTTACACTAAAAATGCTAAGGTAAAGATGCTTATCAATTGCAATAAGTGGAGTTTTAATATTAAAAGTAATACCATAATCATGAGAGGCATTAATCATCTCCTATTTGAATGCTCTTAAGTAACTAAACTTTGGTTGAGCATCTAACAACTGAATAATCACTTTAGCAACGAGGCTAATTGGGAAATAATTGGCCTACAAGCTTTGTACCTTGTTAAGCTTTATAAGGATCATCACTCTCTACAAGCTTCAAACCCTATTAAGCTTTCTAAGGAAATAATTTTCCTGATATTCTCCATATAAAACACAATCTAAACAATCAATTGAAAATTTAATTAGGTCCTTTGTAGCAAGTCTTTAAGATATAGTTAAACATTGTAAAAATGAATGTAAAGGAGTAAGATGTGAGTTCCAAACCAAATCAGACTAATTCATTCTCATTAAATGTCCCATCAGAAACTTCTTATAAGAGTGATTAGTGAACTTCGAAGTCTTGCCCTATTTCCAATTATATTGTCCGGTGTGCTTTTGTCAAAAGAGCAAATAGGCTAATGTTATATGATTTCTTGGAATCCCTATACTGAATGAAATGGACGATGCTAGGATTCAGTCACTATAAGATCTCTGACCTTGGTTAAGGTAGGAATAATAACTTTAAGAGAATTGGATTCTCTAAGTTTATATAATGGTTCAAAGGGATGTCAATTATCAAACCAGAATTCAATTTCCCTACCATTTTCAATTTGTGCTTGATGTGTGCTTGTATAAAGTTTCTTGTTAGCAGAATTATTTGGAAAGTTTAGAAATGGGTTAGTTTTTCCTTAATGATCCATATGCTTTCTCTTCACAAGAAGAATGAGTGAATCCATTTAACCCACATGTTGTCCTTATTTGTATAAACCTTCCATAGTCTCTTATCTAGAAGAGTCTTAGTCATGTTTCTAATAGAAGATAAGTCAATTCCTTTATTTTTCTTTGGAGCCATATAGTACCCCATTTGATGCTTAGAACCTTTATACTTTTAAAGGTTCATTTCCATATGAAGTCCCTAATGAGCTTATTAATTCTCTTCATCATTCCTTTAGAAATAGCATATATGCTTATTCATACATATTTGGAGTCATATTCAAGAATGTTCATTGAGCTTAATACACTCTTATAATACAAAGGGTTTTCAAAAGGCCTAAGCGAAATTGGATCAGGTTCAAGTGAGCCCATATACAACCAAAATATCATATTTTAACCTAAAATCTTAAGGAAATGGGTTATGAGTCCTATCTTTGTATATAACTCACTTCATCCTTACCTTTTTCTAATATGGGATTACTCCACTTGTGAATTTCCAATATGCATTGCTTCTCTTTTTTCTTTCCCTTAATGTTTTTAGTGTTATGAAGAAAACAATGAGAAGTATTCAATCTTTCCCTTTAGATAACATGAAGGGTAAACATCCACATTAATAGCTCTCTAGTGATAAACAGGACTATATAATGCACTTTAAGTTTAATTTTTTAATTTTATCTACACTTTTTGCTAAGATATTCACTTTCTTTTCATAACTAACTTGCTAACTTGTATTCAAAATAAACCTAACCTTTTATTTATCTATTTACATACAAACAATATAAAGGACTCGAGTTACTTTCAACTTGAAGTACTCTATAATAAACTTCTAAAGAAGGCTATTTGAAGCTTTTAATAAGAACTTCTCACAAAAATCTCAACTCTGTCTTATATATGATTGAATGTGTTATCTATGATCAAAATAGACTACGAATGATGTCTTTATATAGGTTTACATGAACTTAAAGACTAAGTAATTTTAAACTACCTACTTTTTTTACTGACCCGCGAAGTTAGTAGGAAGTTACTACTTCTTCCACTAACTCTACCAAGTTAGTGGAGAGTTATCAACTTTAAGCTATTAAATCCACTTTAACATATGAAAAAAATGTTCGAAAGATGTCCACTCTATTGTCACATCATCTAATCACTTTTCCACTACTTGAAAAAGTGCTCCCACTTTATGAGGTAATGCTCCCATTTCGTCAGGTAATGCTCCCACCTTCTTAGCTCACTACTTTCATGTTTCTCCATATTCCACTACATTTTTGCCTTTTGAAAATAAGTACCTTGAACCTTTGATTTAGCCATCCTAAGCCATCTTTATATATAGTTCATCTAAGCATGTCCATGGTGCAATCACATTGCTTTATGACCTAAGTTAGAAAAAGTTTGAGTTGTAAAATAAACAACTCATATTTATATATATTTTGAACTTCTCATCAAAGTTAAGTGCCTTCACGCCCTTCAAAGTTAGCAAGATTTAGTTGTTCCATCATCTTTGGTCTCAAATCCGAATCTCATTGTCGAAGATTTCTAACAATGTATACCAGTGCATGCCAATACTCGCCTAATACTTACCTACTCTCAAGTTTTCATTGATTTTAGTTATTTTATCTCACCTAATCATTGGTCTTTCTTTATTCTATCATTAATATTCCATCTTCATATTAACTCGAGTGTTAAATATAGACCGAGATTTACTAAAACTTGTATAATTTTATAACTTGCACTTAAAGATGTATCAAAGCACCTCAACTAGAAAAATTTGACACTCTCATCTAAATAATATATGGGAAATATTACATGTGCAATTCTATTAAAGATTCGTTAGCTAAAGTTTGCAGATAACAACTCATCTTCATCTCTATTGGAACATCACTTGCATACTATTTTTCCTCTTTATCAAATTTATTTTTGCTTAGACACTCTTTCACAAGGCTCATACGCTCATTACAACATAGTTATTGAAGTAGATTTCTTCCATTAAATCATCACCTCCTTTTCCTTAATCCTTCAGGACTATAAAATCGATTTTCTCCTCATCTATATTTTATTTTGGGTATTCTTACTCAAAATGTGTCTATTTACAAATAAAATAAGCAATATCTCATTTTAATTAGTTTGTTTGACTTACAGTGAGAATTTTTGCATTCCTTCTCTTTACTTTCTCTGAAAAATTCTGAATTTAACCATTCTTCTTTCCTCTCTGCTAGTTTGAATGGTGTTAGCATTCGGATATCTACAAGGTATTTGTAGCCGCTATTGTGCTAGGAAAGTTGTTCACATTTTGTCTTTGAAGCTTAACCTGCGCCTAACCCTATGAGCTAATTATGAAGTTGAACAAATTGTCCTTTTCCAACACATTTTATCTATCCAATATCAAAGATATCTCATATATACTAACCAAGCTATCTTACTTTAATCATTTTAAAGATTCTCTTATAAGCTATAAAATGTCGTTAAGAAGGAATTGATCAATTAGTTCCTTCTTCACTTTCTCCCAAGTGTCAATGAGAGTTCACTAGCACTAATATCATTAGAAGTTCTCCTTTTGTACCACAGTTTTGCATCATCTATCATATACATCGTTGTGATTACCAACTTATCTAAACCAATCACCTTTTCTACCTCCAAAATATTGCTCCATATCTCACAAAAATATTCAAGCTCTTTGGCACTCTACTTACCATCAAAAACTTGTGACTCGTGCACCTTCACCAAAGTGTTCTCTGATTGGGCTACCAATTCATATCTAGACATAGCACATTTGAGCATAAAAAAGCCATAGCTCATCCCCTCATGAGCTCCTAAATGTTCTTTGAGTGCTCTCTTTGTCACTTGAAGCTTCATCACCAAGGCTTCAAAGTATTCTAAGAAAGGAATCAAACCCTCTTCTGTTAGAGATAGAGGACTAATGATTGCCTTGCCTAAGTTCTTATATGGCAGTTAAGTCCAACAAAGCTTAACTCAACCTTCGCTAATGATTGTTAACCAATAACTCTGCTTGTTTTTTAATGCCTCACACTAGTCTTGTTTAGGTATTTCACTCACAGTCTTATCACATAAGTGTTTAGTACAAATCAACCAAATTAAACAAATAAAATATGCCAAAGCTAACTTTTTATTGATTTATTCACAAAAAAACAATACAAAATATTTGAGTTACTTTTAACTTGAAGCATTTCACGATAAACCACTCAAGATCTTCCTACTTGAAACTCTTATCAAGAACTTTTTTTTATAAAGCTCTCAAATCTCTCTTATAGAAGATTGAATTTACTTTTTATGACCAAAATGAACTACAAAAGATTCCTTTATATAGGTTTATAATAACTTAGGGGTTAAGTAGCTTAAACAACCACTTTCTCTACTACCATACCAAGTTAGCTTAAACCACATTATTGTTGAAGTTTAATTTACACTTATATATATTGTAAGTATACGAATCGTATCTTATAGTGGAAAAAGTATAGATTCTACGAGGATTGTATTAGTTACCTATCAATTCTTGTAACATTTTGTTTAAGGTCAACAATATGATAATATAATGAGAAAATAAACTAAACTAAATAAAATTGATAATTGAATAATTGAACAAGCAATAGTGAAACAGATGAATAATCAATAATGAAAACTAAGGAATTACTTTTTTTTTGTACTTCACTTTCTTGATTTAACACTATTCAACCCTAGATGTCCAATAATTATGATTACTCTCTCTCGAAATCTAAACAAGTAATCCCAGTTAAATAGATATAAATTGAACTGTAACCTCTTAATCTATTAGAAGTCTTTCTAACTATCCAATTGGATTTGAAGCAATCCTATGGGTAACTAACAAACAATTAAGATCTCTCTTAATTACCTATTAATTTTATATTTATACCAACTCTCGCTACACAACATAACATAGATGATTCAACCTAATCTCTCAAGTAAAATTGAATATAAAATAATAAATATCACAAAATATATTTTATTAAATCCATAATGTAAAAGTTTAACCAATAATTCAAGAGTAATCCCTAAAGGAAGTTTATCAATCCATATCCAACATATATCCTAATTGATTCACTATTGACATTCAACAACAAGGAAAAAAAGAAATAGAAAAGAGTATAGGTTTTAATTATGAATGTCTTCTCTTCTTTTGCCGTGTGTTGGAAAATTATGCAGCGTATCCTCTTTAGGAATTGTCTTTCATTGATCTCTTCTTTGGCATTTCCCAATGGCCTCTTTGACGTTTTTCTTTTCCTTTTTATACTCTTATCCTCCTATGGTTCTTTTTAAGGCTTCTCCACTTGTTTTTGTTCTAAACATAATGCTTAATCAACTAAAAAAATTAAAACAAAAAAGGAGGGAATACAAAAAGATTAATGAAGGAAAGAAAAAAGATACTTCAGTTAAATCCTGCCACAAAAATTGGTGAAAATAACGTACAAAAATAACTAATGTATTAACCTTTTTTTTCTCGTCTGAATTTCTACAACTTTTTTCCTTAAGTCCTAGTAAACGACTTCTTGTTTTACTACTTTTTTCCTTAAGTCCTAGTAAACGACTTCTTGTTTTACTGATCTCATAATAAATATTTAAGTATTCAGTGCACAAGACTCTCCACATGTGGGACTCTAAGGAGGGTTATAATGTACGTAATCTTTCCTTTATATTTTTTTAAAAAAATGTTTCCATGACTTAAACCTATATCCTTAAATATCTCTACAAAAAGTTGTCTTGGATAAATGTCTATTCAATAGTTGTCACCTATATGGACGTAATTCTTCTTCAAGATCAGACGTATTTAGCTCACAACGAAGACAAATAATTTACATGTGATTGCTTACTCATTTTTTGTACACTAACAGGTTTGAGATACGTTTGTTGATGGGACTGAGTGTGAAGATGGTTGAATTCAGTGTGTCAATGAGTTGTGTCTTCAGGGTCTCTAGTCACTCAAAATCTTAACATGGAAAACATGGGTGCCTCTGGCATGCCGTACGTAAACCTCAACAACAGTAAACAAGATTAGAAGTCACAAAATCGTGAAGTGAATGGCGAGGGATCACCTTCCAAGCCTGTGCTATTGATTTTTAACTATATATGTATTCCCAAAGTGAACAACATAGTTAACCTTAAAAGAAGCAAGAAAAGTTTCATGAATAGTTTGTTTGTTGACTAGGTATTCAAAAAATTCTTTCCGACACATACTGAAATCTGAGTGAAACAGGTAAGCATGGAGTTAACGTGTATATGCTACACCAGTTGGTATAATGTATATATGCCTAATATATGTATTATATTGTATATATTCCTCATAAGTACTTGTTTATTGTATTATTTGTCGGCAATAAACAAAAATAATTTTGTCGCCAACAGGCAACAGCTCATGTGCCTGCTTCTCTGCTGGAAGTGGGAAAGGATATCGGTGTCGGACACGCCTTATCCGACTCTGTACTATCCCTTTGCTGGCCAATAAGACATCTATGAAAATACGTTTTCGTGCAGCTTTGGATCACAGAGTTATTAACAACGCTTTTCCCCAAAAGCGAAATAAATTAGCAAGTAGGGATCTAAAAAAGACTCTAGTTCAGATATGGCATATTTGAGTTTCTGTTCACCAAATTAATTATGCACACCTATACAGTAAAATTAACTTTATCTTAAAAAGTTGAAACATACCTAAGCTAAGAAAGTTAACCGCATCTTAAAAAGTTGAAACATCTGCTGACAAATTTCTCGTACATGACTGATTAGGTCATCTTTGTCAACATATTGACCAATAGACGAAATAAGTCGCCCCAACCTTGAAAATCTTATCAGTGTAAACAACATCTTGCTAACTCTTTGGACGGTGAGGTAGTGCAGAACTAGGCTTGATTGGTTTTAGATTTTTGCTGCCAATGGTTGCTGCTGAATTTACAAGTTAACACAAAGTAATGACTCAGTAACCATCATAATCATACTCTAGTGTTTCATCCATCATATCATCATTAATTTGATCCTCAGCCTCGTTCCCATCTTCAATTTCTGCGTTCACACTACGATCGTTTTGGATCTTGTCCTCTAACTTATTTTCTCCACCCAAACTTTTATCCTCATCCATTCGCTTTTTCTTGGCAACAACGTTGTTATCCTGCCAAAAACTTGAATGTAAGAGAACCTGCTGAATGAGTTTACATCGAAATACCATAATATCAGCAGTTTTTGACAGATGGATTTATAGATTTTAGCTCGTTTTGCAACGGATTAGGCATGTCCATGAATAAATCAGGAGATGCCTAGACACAAATTTTAGGAGCTGGTTGAGAGTCTCAAGAAGGAACAATTCAACCAGTTTAAAATAAAGATGAGATTAATATTCATACAAGCTTGAACCGGGTGTATGCTTATACTTTATGATCCCTCACATATTTTGTTTTAGTAGACTCTAGGTATCGTTATCCTAATAATATATATATATACTGACAAGGACTTAATTGAAACATCCATTACGTGAAGTCCGAATGTTCATAATCCATGACATAGTGGCTTTAGGATTTGAATTAAACTATAAAATCATAACTGTAGACTTGCAGTTTATATATAAAGATATATTTGTCAAAATTTTGAGCTTGATAGATAGACTATGATAAATAAACGAAAAACGATGTCCTGACTCGAACTGTGAAGTCACAAGATCAAACCACCATCCCCCCATCCGCAAATTACCTTTCATTATCAACCGTAAGCCACAACTTTCATGTCATTTCAATAACGTGTGTAGATTTTTATTAAATATATGTAGGATAGGTAAAGGGAAACGAGAATATGAATACCATAGAATTAGGAAAGAATGTGAAACCAAGATGAAAAGGTTGAATTGCAAACTTACAGGTTCATCAAAAAGTTTGTCTAATACATCATAGTTGATTTTGGAACCAAGTCTCTGCAAAACAAAAGTTATATTTTTCTGTAAAGGAACTAAAACAACCTTATTCATATATCTCGACAGAAAAATTACAACAACAAAATGAAAACCTGAATACAAGACCAAGTAGCATTGTTCTAAAATTTTCTTTAATTATTTGAATTATCCAAGTGTTTTCTCCCTTGGGTGATGTGGCATTTAATACTACCGAAGAATCATCGAACGGTAATTTTGCCTATCCTAGGATGTGACATGGCACTAAAAACGTCTCACTAGGAGGATGTTCAAGGATATTATAACTTTAGAATATCTCTCCCAGGAATGTTTTGGTGGAAACTTGACAGAGGACATTCTATGTATATATGATCATCCTACGTCATCCAGTTCTATAGTCCCTTCCAATCAGAAAGAAAGGGCCAATCTAATATACAAAAACCACAAGCTCAGGCCTATTACTCTATACATGAACAGATGAGAAACCTCTGCTACAATATGTAAAGAGCAACCAGCCAACAATCAGAAAGATATACATGGCTGATTCATTCACAAGAGCCGTCAATGTAGATAACACTATTTAGCTGCCACTTTGGCCAAGTGAGAGACAGTAATCATGGATTTCCTAATGACCTTAAAACTCCAAAGAGAAAATATTGATGAACAGTCAGAACTCTGTTTAGAAAATCTAAAAATGCTCCTATAATATGTCCCTACTGTTGTACCTTCTTGTTCAGCATTTGACGAGCAGCTTCTGAAGCAGATTGAGCAGGGGCTAAATTTCTTGCTTCTGCAGCTCGTTTTTGCTGCCTTTCCTGCCAGAGAACATCCAAAGAACTAACTGAGCATACGGGGGGATCAAGAGGCAACACAAGAAGACATTAAAATAATTAGAAAAACAAGAAAATAATTGTAATGGAAAACATAACCAGAAAGAGAATTATAATATTAATACAGGCCAACAACACAGATTCAACCATGAACGTCATTATATGACCCTAATTTTAGAGCAACCTACAGGGATCACATCCCATGTTCTTTTTCATGTAACACTGCAAAAGAAGAAAGTGAAAGACTTCATCAATGTAAAATATATAATCTAATATGTTGTCAATTAGTCCCGTTTACTCTTTTCTTTCTTTTTTGTTTCTTTGAATGGCTCTCAGTGAGTTGTGATAAGAGAGGTGTAAAACACACACACAGACACATGCACAGAGAGAGAGAGAGACAGTTGTTATTGTTGTAATAATGGGTCTTATTTTTCAAGTATTATAAAGAAGATGGGATAGGTCCTCTAAATTTCTAACGCGTCGAATGTAAAAGAAATTAGAGTTTATAAAAGAAATAAAAAAGGGTAAATCACTCGACCACAAGCATTAACTTGGCAGAATAAAGAGTGAGAATTGAGATGAAAGTAAGGGCACACGCTGCAATCTACTCTATGCTAAGTTTTTCCTTATTAGATGAGGAATAATAATTAGATACATTATTCAACTTTGTTCAGGACTTAGGCTTATTTAAAAATAAAGAATTCATACTAGAGTAGGATTCAATTCTATTTTAGATATTTTAGTTTAAAATATCTTTACTAATAGAATAAAGGTTCTAAAAACTTTTATATATGCATGTATGTGTGTATACTCAGCCCTACAATAAAAAAAAAAGGAATTTTCTCTATCAATATGAATTTTCATTTAAAAGCTGTGACTCTTTCTTTTAAAAGTAGTTCTTTGACTTTAAGAGTGATTTCTAGTTTCTTATCCTCCATTGCTTGTTTACCTTACTAAAATTTCAACACTTCCAGCCTAAATTCGAGCAACCAAACCCAAAAATTCCAGCTATTCCAAACCTGAAATTCCAACAACCTAAGATGAAATCTCAAACCTAAAAGTCAATTCTAGCAATAAGATTTTGTAAATTTTGTGAGTTCTAACTTGTATTTGATTTTACTTCGTACTCTTACCTACATCAGTTTGGTATCAAAGCTATAGTACACAATGATGACACTGATGGATTCTACCGATATTCCTCTTTCCGAACAACACACACAAGCCCAAACAATGGACTGAAAATGTATGTATATACTTCTTGGTCACAATTGACCTGAAAATAACAAAGATAAGACACTAGAATTCGAGGTTCTAGCTCCTCCAGCCTTCACACCCACACTGTTTTATTCCCTTAGTCAGATAACTAACTCTTTTCTCACTTTAGACAACTTTACCCCTTCCCTAAAACTTGACAGAACTACCCCTTACTCTTTCTTATCAGTAACAGCCCCCGTACCCTTGGACCTTCTCCTTTGATAAGTAAATTTAATTTCTGGACTATGGGTTGTAACATTACCCCCCTATCAGCTGCACCTTGTCCTCAAGATGGAAAGCCAGAAATTGTTGGTCAATTAGGTCATACAGCTCCCAAGTTGCTTCTTCATTCGGCAACCCCTCCCAACAAATCAAAACCTCCTTAATTTTAGACTGCAGCCCAGTTCTCACTCCCAAAACAGCTGCTGGTTGGATGAATAACTCCAAATTGGGACTGAGATCCCTTGGCCAACTTGCCATTTGTTGATGACCACGAGCTGCCTTCAACTATGAAACATGAAATATTGGATGTATCTTGGATTCTGGCGGTAAGGCAAGTTCATACGCCACTGATCCCACCCTCTGTACAACTGAAAATGGCCCATAGAACTTAGGAGACAGCTTCTCATTCACTCTCTTAGCCAAAGATTGCTGTCTATAAGGGGCTAACTTCAAATAAACACTATCTCCTACTGCAAACTCAATGTCCCTCCTATGCACATCAGTCCTTGCCTTCATATATTGCCGAACTGTCACCAAATGGTTCTTCAACTCGTCTATCATGGCATCCCTATCTTGCAGCATCTGTTCCACACTAGCCACCACAGTTTTCTGCGTTCCATATCTTAAAATTGGTGGTGGTTCTCTCCCATAAACTACCTTGAATGGTGAAGTCCCTAGGGAGGAGTGGAAAGACGTATTATAGCAATATTCCACCCAATGTAACCATTTATACCATTGAAGAGGCTTATCTCTAGTAAAAACAGCGAAGATAGGCCTCTTTTGTCCTATTAGTGATCTCGGTTTGACCATCCGACTGAGGGTGGTAGGCTGAACTTCGGTTTAGTTGAGTCCTCGCCAGCCTAAACAACTCTTCCCAGAATTTACTCAAGAAGACCTTGTCCCTATTTGACACCAGAGATCTCGGAAGACCATGGAGTCGGACAATCTCTTTGGTAAAAAGCGCTGCCACAAATCCTGCCTTGTAAGGATGTTTTAAAGGAACAAGGTGAGCAAATTTGCTCAACCTGTCCACTACCACTAGGATGGTGTCATAACCTCCAAATTTCGATAACCCTTCTACAAAATCAAGGGATAAATCCTCCCAAATTTGATTAGGAACCGGAAATGGTTGCAGCAGTCCCGCAGGGTTAAAGCTGCATATTTCTGCTGTTGGCAAATGGCACAATCGGCTACATACATAGCTACCTATTTTTTCATCCCTTCCCAATAAATTTCTTTTGCCAAATTCTTGTAAGTTTTCAAGGTTCCTCCATGACCTACTAAATGAGACTCATGTGCTTCCCTTAAAACCAAACCAAAATATATTTAGAATTTCTACCAAGCACTAACCTTCCATCATACATTAATCTACCATGCACCAAGGCAAAGGGTAGCTTACTGGTAGCATCTTTGGAGATTTCAGTCTTCAGATCCCTAAACTGACAGTCTTCTTCTACCTCCTGCAAGATGTCAGTTATGTTAACCCCTTGAGAAATTCCCATGAGTTGACAGTCTACTAAATCCCCCCTCCTTGATAAGGCATCAGCAACCTTGTTACTCTTTCCAGGTTTGTATTCAATCCTGAAATCATATCCCAACAGCTTGGTAACCCACTTCTGTTGGTCCACCGCAATCAATCTCTGCTCTAGAAAATATTTGAGGCTCTGCTGGTCAGTTCTGATGATGAACTGTTGCCCCAGTAAGTAAGGTCTCCACTTCTTAACCGAGAGGACTATTGCCATGAGTTCCCTCCCATAGACTGATTTTCCACGGGCTCTAGGTGACAGGGACTGGCTGTAATATGTGATAGGCCTACTGTTTTGCATCAACACTGCTCCTAAACCGATACCAGAGGCGTCAGTCTCCGAAATAAATGGTTGCTGAAAATTAGGTAGAGCCAAAACTGGTAATGAACACATAGCAGTCTTCAACTACTTGAATGCAATTTCAGCCTCCTCCGACCATTTGAACCCGTCCTTCAATAATTGTGTCAACGGAGCAGCAATCTTCTCATAGTCTCTCACGAACCTCCTGTAATATCCTGTCAGCCCAAATATCCTCTTAACTCCTCAACACTTTTAGGTCTAGACCAATCCCACATAGCTTGAATTTTGTTTGGATCTGCTGAGACCCCCTTCCCTGAGATAACATGTCCCAAGTATTCAAGCTCCAACTTAGCAAACACACTTCTTCATAGTTGCATATAATTGATTCTCTCTCAATATCTCCAACACTTCTCTCAAATGATCTACATGGGCTTCTAAGGTCTTACTGTAAATCAATATATCATCAAAAAATACCAGCACAAACTTCCTCAAAACCTTGCTAAACACCCTATTCATCAAAGATTGGAAGGTGGCAGGAGCATTAGTGAGCTCAAATGGCATCACTAGGAATTCATGGTATCCATGGTGTGTCCTAAAAGCTGTTTTTTCCACATCTCTTTGGTTCATTCTAATCTGGTGGTATCCAGACTTTAAATCCAGCTTAGAAAACACCTTAGATCCATATAATTCATCTAATAGTTCATCTATCATAGGTATAGCGAATTTATCTAACCCTGTAGCCCCATTTAAAGCCCTATAATCCACACAAAACCTCCAACTGTTACCTTTTTTCCGCACTAACAAGACAGGACTTAAGTAAGGGCTGAAGCTAGGTTGAATTACTCCTGCTACCAGCATCTCCTCCACTAGTCTCTCAATTTCTGCTTTTTGACATTGAGGATACCTATAAGGTCTGACACTTATGGGTTCTACCCCTTCTTTCAAATGTATAGCATGATCTATATCTCTACATGGTGGCAGCCCCTTTGGCATGTTAAAGACTTCTTCGTAACTACCCAACAGAGACTGCACACCATCAGGTAATAAACCCAACTCCTTGCCTCCATTCTGCTCCAAAACACAAATATGTATCATGAACAAATTATCTTCTTCTTTAGTTTGCTTCATTAAGGTTTTTAAGCCTATCAATCCTCAGGTAAGGCTTGGATCCCCCCCTCAATAAAACCCAATTCCCGTTTTCTCGGAATTTCATGGTAAGTTGTGCCCAATCAGTGACTACCTCTCCCAAAGTTTGTAACCATTTGACCCCTAGTATCAAGTCACATCCATTAAGGGTCATGGGCAAATATTCTTCGATTATGGTGTATTGTTGCACCTCCAGTGGGACTCCCCTACAAACACCCCTGCCCTTCATAGTTACACCATTTCCTATGACTACCCAATACCACTTGGTTTCCTCTAATTTTAATCCCAATTGTTCCAAAAACCTCACGGAAATGACGTTATGTGAAGCTCCCGAGTCTACCAAACAGACCACCTCTAATTCCCCCATCTTCCCCCTCATCTTCATGGTTTTTGGCATAGTTAACCCTACTATAGAACTAACAGCCAATTCGGCACTCTCTTCCCCCTCTTCCTCACTCTCAATCTCCACCTCCTCATCTAGCACTAAGAGGACCTGCAGTTGTTTATTCTTGCACTGGTGCCCCGTAGCAAACTTTTCATCACACTTAGAACACAATCCCCTATCCCTCTTGTCTTGCCATTCAGAAGCTGATAACCTCTTAAACCCAGTATCCCTACCACTCTTCTCACTTCTGTCTCCCTCTCTAAGAGTCTCTTTTCCCACGAAACTCCCTTTTGTCTCACTTATCCTGCCCATGCTACCCTTTCTACTAAACTTAAAATTCCTCAACTCCCTGTTCTTCTCCTCTATCCCCATAGCAGTTTCAATTATTTCAGTCAACTCTCTGGGCTTGAGCAAATTTCATTCATACCGAATTTGGCGCTATAACCCCTTAATAAAAGTACATATCATTACCTCCGATGTCAGATCTCTGTAGGAAGCAGCAAGGGTCCAAAATCGTTTCCTATACTTGAGAATCGTACCCTCTTGTTTGATAGATAGGAACCTTTGATATACACTGCCTCCGTGGAGTGGACGAAAATGCCTGATTATCATACTCTTCAGCTCTCTCCAATCCGACACTGGACCAGTATCCTCAATGGTTCTGGACCACGACAATGCTTCCTCGTCAAAGCTCAGCGCAGCCAACTCCACTTTCTCCTCTTCCGTGTATCTCCCGGCAGAAAAAAATCGCTCCGCACGGTTAATCCAAGTATCTGGGTATTGTCCCTTGAAAATCGACATCTCAATCCTATGTGGCTTGCAATCGCGCCTACAAGGTGGTGGTCGAGGTTCGTCATCTCGGTATCCCCTTCTCCAACGTTCCTCTCGGCAATTCATTTCTTCTCCCCGGTACCATCCTTTATCTTCCAGCTCGATTCGTACCTCTTTGTCACATCGCTCATTCCTACGCCCATGTTCTTCCTCTCGCCTTCCTCCCCTTCTGATTCGCTCCCCTTCTAGATCCCCAATTTCCTGAGATTATTCCCCAATTTCAATGTTAGAAACCAGGTCATTCCCGTCTCGCGAATGGCGCCCATCAAATCTCAATCAAACATTTGGATCAAACCAGACCCATTTATCTTCTACTTTTTCATGGCCCATTCCTTTCCATGCGAATGCATCTTCTTTGGTCTCATCTCTTCGACCTGTCATCATTCCAGTTCCCGATGACTCACCTTCAAGTGTCTTCGCCAAATTTTTGGGTGTTGGATATGATCGAACCTGAAGAGTTGTAATAGCTTGCATTAGCTGATCAAACCGCCTATTGAACTCTTCCTTTAGCTCACCCTTCGCCCCTTCAAGCTTTTGATTCATCTCCACCCTCAGAGAATCACACTCCGTTTGCAACCCCACTTTGATTTCTTCTAATTCTTTTTCCATTACGTCGAGCCTAGTATCCTGTTTCTTACCCACCATGCCCAGATCTTTGCTCTGATACCAAATGATGGATTCTACCGATATTCCTCTTCCCGAACAACACACACAAGCCCAAACAATGGACTGAAAATGTATGTATATACTTCTTGGTCACATTGACCTGAAAATAACAAAGATAAGACACTAGAATTCGAGGTTCTAGCTCCTCCAGCCTTCACACCCACACTGTTTTATTCCCTTAGTCCGATAACTAACTCTTTTCTCACTTTAGACAACTTTACCCTTTCCTAAAACTTGACAGAACTACGCCTTACTCTTTCTTATCAGTAACAGCCCCAGTACCCTTGGACCTTCTCTTTTGATAAGTAAATTTAATTTCTGAACTATGGGTCGTAACAGACACATAGCATAAGAGCATATAGAAGACTACTCAGCAACAAAGACCGAGATATAATACTATTGAAAATTATGAAAAGATTTGAACTTTGATGACTCTCGATTACAAATTGCTCTAAGAACTTGTCCAAAAAGACACCTAACAACAATCTACCTTTGATGTTGAAGGTGGAGAAAGTGAAATTCAAGTTAAAGAGGCTGAAACAAATCAATAATAAGTGGGTTTAGAGAAAAAGCCTATCAAGATATCCAAGTCAAAGAAACCAACCAGTAATACGTGAAGAATGCACACAAGACTTCAGAGGCCATGATAGAGTTGAAACACATAACATGCGTGATGATATTACTAAGAAACTTCATGTTGAAGCACCTAATTTCATAGGAAATATGGATCCACACCTACTCTTGGACTAGACAGCAACAGTGGAAGATTTCTTTGATTGGTACAACATGTTACAATATTGAAAAAGTCTAATTTACAAAGATAAACTAGTTGAATATGATAAAATGTGATAAAACATCAATGATAATTCGAAAGATAGGCCAGCCAACAACTGTTAATTAGGAAGGGATGACGCAGAAGTTATCGTTAAAAATACTTACCATGTCATTACCAAGAAGATCTCCAACATTAACTCAACATTTGGATAAGTAATTATTCCTACACTAGAGTACATAAAAACATTTGATGAACTTTCCACCCATGGTGAAAGAATGGAACTTGAACAGCAATTTATATCTCACTACAAGAATAGCTTAAGGGCAAAACTTTGCAAAAAATATCTAGGACAATAAATAACAAAGTTTAGAAATCCAATCGAGGAGTTCAACATAAAGAGAACTACGACTATGCAAAATTTTAAGCCAACAGATCAAATTTGCACTACAAAATAACTATAAAGCTTATTAAGGAGTTGAATCTGAAGGTGAAGCTATAGTTGAGACTGGGACAAAAGGAGGCAACATCAGCAAGAAGTGCTTGATGTAATGGGATGGGCCGCTTTGCTTATGAATGTACGAACAAAGATTTGTACATGAAGGAAGAAGAAGAGGTAGAATGTAATGAATTTGCGTGTGAACATGACATTGAGAAAGAGTTGAAAATCTATGCACATTAGTACTCAACTCTTCAACAAAAGAGACCTTAATTTTCTCTATGAACTTGAATTTTTAATTTTCTCTATGAACTTGAATTTTTAATTTTCCTAAATAGCCTCTTAAAGTGGTCAATCTTCCCATTGAACTAACAACTCCAAAGTAAGAACCCTTGCTTCTTTAACGCACAAATAAGACTATTTTGGCAAGAGAAAGAGTAATCCCCCAACAAGAAATAATTGGTAAGCGAGCTAGTGGACGAGCCGGCATTTGTCCCAGAGTTGGGCATAGTACATAGAAGATAGGATGCACTCTAGAAGATGCAATTAGCAACTGGTCTAATATGTCGAGTAACTTTGCAAGGGCCAAAAATCTAGGGGAAAGTTTCTCACACCGTCATTTAGCAAGTGAACGTTGACGATGAGGTTGAATTCTTAAAATTCGAAGTCACCATTATTAAAACTTAGCTCTCTTCTCTTAGAATCAACTTGTGCTTTCATGCATGTCTAAGCCTTCAACAGATTTGCTCTCAAGAGTTTCAACATGTCCTCACGAAGAATAAGTTGTTCTTCTAGCTCATCAAGGTGCGTTTCTCCCATAACAAATGGACAGAGTGGCTTAGGATCTCACCCATGGATAACTTTGAAATGTGTAGTTCCATGGAGGTGTGAACGTCTGTAATGAAAGAGTATTCAGCCCAAAGGCAAATGTACTCCGTCCAATAGATTGTTCATGGACAAAGTAAGGTAAGTAGGTTTCTAAACACTAGTTTACCACCTTGGTTTGGCCATTAGATTAAGGGTGGGCAGAAATTCCAATTCTCAAGCACATTTTCCTCAATCTGAAATTTTTCTTCCATAAATTGTTGAGGAAAATAACTTCTCTATCCAAAAGAATCGACCTTGGGATGCTGTGAAGGTGAACAATCTCCCTACAAAAATTTTAAGCAACTTTTTTCACATTAAATGGATGAACTAAAGGAATAAAACAAGCATATTTACTAAGGCGATCAACTACCACTAGAATCGTATCAAAATTTCTAGATCAAGGAAGACTATATATCTTCCCATATCCTCTTCCATATAGGTAGGGGTTGCAAGAGACTAGCAGGAGCTAAGGCTTAACATGTTAAACAATTTTGAACATAATGCTTAATGTCTTATTTCAATCCTAACCATAAAAAATTGGAAGAAAGCCCGTTCAGTCTTCAAATATCCGCCATGACCTGCAAATAAAGAGTCACGGGATTCAGTTACAAGATGCATTGTCTAGAATTACCAAAGGATTCTTGTAATATAGTTTTTAGTCGACCACCTGAAAGTCCATATAAGAAGTGGAGTTTTTGGAGAGTCCCTTCATAATTTTATTGGTGTAAGGATCCATTTGAAGGGCTTCATCCATAAAGTCCAAGGCGACTGAGAGAGCCAAAATTAGAAAATCACATGTTGTGGAAGTCGAGAAAGTGCATTTACTCCCTTGTTTTCTTTTCTAGCCTTATACATGATGGAAAAGCCTTTTTTGTTTATTGGTAGTAATAAGCTGCTCTAATAAGAATTTAAGGCTAAAATGATTGGTCCTGACAAAGAAATGTTGATCAAAGAGAAAATGCCTCCATTTCTATAAAGCTAAAGCAAGAGCAAGTGATTCAATCACATGTGGATTTTTTGAGAAAGAAAATCCCTTACTAAAATAGGCCACATGGTGATCTTTTTTGAAGAAGTATGGTTCTAATTCCTTCATTTGAGGCATCAAGCACCACTGTAGGTAGTTGATTGACATTTGGAAGGCACAAAATACGAACCAAAATTATAATAGTTTTTAACTTGTTGGAAAGCCTTGTCAACTGCTAAGAACCACCAAAATGCATTTTCTTTGTGAGATCAATTAATGGTCTAGCAATAATACAATAATTTTGCATAAATATGTTGTAGTACCCTCTTAATCCCAAAAATTCTCATAACTGCTTCACGTTAGTTGGCACATAGCAACCTTGGACAGCCCAAACCTTTCCTTGATCTACTTCAACACCTTCGGCAGATACCATATGACCTAAAAAGTATACTCGGGTCGGGCCAAATAAGCACCGAGAGACTTTAGTAAAAAATAGATTGTCACGAAGACACTCGAAAGTAATCCATAGATGCTCTAAGTTTTGCTCAACCGATGGACTATAAATTATGATGTCATCAAAGAATACCAAAACAAATCTTCTTAGGTGTGGCCTGAAAAGGTTGTTCATAACAACTTGGAAACTTGATGGACCATTAGTAAGACCTAATGACATAATTATGAACTCATAGTGGCCAGGGTGAGTATGAAAGGTTGTTTTGGTAATATCAACTAGATTGACACAAATTTGATGATATCCTGATCATAGGTCAATCTTGGAAAAAAATTGCAGCATCATGTAACTCATTGATAATCATCTATATTGGGTATTGGGCATTCGTCAAGTATGGTAATATGGCGTAGTGATCGATAATCAACACACATTCGCCAAGTAATCATCAGTTTTATTGACTAAAAGAACAAAGCTAGCAAAAGGGTTGGAGATGAGGAGTATAAAACCTAAGCAAAGCAAATCCACTACTTGTTTTTCAATTTCAAATTTTTGAAAACATGGATATTAGTAAGGCCTAATGTTTGGGGTTGGAATTTGGGATGAGATGTACGGAATGGGTGTGTGATTGGAAGGGTGGCATAGAATTAGGAAAAAATAGATTTAAATTTGTGAAGTAAAGCTTGAATTTCAAATTTCTAAATATGAGGAATACCTAAGCTATAATTCTCTTTTACCAAGTATAAGAATGTCACGTTGGTCTGGATTCTATGAAGGACCCCCTGTAACTAGGCATGGAAATTGTGCTTGGGCCCAGCCCGAAGTCAACATATCAAGCCTGGGTTGACCAAACCTCAAATCCTAGTATCTGAGCCCGACTGGTCCAGCCCAGACAACCAAGAGCGACAAAACAATGTCATTTTTTGAATTTTTTTTAAATAATAAATCCAGCCAGGCCAACCCAGCCTCTTTGGGCCCATTGGGCTCGAGCCAGGCCCAAGCCTGAGATATACCCATTGCCATCCCTACCTACAACTTATACTTTCGGCCATTCAAATTCAAAATCAGAAACACCTCATTCCAAATAGCTTGAATTGTGTTGAGCGATGCGAACCATTGAATACCCAACACAAGATCAGCTCCTGTGATTAAGAATGGAAAATAATTTTATAAAGTTTCAAACCTCCCAATTGTACTTCAATATTCTAGCAACGTTGACTGCAGCTAATCACATCCCTATTTCCCATTTGCCTCCGAAGGAAGGAATAAACTACATTGGTAGTTCGAGGTCTTCGACAATAGTCTCAGCCATGAAATTGTGAGCTGAGCTACTGTCCACACGTATGAGGACTTCCCAACTATCGAGAATTCCTTGGAGCTTCATGGTGGTACTAGCTAACTTTCCCAAAATCACATTGAAACTAATTTCAAGAATGTCAACTTGTGCATCACCATTGGGATTGTCTTCGTGGCTAGCGTCGTCTTCTCTACCAGCTCTGTTGTCACTATCTGTGAGCTCCAAGAGAAAAAAGCACCTATTTTGCTTCGGTGATCAAGAGCAAATTTCTCGTTATACCAAAAGCACAAACTTTTAGCAATCTGATTTTGACATTCAGCATCCCATAGGCTACATGGATTCGATGGAACACATGATTGTCAAGGAAGAGTCAAATGGGCCAATTAAGTCTCTTGGGCATGCAAATTTGGCCTAATTTAGACTCAAATTACATGGCCACTCATGGCTTCATACATAGTGTGCGGCATGTGAATCCGTACATCTATTTTAATATCCTCACTTAAGCTATGGAGAAAAACACCCCATAAGTAGTGATTTGGCCAATTCGTTTACTCCGGTTGATCACTTCGCGAACAATTAAAGCTATTCCAAAGTTATCAGGTTTTGGTATATACTACATAAGTATTCATCTCGATTCTAAAACTCGATTGCACCATAATTTTCCTATCGCGACTTAACGAGTTCATCCAAATAGACAAGAGTTCGTTCATTGTTGAGCCATGAAAATAAATCCAACGTGTCTCCTTGAAGGTATATAGCTACAATACCATGACCAAAATGTACTCCTACTTCGAGCATTATTAACCATAAGTTCTTCTAGTGTTTGGTAGTAGCAAAAATATTTACCTTCAAATCTCGAAAATTCCATCTTTGTGTGTGGACAAAAGGCTGGAATCCACCACCACAAACTATCAGCCTCTTCTTCTTTGACTTTTAACCAAATAGATTGTCACGGTTCCAAAAGCTTTAGGACAACTCTTTTGCCTTGCCCTCATTGGTTGCCACGAGAATGGATTCGGTTGGGAGAGCACCACTGGCAATGGCCTTAAATGTTGCCACTTCTGCAGCTAGTGTATATATAGCTTCAAGTTATGATGCAATGGAAACGGGTTGTATTGTTATGGGGTCAACATTTGGTGATGGGGGTCGTGGGGTGGTGTTTTGTGAGTTGGAAGGGCGGCAGCAATGGTTTTGCATTTTGTGTTGGTGGCAGAAGAACATGTAAAAACCATTATGGATTGAGCTGCTCTATTACCAAAATGATAGAAGCAAGATTTTAAAAGGGAGTAGAATGTAAATTGAGTGAACATGGGAATATTTAATATTTGTAATGTTCCAATTCGAGGAGAACAATCTCCAACTTGAAATTCAATTTGTCATTTCAGATATCTCTACCCAATACAATGCCTACGAGGCTTGATAGATCCCTAACTATTATTTGATAATAAACCTAACTTAATTCCTAAAAGGCAGTAGATAAAGGGTAAGTACTTATTCCCAGGATAAGTTCTTAGAAATTAGGAGATAAAGAATGGAGTTGAAAATCTTCTCCAGTAGCATTTAGATAAAGCAAATCAAGCATAAAGTTAGAATTGATGACGTTGATCGTGCTTTCCACTTTTTCCTCGTATAGGTTAGCAAGGGAGGTGAGATCATATTACTACCCTTCATTGCTTGTTTACCTCACAAAAATTCTAACACTTCTAGTCTAAATTTCCAGCAACTAAATCTTAAAATTCTAGCTATTCCATGAAATTCCAACAACCTATGCTGAAATATCAAACCCAAAACTCAAATTTCAAAAGTTTCATAGATTCTAACTACTAGTTTAATATCTCTTCTACATGTCCTACATTAGCTTCAGCTTATATGACAATGCTATAATTATCTTAAATCAAATGTGCGTACTAGGATTTTGCATGTAGACATGATTTTAAACAAGTTCTTAGAGTAGAATCGTCACTTCTCCCAGATCAATCATTGAATTGCACAAACCTTCATGTAATTAGGTTGAAATTTGTAGGAAGAATTATACATATTTCACCAAACTAATCCAGTTGATAGTATAATTTTGTGAATATAAGTAGTCAAATGCCAATAACATTCAGTTAAGCCACATAATGTAAGGGGCATATCTAGCTATTGCAGTGAAAAGATACACATTTTACAAGAAATTGAAACCAAACCATATCTACTAAAAAAAAACAAGAGCTAAATGAATAGAAGAAGTAGTAATCCCAAAATTACCTTTTTACTTTTTGCTACAGCTGCTGCAACAGCTGCATCAAGCTCCCTGGCAGCTTTCAAATCCTCAGGACAATTCTGGAAATTTGCCTCCCAAGCTTCCTTAGCAGCTGCAGCAGCAGCCTCTTTAGCTGCCTGTTCCTGCAAATAGTCACAATGTTGAAGAGCCAGATATTAACTACAATCTCTTACATGCAAGAATAAAAATCCATTAAAAAACATTATAAGTCATTATCCAAAACCTAAAAAAACATACTACTTGAGTCTTCTCTAGATCACAGACATCATAAGTCATGTATAAACATCTAATGATAAAAAGAAAAAAAAAACAATTACAGGAAAGTATGTGGGTTACACAAATAATCTGATTGCATACTCAAGTTATTCTTACGCTATGTTATTTTATACCAAAAGAATGATAATATTTTCTTATGTTCCCTTCATGGTAATATGAAAGAAGAGAGTCTTACAAAGGAGTTGGTAAAGTTCTGACTGAAGTTCAACGCAAGAACCTAATAATACGAACAAATAATACGAGTTAAATCTCGAAGTTTATTACCTCAAGATACTCTCGATTCATTTCTTCCCATATGATTTTCTTGTACTGCTTTTCTTCCTCATTATGAAGGTAGCCATCAACCTACAAAATAAGAGTCCCGAGTGTCACATGATGCCATTAATACAAAATATAAAACCAAACATGCTGATCACAATGTGCCAGGCAACGGTAATCTGAACAGCAGGGTTTAAAAGCACCACATCAGTATGTGCCACACTAGATAAGGGAGCATTATTAGAACCTCAAAAGTTAACACTTTCATTTTCTTAGTGATGGTAATATAGGAGAGGAAGAGAACAGAAGTAATCAATGTCATAAATCAGGTATGAGAGGAACCCACAATTTCAAAAGAACTCTCGTGAGATGAGAGAACAATTACCTTTTGGTTTTTTACTATATTAAGTCCTCAGTGGTCCTTTTGTGTTAGTTGATGAGGGGCAGAGAGAGGGGAGAGAGAGGAACAATGGAGAAGTCAAACAGTTACCGCAATTAATAAATTTAATGTTTAAATATGGAGCTTACGAGTATTCTTTACATTTTAAAAAGCACCAAAGATTGAAATTGTCAAAGATGGACCTCAACCTGGTGCAAAGTCTGAGGATCAGACTTTGGTTAGGCCGGTGTAGCCATTAAACTGACAGAAATTCCTCTAAACAATATTTGGCTCTTTACCTCAGCATCATCAATATCAGAAAAGTTGTCTGATTCATCATGATCTATAAAACTTGTGTCATCAACTCTGTGTTCGTCAGAACTACCACCATTGGAAGCATCAGCACCTGAAACATTAGGTTCAAAGTACAAGTCTTGTATCAACAGACTATAGTAAATACCAACAAGAAATATAGCTTTGCAAAGATAAAACATGACTTACCAACATTTTCAGGCACTGTTGATTGTTGTTTTTCATTTTTGTTCACAAATTGTTCGCTTGGATGTTTTTCAAACTATACAAGTAACAAGTAAATGAGCCACAAGCTAGAATGTGGAAGTCTAAATAGTTCATTAAGATAGAAAATGGAAGTTTAAATGATTCATTCAAAACATTCAGTTAAATTTGGAAACTAAACAAATTATATCGTCTTCGTAATTTCTGTCAGATTTGCTTAATTTGATAGACAGTTTTTGTTAGTGGGTTATGACTTCATTGTGTTCAGAACATTTTCCATTGGTACTGATTTCGGTCAATATATAGTGCTGCTATGGAGTTTTATCCTTAACAAGTTGGGTTATATCAAATTATAGCATGGAAAGAATATAGCATTAACTTTTTAAACATGATAAGTCAGTATTTAAGAATCATTCATGTAATTCTTTATTCCTTCACAGCAGTTACTTTTGGCATAAAGAAATTGCTTTCCAATCCTGATTTCCCAGAACGACCTTTCTCACTACATCTACAGAAAATATAACAGCAATGATAGTGCCAAGAAAGTAAGCCCAAGAACAAGGATTAACACTCTCCAAAAAGTCCTCTCATGCATCCACAAGTCCTCCCAAACAGAACACTCTCAGAGTGGCGGAGGCTGCAAATTTTCCCAGTGGATGCCATCAACTTTAAAAGAATTAAAATAAAATGAACTTTATCCTTTTCTCACATAATATCAAAAAAAAATTATCTACATATAAACTAAACAACAATTAAATGAATGAATTTTAGTTTTTCTTTATTAAAATGATATCAAATTCCTAGATCTTGTGTCCTCAATGAGAGAAATTAGACGAGTGTCTTAAGGATTGTGAACTTCTTATATGTTGTAGACCTTTAAAAATTACACAGATAAAGAAAAATAAGGATTTATACTATTAGATAATGTTTCGAGAAAAGGATAATATTGGGTTGACAACATTAGATTTTCAGAAGCTACAATAAGAAATGATTTCCTTTTTACTTAGAGCAAAATGCTTGAGTTATTAAAGTAAAACAATACTATAATCAAATTGTTTCATTTTTTATCCTAACAAATTTCATTTGTTGTACTAAACAAAGAGTAGTTTATTATTCTTTCATTTTATGAGCGAAATATCTTGTTTATCCATAAATTTTTCAGTGGGGTCAAAATCAAGCACCATCCATGCACACTCCTGAAGGCTACTTACGAAAGAAAATTTACTGAATTTTAACTTCTTATTGACTAAATTATTATTTAACTTCTTATCTACTAAATTATTATTTTTCCAAATGCAATCTTATAAAAACGAACTAAAGAGGATGGTAGATCAACTAAAACAGGCTACTGGACTACTCATACTGTGAGACCGAGCTTCAAACTTGACAAAATTTTATCAAGTAATGACATGAATTGTTTTGGGCCAAATTTTTTGTTTTGAGGTAAAGGACAGATTCTATCTACAAATTCCTCAGTCTGTAATATGCCAAGAACCATACATTTGATTGTTCAGAGGTAGCCATAGAAAACTTTTGAAGTCAAGTGACAGCAAATAAGAACAACAGAATCATGCACCCAAGGGAAAATATTTCCACATTGACTTCCTACAAGAAATGTCTTACGAATGAGATTCTTCCACAATAAGGAAATCCTAACCTGAAAAATTGACAAGAAAACCAAAATAACAAGCAAAGGAAGTACGTTAAAGTTGAAAAATTTTGGTTTATGAAATTTGTACCAACCAAATATGAGTGATCAGCCTTATCAGTACTTGATGAATTTTCCATTCTTTGCTTCTCAGCTTCCATTCTTTGCCTCTCAGCAACTTGGAAAGCTGGAGGATCTGATCCCCCTTCAAATCCTATGAACTGCAATGGAACAGGATCATTAACACCACTTCAAACGATTCAAAATTAAACACCTAGGCACATGCTTATGTATAAACCACACAATGAACAACAAGAAATTAGGGTAGGACACCAGAAGCATGTCCCTGAAAGGATGAGAACTCACGTATGCATAACAATCTTTACAAAGTCCAAATCCAAAAGGAGGTTTATTAGTACCCTTGTGCTGACAAAGTAATCCTTTTGAGTTCGTTCCATTCAGCCCAATAGTTGGTTGTTCTGTTGCACAATCTTTAAGTTCCTCTGCCTTTGCATTTAGTTCCTCAATCTAATTGCCACAGAGGAAAACAAAAAAATAAATAAATGCTAACGCACAAGAATTTTTGTAAAATAGAATTGAAGGACATTGTACAAGAAAAAAATTGAAATAGAAATAAGATCAGATCACCAGTAAGATGAAAAAATGTTCACATACTTCGAAGATTAACATGCAAATACTTCCTTCACAAATTCAAGGAATGATACAAACACCACCAACAACCACAATTTTCTGAATTCCACTAGCATGCTTTCCACATTTATAGCCTCTATGAGAACTTAGGGGTTAGAGATACATTAAACCACATTCTCTTGACTAAAACTTCCGCAAACATTCTGTAGAAAGTGCAGAAACATAACCAAGAACTATAATCACAACAATTTGACTTCCATAATATGTGCAGTAACTAATGAATTGGGTGCTGATGATTATGCTCTTTGAAGATAACAACCATAAATATGTAACATCCCAGTAGTCACTGGTTGTTAAATTACATTAGAGCAAATCTAGCCATATTCAATAGTTAAAAATGAGATGTGTTATTCTTAGAAAATATCCAGACTCTATGATCCAACAGCTGCAGTTCAAATCCGAAAGTAATCAGCACACATTTTAATAGCTAAAAACCAACAAAAGATGCTTAGGTGCACAATTTTGTTTTGGATCTGTATTGCACTCAGAGGAAAGACATTACAAACAAAACCCTTTGGGTTGCAGAGTTCATCAAAAGATTACATATTAACAAGATCTACAAATTCCTTACTCCAGTGTCTCGTCACATATCAAATTGTGAGCAGGTACACCTCAACTTGGAACACAGAATGAAGTAAATTCCCTTCATCCAAGGGCACTATGCTTTGATCTCACTTTGCAAATCACATAAATTTGTTAAAAATTGGAAGATTCTATGAGGAAATGGTCACGTTCATGGCCATAAACAATGTGCTTCTGTTTGTGAACCCACTTGCTGAACACAAAGATCACCTAGATTTTATATTCATGACTTAATCATTATCCATTATAAGAATGTATATTAAAATCATATTAGACTTTCTAAATCTAAGTTTTTTTAATTTATCAATCTAAATCTAACTAAATATAGATAAATATAAATAATAGGTTACATTTCGAAAAAAATAAATAATAGGTTAAATAATAGATATAAATAAAAAAATTAAATAAATAACTAGAAATAAAAGCCAAAAATTTTAATAATAAATAATTAGAATATATTAGAATTAGATATAACAAATTTAGATCTTGCACTTCGACCATTATTCCATCAGTGATATACATACAAAAATGTAAACATGACATATTCCATTTTGAGCACTGACATGACAATGCTTTCCGTTGGATTATACTTTCAAGAAACATACCGTCAAGCTTCCAGATTCCGTATTCTCAAACTCAACTAATCGCTTTGTCAGTGTTGCTTCACAAACGTGTACCATTCTTAGCTATGACAGGAAAAGTATGCGTCACACAACCAGCATGAAGAATAATATCATAAACTGCAAAAACTAAATCTAGGATGAATTTAGAGAAAGCATAAATTAATGACGCTATGGAAAAGAATTGTGATGGCACAATTCACAAAAATTTGACAAGAAGTCAATTTGGAATGTAACATAACTTTGCAGCAAATATCATGAGTCTTCAAGAAATAACAGAAACAGTCGGTAACAAAAATCATTTGAGTGCTGTTTGAAATCATCTTATAAGCCAATAATTAATGCTTATCAGCCATCATTTTAACTAATATGTATTGCAAGGCTATAAAAGATAGTTTACAACCAAAAACCATCATAGTAACAAGCGCATGGCCAGAACCATTGATGATCCTTGGCCAAAATCAATGTGGCCATCCACCAAATGCAAATCTTGTATCTAATTGCCTAAAAGATGATGTAACAGAGATGAAAATAGCCTAAAAGATGATGTTACAGAGATGAAAATAAAATAGCCTAAAAGATGATGTTAAAGAGATGAAAATAAGTAAATCAAGAATATATTCGCATGAAATTATAATTCCTTTGTCTTACTAGTCTTAATCTCCGAGACATATTAGTTTGACTTTGATTCCACACTGATCTCATGAAATGCCACATAACACATTTGCAGCAGTCAAGTAGTAATGTCAAACAATCTAGGAGGTCAATTAGTGTAATTGGTTAGTGAAATTGAAATTGATTAATGCATACATAGCATTTACTTGTTCCAATTGTCCACTTAAGAACTTCAGATCACCAACAATGCACAAATGACTTACAATGTCGGATTTGGAGCAGTTCAGACCATGTGACAGTGCAGCTATGTATAAGGCTGCACCCCATAACCCACTAGGCCTTCTTCCTGTCTGTAAAAAAAATTGAGGTCAAACTTTAGGACGTTAAATACACCACTAACAGATACCAAATATAAAGGAAACAAAAGCCAAACCTGCATCCAATCACGATTCATGCTAGCTATAATTGTCAACGCTAATTCAGAAATATCCTTATTTTTTTCTCCTGCTAAACCTACAAAAGTAGTGCTCATTGCATTCTCTTCTTAAACATAGTGATGATAAGACATGTTAATTTAGCCCAAGCAAGAATTAAAAAAATGACCATGAAAAGATAAAAGATTAAATTGCAAAGAAAAAATTCAAACATAGGTTAACGGTCAATGGATTGCTTGAATAAGTTAACAAGGAAAATACAAAATAACAATTTATCACTGCACTGGATATACCTCAAATTGTTTTATAAAGCAAATCAAACAGCAAAGAATCTCAAAATAAAAGTATAAGCTGCTACCGAACATTGATTACTCAAAGAGATACTTACAAGCTGTATACTTATGAATAAAAATGGATGGATCAAGAAGTTTCTGACAAATGGGGTGCTCGGTAAGATTCAATACTTTGCAGAGCTGCAAAAATACAGCACCTAGTACATAGCTGCGAATAATTTTGATAAAAGTTAAATTGAAACATCCATAAAAAAGCTGGTTGATGAAGAATAAAAATTAATTTTAGTTTCTTATTAATCTTCCTTATTAAAAGGAAATTTTATATTTTAGCTTATCTTCATTAGTTCCTTTAAGTCTACTATGATAAAATAAGATCCTTATTTGAGGTAGGATTCTATTTTTATGTTGGAAATTTAGGTAGAATTTTAATTCCATTAAGATTAGGGTTCAAAGAGTTTGACTATATAAATATGTTTGGATTTCAATGCTTTAAGGGACATAGAAGATTGATGTTTCATTTGTGAAGCTTTCTTTCCTTAAGAGTGATACTTGGACAATTAGGAGTGATTTCTAAACTATAACCGTGAGTTTTAGAAACTTATTGATATGTGTCCAATATTTTTTTTATTGTTTCAACACTACCAGTGATTCCTGGTTCTTGATACAAACCCTAGGAATGATTCCTAATCTATCCTTGTTAGAAATTCTTTACTTTATAAATTCCAGGCTTTAAAACCCTAGATTCCGGCACAAGCAAAAACTTCCAGCAATTTTAAATTTTACAAATATTGTTTTATCAAAACTTCAGAATGATCTTTATTCATCCTACATCACTAGTGGCTACCAAAACAACAGAAAAGTAGGAACTATCGTTAAAAGAGAGATTTCTTACATATTTATTCTCAAATAATTGGAAAAATCAATAAGAAGGTATGGTCTTCTATTCTCCCTGCACAGAAGCAAAATTAAAGAACATAAAATCAAGTTGTTGAATTAAGCCTGACCATATCAACAAGAAATCATCAGCATCTCACAGGGAGGTCAATCTGAGCAACGTTAATATGCCTGAAACCATGGGTGTTGATTCCTATGTTCAAGATGATACTTTCACATTCACAAATAGACTTATTGACAATATCTAACATTAAAATTAAACCATAGCAAGCAAGCTCAAATGAAGTCATCTGTTTATCACTTGAGATACATGCTGACAATGAATTCAGAAAAGAAGAAATTGTACTTGGGAGTCAAAAGTAACGTTGTACAGCAAGTGCAATAGTATTTATTTGCCTCCCATACCATCAGAAGTTTTTCACTTAGCTCATCGTTTTTATTCACTTTCTGAAATGTTTATAACAGACTTTTGAACCTATTAGAGAGCAGAGGATAAAAGCAACCACAGAAGACTTACGTCCCTATCTTTAAAATTGGAGGTATTCATGTTGCCTTACCCTGTCTTTTGAAATATTTGACTACATAATAAGAGAATCTTAGGGGTAAATTCATGTTCTGCAGATATTGTAGAAGAAGATTCCCTGTACTCTTACCTTATTCAAGTACATTCTCCTGTTACTAAATTGTGAAAGATCTCATTCCAGTAGGAATGACAATCTTGAATTTGGAATCAAAACAGACAGATCATAAATGATTTCACCTTTCAATTTTCAGAAAGTCTCAAAAATCTGTCCCCTTAACATCCCGTTCATATAATCATTTGTACCACTACAAATTCACCCTTTATTATAACAGTCAGAAACAAACAACTATTTATATGACAGAGTTAAGCGAGCTTTGAAATCCCTAATGAATTTGAATTAACCTACATCGTAGATACCTTAGGTGTTATGTGAACCATGAAAAAAATCATGCAAAGACAAAATTCATGCAAGAAACAAACGAAGTAGTTTAGTATAAATTTTTTTAATTCCCTAAGTCGATGTAGCCACCAACTATATAGGCCATGCATCGTTTCATGTAAGATCTTAGAGGCCTATATTATTGTAAGAAGTGATAGCTAGAATATAATATATAGAAAATTGTTCATGATTTCTCTCTCAATACCCTTTCTCTCTCTCTCTTCACAACATTATTGTCATAACCACTATGTCGTACATAACAATTCACGCCTCTAGCAAATAGCAACCTAGTATCAAAGTAGTCGGGCCTTGGACTAATCATTGCAGAAAGGGACGCGAGTCGCTGAGCTACGAAGGATTGAAGAGAATCTAAAGATTTTACTAGAGAACCAAGCTAGGAATGAAAAACTTTTGATTGAAAATCAAAACAGAACCAAGAGACAAGAAAAGGAACTCAGGGAACTTAAAAGTATGTTCCGCTAATTCATGTGAATCATAGCCAAAGCCATCGACCAAAACTCACGAGAAAAGAATCTATGATGAATACAACAGGAGGCCCCCAAAGGAAGGAGGTGTACAATCAATAAAAAAGAGTTTCTTGTATTTGCAAGCAACGAAGTGAGCAATAGGATACATAGCGAGCAGTTCTTTCTGTTGGATCTCACACCTATGGAGAAGAAGGTAGGAATTGTGGCCGTGCACTTAAGAGGGAGAAGCCCAAGAACAGTACCAATTGTTCAATCAATGACGAACCATGGGTGACCCTTGAAGATGAGAGGAATTGAAGGATGCCATCCAACAAAGATTTGACAAGGAATTGTTAAGATTTGACAAGGAACTGTTTGAAGATCTAATAGGGGATTTCAAAGAGTTTTGACAAGAATATTCAGTACATGAATATTTTGCAAGGTTCGTCCGATACTGCAACAAGCTAAAATTGCCTAAGGAATATCTCGTGGGATTTTTCTTAGCAGGGTTAAAACCATAACTAGAGGTTTCCATTAAGCTTCTAGAACCTCAAACGTTACAGCAAGCATATTCGCACGCTAAGAAACAAGAAGCAGTTCTGACCATCCAGACAGCAATACCTTTTATGAAGAGAGGCAGCCTAGTTGTTACCCCAACAAGGAGAAACAACCCGATCACTAGAAGTGGCCCTCTACAACCTCGAGTTCCAAGGCTCCAATGGATAAAGGGCTACTATCGAACTCTCAGTCAAAAGGGACTCTAGCACGGAGCAAACCAACCTGATAATTGACCCACAAAAAGCCACCAATAGCAAGGAATTTAACGAACGAAGAGCTAAAGGACACTACTTTTGGTGTGATGAAAGGTATGTTCCTAGCCACCGTTGTAGAAAGAAACAACTCCAATTTTATGTGATTAAAGGCGACGAGAAGACAAGAAGAAGGAAATCTCGAAGGATGTGAGGCTCCTAATATTTCTTTTCAGGTGATGATTAGAGGCACAAATGAGGAATGTAGACAAATGCAAGTCATAGGCTACCACTTCCGAAGGCCCCTATAGATACTAATAGATAACGAAAGCGCACACAATTTCATGGACTGAGCCATAGCCAAAAGAAACTCTAATCAAGTGGAAAGGATTCTAGAGGTTCACATCACAATGGGGAGTGGGCTATGTATAAACTACTGTAGCAAATACCAAGGATTTACATGGTGCATGCAAGGAGTGTCATTCATGACCGATACGTTGATGATTCCATTAGGAAGTTCCGACGTAGTCCTCAAAGTACAGTGGTTAGCGGTACTTGATGATATCTTGTGCAATTTTAGAAGAAGGACCATGAAATTTACTTGGAAAGCAAAAAGGTTCATGCTATCAAGTAACAAGAAATAAGAGGCTAAACTAGTATCGAGAAAAAGGTTGAAAAAATGATTCATAGGATGTGTGTGGAGGGGTTATACATTATCCACCTAACGTACCCTATGGAACCGCAATTCCAGTAGATGACTCTGGAGGAGTAGGAGCTCTCGATGGAAGGGTAGCAAGTTGTTAAGACTTCTACTCACCGATTGTGTCACAGGGCAATGGTTAGTCAGTTCAGTTTTCTTCCGTGACACATTAAGGCAATGAGGAGCAATTGTGAGTGATTGGAGCTCAAACGAAGAGTTGCCCCTATGCGGAAGCTCATTAGAGAGAGCTATCAATCTCTTGATTAGGATTGTAATCTTGATCATCTTTATTAATAAATGGCAATAGCCTTTCATAGTACATCGAGTTTGACACAAAGGCTGGAACTTCTAGACTCCTAATTGAATTAGAACTAGACTAATATTGGACTTCTAAACTTCTGATTGAATTAGAACTAGACTGCTACTGGACTCTCTAATTATGCAAATATTCGACAAAATAGAAAACTCAATAATAACTGTCACAGCTACTGTTGCTATCCTTGCTTCATCTTCCTGGCATAGCTACGCCCATAGAAGGAGTCCATAAAATCACTCCTCTCCTCCAAAGTGAGCTTGCCCACAAGCTCGAAATTAGGACAAAGTTCACACAACTCAGCCAAATCTTCCCATGTAGCGTCATCTGTTGAATGATCAGCCCATTGAACTAGAATTTTCCAGCGGCCCCGATTTAGTCTAGAGTGAATGACACGACATTAGTAGGAATAGCCAAGACCTGATTGTCCTTCAATGGTGGCAAAGGAGAAGGTCGTTGCGAACGATCCCCTTTTTGCGGCTTCAACAAAGAAATATGGAGGACATCATGTAATTTCGCCTCTGTTGGTAAAGCAAACGATACGCCACTATTCCAATTTTTGCAACAACTTGAAATGGCCGATAATATTTCTGAGACAACTTGTAAAAATACTTCTTAGCTAAAGAGCGCTGCCTGTAAGGAAGCAAGCGTAGCCACTCCCAATCGCCCACCTCATAACTAACTTCATGATGGTTGTCATCATATCCACGCTTCATTTGTTGTTGAGCTAATAAGAGTTTACTCCGCGCTTTAGCCAAATCTGATCACCATCACATAAAGCAATGTCAACTTGCATCAACTTTAGCCGTACCTGGCACATAAGAGAGCAAACGAGGTGGATCGCAACCATAGACTAGTTTAAAGGGAGCGGTTTGTAGTGAACTATGATATGAAGTATTGTAACAATACTCAACCCAAGGAAGTGCTGCTATTTCCCCAAAATTCTTGATGAACTTGTAGTAAATACCCGCCAAACCCAAGAATCCTCGGAAGGCTTCTGTCGACTGCAGAGTTGGCCAATCTTTAATTGCTTGAACCTTGCTGGCATCGACTGAAACTCCTACACTTGTGACCACATGGCCTAAATACGCCACTTGATTCTTACCAAACGAGCATTTAGTCTTTTTCAAAAATAGACTACTAGACTGCAAAATATCAAAGACAAGACGAACATGGTGAACATGCTCCACCCATGTGTTGCTATATATTAATATATCGTCAAAAAACACCAATACAAATTTCCAGAGGTAGGGGCCGAATAACTTATTCATTAGAGCTTGGAATGTAGACGGTGCATTGGTTAAGCCGAATGGCATAACCAAGAACTCAAAGTGCCCATGATGCGTCCAAAACGCAATCTACTCTATATCTTGGGGATGCATTCGGATTTGATGATACCCCAAGCGAAGATCTAGTTTAGTGAAGTACTTGGCTCCTTGTAGTTCGTCCGGTAACTCCTCAATCACTGGAATTGGGAATTTATGTTTTATAGTTTTGGAGTTCAATTCCCGATAATCAATACAAAAGTGCCATGACCCATCATGCTTCTTGACGAGTAGCATTGGCAATGAGAACGGGGACTGACTAGGCCGAATAATTCCCTGAGATAGCATCGCTGCACAGTGTTTTTTGATTTCATCTTTTTGCAAGAAGGGATACCGGTATGGTCTAATAACCACCACTGGATTTGTTCCCAGTACCAAGTTAATTTTGTGATCATAAATTGGCTTTGGAGGAAACCCAGTTGGTTCTACAAACAGCTCCTAATAATCAATCAACAATCTGTCCATCATAGCATGAGGAGGCAACTGCGCAGTGATGGTGCGCAACTGAATTGAGCCACCACTGTTAAGACCTACCCATTGCATTTCTTTGCAACCCATCCGAAAAGACATAGTTAGAGTTGAAAAATCCCACACAATTTTCCCTAATGTCTGCAGCCATAGAACTCCGATTACCACGTCACATCCTTCTAAGGGAATAACAAACAAATCCAAAGTAAAAGAATCTGAATTCACTTTGACTTGAACCCCTTCACACACTCCTGGGCTAGGTAATTTTTCACCATTCGCGACTACAACTTGCAGCCCCTGTTTACGTTTAATTGGCAAACACAATTGAGATGCAACTAGCTCACTAATGAAATTATGAGTGCTACCGGAGTCCACGAGAATGAGAATTGGAGTGGCAACAACCTCGGCTTCTATCTGCATGGTTTGGGCATCTTTAATCCTTGCTAGTGCATGAATGGAAATCTCAGGATCTGCACCGCCCTCGTCTTGCCCATCATATTCTTCATCTTATTCCGGATAAGTCACCTTGAACCAAAACAATTTCTTGCAACGATGACCCGATGTGAATTGTTCATCACAGTTATAGCAAAGTTCCTTCCCTCTTCTCTCGGCCATCTCAGCGCAGGTTAGGCGCTTAATAAATGTCAGAGTTGCAGTTGTAGTTGCGAGTTGAGAAGGTGGTGGGGTTGAATGGGTGTTATGCACACTCTGCGAAGTGCGTTTGGGTTTCGGGGGTTTGTCCATCAACAATTTTTGTTCATACGGCCTTGCTAGAATCATAGCTTCTTCTAAATTTGTGGGTTTAGCCATTTACACATCCAATCAGATTTTGCCTGTGAGTCCTGCAACCAAGATGGCAACTTAATGGTCCGGTATAATTGAATATGTGCAAGCGAGGAGGGCCTGAAACTTTTGTAGGTAAGTCTCTACTGTTCCTGTTTGCCGAAGTGTAATCAGCTCTCCTAAAGAATTGCTGTGAACTGGGAGCCCAAATCTCATGTTCCAAAATTTTTTGAAGTCTTCCCAAGCGAGATGTGAGTGGGCCTTTTCAAGGTGACCAAACCATAGTTGGGCTGCATCAATTAAATGGAAAGAGGCCAGCCTAATCCATTCACCAGCGGGTGTGCGTTGGTGGGTAAAGAATTGCTCACAGCGTGTGAGCCATCCCAAGGGGTCAGTTTTGCCATCGTATGTGGGAAATTCAAGTTTGGTGTATCGTGGAACCACATTGCGCTCCCTGCCTCCTGTATTAGATTCCATGTGATGCCTACCACGACTGTGGTTGGTGGCATTCCTATTTTATTTAGTGCTTGATGACTCGCCGCCGGCAAATAAGGCGTCCACATGAGCAGAGATGGTTGCTTGGCCGTCAGACAACTTTTCAAACATTTCCAAGACAAGGGCCATTGGGTCCGGATTTCCAACGTCATTATTGTCCCCCATGACGGTTGGCTCTGATACCAAATTGTTAAGATTTCTACTCAAGGATCATGTCACAGGGCGATGGTTAGTCAGTTCGGTTTGCTTCCGTGATGTGTTGGCGCGATGAGGAGCAATTGTGAATGATTGGAGCTCAAATGGAGAGTTGCGCCTATCCAAAAGCTTGTTTTAGAGAGCTATCAATCTCTTGATTAAGGTTGTAATCTCGATCATCTTTATTAATGAATGGCTTTGACATTAAGGCTGAAAATTCTAGACTCCTAATTGAATTAGAACTAGAATAATAATGGACTTCTAAACTCCTTATTGAATTAGAACTAGACTAATACTGGACTCTGTAATTGTGCAAATAGTCGACAAAATAGAAAACTCAACAATAACTGTTACAACTACTACTGCTGTCCTTGCTTCATCTTCCTGGCATAGCTATGTCTGTAGAAAGAGTCCCTAACACAAGTGTTAATTGCCAACTACGGGACCTTGTTCTAAGAACCCCATCAACTTCCTCCAAAGCGGACTCAAGACGATAGGATCAACCTCAAGGACGAAGCAAACACAATCAATGTTCACCCTTACCACTATTCAGGAGAATAGAAAGATACAATTGAAAGGGCAGTGTTGGAGCTTTTGCAACAGGGCTTCATTTGAAGAAGCCTCAATCCCTACCCCTCCCCTATAGTCCTAGTACAAAAAAAAGATAATACGTGGCATACATGTATTGACGACCAGGAGCTGAACAAATGTATCGTAAAGGACAAGTTTCTAATTCTTATAATTGAGGAGCTACTCGACAAACTCCACAAATCGAGTTGGTGGTCTAAATTGGACCTTAAGTCCAACTACCACCAAATACATATATGGGAAGAGGACGTCGAAAAAGTTGCTTTTAGGACCCACGAGGAGCACTAGGAGTTCCTCGTGGTGCCATTTAGATTCACAAATGCACCTTCCACCTTCCGAGGATTAATGAATGAAATATTTCAGTCACTCTTTGAAAGTTTATACTCGCCTTTTTTGACGACATTTTAGTTTATAGTCGTGACTTCAGCAACATGAGTGCCATTTGAGAGAGAACCTTCGAGTTTTGCAAACCCACCAATTGCACTTGAATCAAGCTAAATGCACATTTGGGGCCAAAAAAATCAGAGTATTTAGGTCATACAATCTCCCATGAGGGGGTGGTCACGGATGGAAGGAAGCTAGAGATGGTTAAAAACTGACCACATCTGGATAACTCAAGGAGCTTCAGGGTTTTCTTGGGCTCACAAACTACTATATGTGTTTCATTTGTCATTATGCACACTTGGGCCGACCTCTACAAGACCTACTCAAAGCCTCAACAATGTGTGAGTGGGCTTGAGAAGAGCCACAATGGTTGGCCTTTAATGCATTAAAAGCGGCCCTCTCTTCTGCCTCGGTCTTGGCCTTACCCAACTTCTCCAAAACCATTCGTTCTGGAAGTAGATGCAAGTGAGATGGGATTGGAACTGTGTTATAATAACAAAAACATCCCATAGCATACCTGAGCAAAACATTAGTTGACAAACATCGAGGTTTATCAACTTACAAGAAAGATTACTTAGCCATTGTTAAGGTAGTCAATAATGGCATCACTATCTATGCAGTTGAAGTTTCCAAATATAGACTAACCACCGAAGCCTTAAGTTTCTATTGGAACAGAGTATCAAAACACCTTTCACCATGGCTTCTGAAGCTTTTTGGATATGATTTCCAAGTAGTGTACCGTAACGGGAAAGAGAACCAAGTGGTCGATGCACTATCCCGCATAAATACTACTGAATTACTTGCTCTTTCTATTTCACAGGTGCACAGGACTATGGGCAGAAATCAAAAATAGCTAGAGGAAGGACAAAACAAATACGAATAGAATCCAACTAGCTGAGAAAGGGACCCTGAACTCTGGCTACTATGAATGGAGGGAAGATCTATTGTCATGGCGGAGAAGGGTGGTAGTTGAGTTCGACGAGGAACTGCGTCGAAAATGAATTTTGATAAGCCATGATGATCCTCTTAGGGGGCATTCCGAAGTGACTACAACAACAAAAATGACTACAAAATATTTTCCACTGGAAGGGAATGAGAAGAGATGTACGAAACTATATCAAGAATTGTATCATTTGTTAAAGGAATAAAGACGAGAATGTGCAATATCCAGGGAAGTTACAACCGCAGTCGATTTCAGAAGGATATGTGTATGGATTTTATAGGACTTCCACCCTCACGTGGAAAAAAGGAATCATGGTGGTCATCGATCGCTTTTGTAAGTACGGTCACTTCATCCCCATCAAGCATCCGACAACCACAACAGACATAGCGAGGTTATTCTTGGACCAAATCTTCAAATTACATGGCACACTCGAGTGGATCATGAGTGACTAAGATCCCATTTTTTTAAGCAAGTTTAAGAGGGAGTTCTTTAGGTTACAAAGGTCGATCTCCGATTTTCCAAAGCATATCACCTAAAGATGAACGGACAAGCCAAGGCGGTTAACCGCACCTTGGAGACCTACCTTCGATGCTTTAGTAGCAACGCTCTTGCAAGATCGGCTGAGTGGATCACTTTGGCAGAATGGTGGTACAACACCACATTCCACAAAGCTACCTACTCCACGCCACTGAAACTGTTGTATGGGTACCCTCCTCCCGTATACGTACCATACCTGGCAAATGACTCCAAGAACCTGGTAGTTGCCAAATTATGCAAGATTGGAAGCAGCCCTAGCATTTGACAAGCTTCACATGCGGTAGGCTTAGAACCGGATGAAGCAACAGGCAGAAAAGAAAAGTACAAGAAGGGAATTCAAGGTGGGAGATATGGTATTCCCAAAATTACAACCTTATCATCAGCATTCATTGCAAAGGAAGAGTTGTCAAAAACTCTCTCCCTTGTTTTGTAGGCCATACCTAGTGGAGGAGCAAATTGGAGCAGTAGCCTATTGACTAAAGTTGCCAATAGAAGCCAACATTCACTCCACATTCCATGTTTATCAATTAAAGAAGTATGCTTACTAAGGATTGTCCATCTCCATCCTAAGGATTGCCCATCTCCATTTAATTACCTGTTGTGGTTCATCTAGTGGATAAGCAACCTAAAGCTATTTTAGATTGTCGAATTGTGAATCGTCACAACCGGCCTTTGACCCAAGTATTGGTTCAATGGGTTGGACGGTCAGAGAAGGACACAACATGGGAATCCCTTTACGAGCTCCATCGAAGATACCCAGACGCCGACCTTGTGGACAAGGTTCCAGGAGAGGGGAACTTTGTTATGTGAACCATGAAGAAAATCATGCAAAGACAAAATCCATGCAAGGAACAAACAAAGTCGTTTAGTATAAGTTCTTTTAATTCCCTAAGTCGATGTAGCCACCAGCTATATGGGCTACGCATGATTTCCTGTAAGGTCTTAGAGGCCTATATTGCTTTAAGAAGCGACAACTAGAATATAATATATGGAAAACCATCCTTCATTTCTCTCGTAATACCCTTTCTCTTTCTATCTATTCATGGCATATCTGTTGTAACCAATCTGTCGTACATAACAATTCACACTCCTACAAATTGTTGTAACATTAAGAGAACAAAAGAATTGGAGTTAAAAAGTGGATTCCTTACCGACAAGCAATATAAAGACATGCAGCTTGGACCTGATCTGTCCTGCGCCCTCTAGTGAAATTTCTCTCAACAGCTATCTTTTAAAAGATAATAGATATATATATAAGAATTTGGTTGAACAACATATACATGGAAATGAAGCTAAGTGTTGAAGAACATACTCGATAATACTCCATAGCTTGATTAACTATAGCAACGTTTTCACCCATGCCTAAACCATTCTTCAAGGAAATTAAATCATCATAAGCTGCAATATCAAAAAATAAGAATTTTAAACACCCATTTAATAAAGTTTGAAGTTAAAGTTCTACCACCATCCAATATATTATTGCAAGGTCAAACTGTACAATTGCAAAACTTCAAAAAATTCAGAAAGCTCTCACCACCAAGCATAACCAGGGGTCTGTTACTTACTGATGTTATGAAACAGGAAAGAGACTATGACTACTGCAAAACACAAACCAATTACAAAGAAGTAAAAAGAACTAATGCTTTTTTTGCTACAAAAAGTCACGGTGAACTTTTTCTAATTCATATAAATGAAGAAGAAATCCATCAAATAATGTTTGGCTCAAAACGTAATTTACACGTTTACTTGTTTTGGAAGAAAAGGCAGTAAACAAGACACCAAGGGAGAAAGCAATGAAGAGACTAATCAATATGTCCAAAAAATGAAATAAAAAACTACTTAGAAGTAAAATATTCTTAGGCAAAATAGTTTTCCAAATACAAATAATCATTAGACAACATGTCCACTAAAATTGGAAATGGAAATGGCAAGAACCATAAAATATTATTGAATTGGCTCATCAAAATGATGGGTAGAGTCCAAGTTAAAGATGTGAAGAGAAAGATATAATAAGAATATTTATTGACTATTTAGTATGGTTAAAAATATTCAATGGTAAGGAAAGAGGAAAATTCCTTAGTTGGGAGTACTTCATAGAAACAAAGCAATGAAAAGGAAAACATTTAATTACATTTACAAATATCTTTCATCCTTATTGAATTGGAACATATTTCTCCCCTTCTCAATATGGACATTGTCTTGCTAGAACATGAAAAATGCAAACTAAGAAGGGTTGGAAGATGTTTGAAGATCGTTGAAGTTTGGAAAGGTTGTTTACATGATTACGCAGCCAGCCACCTTTTTCTGGCTGACTGCAATATGCTTCTCGCAATAGATCAGCACATAATGATAACTTCCATTATGAGACTCCAACAACCATATCTTGTCGCCAACAACTAGTTTAGACCATAGGACTATAAAAGACTTCTTAGGAAGAAGCAAAACATGGAGAAAGTTGGGGTCCAAGAAATTAATTTCTGCTTCATTGTGATAAATTGAGTGAACTGCTAATAACTTGTTCTATTATCAAAAAAGAGTTTGGTTAAGGGCAGTATACTTGTTGTACAAGTTTATCTTCACCTATTGAAGAAGTTATAAAGGTTACGCTTCACCCAAGAGAAAGTAAGACGCTTTGGTGTTGTACAAAGACTTTTTCACCCCAATTGAAGAGCATAGTCAATTGATGAGCCAAGGTGCTTATGGAGTGGACACAGGCTTATAGAGGAAATCAAACTACTACAAAATCACATTTTAATATCTGTTCCCTTTACTCCTCCATCATTTTTCTTTACTACATTGTTTAATTGTGTGATTTGGTTTATATTTGCATAATCACTCATCACATAGGACATCCACATGCACGTAAGTCTTTCAAAGTTCGAAAAGATTGTATTAATGACTCTTCAATCTATAAACTCCTAATTTATTGCCTCTTGGATGCCTTTTACGCCAACCAAAAAAATCACATTTGATATATTTAACGGAACATCACATAGTCAAAACGATTTTTTTTAATTACCACATTGGAGGATCCTAAAGGAAATATAACTTGCTCAACATAACTAAATTCCTGAACTTCATTCAGCAACATAAGTGAAATAACCTTGTATGAATTGTAGTCCAAATCATAATAAACACAAATAAGCATACCTTTGTCATATAACCTTTGTCGTGACAAGTTTTCGACTTCAACACTCTTTACAAAGCTTCCTGATATTTGGCTCTACAAAATAATGGGAACATACGTAAAAGAGGACTTGAAGGGAAAAAAAAATCTAGGGATGGCATGAGTACAAATAAAGAATGCCTCTTGGATTATATTTAGTTCCAAATTAGATTGACTAAATCAAACTGATGTTTCTCTATACCCATATGAACTTTGGTGTCACAAGGAAGTTAAATCTAATACTTTCTCGTCTTTCCACAACAATTCTTAAGTGCCTATTGATAGCAGGAGAGTGGCAAACTTCGAGCTCTACAATATCGTACAAGCAAATGATAAGCTATTTTCTCAAGAACAGAAGCAACTTTGAAGCAAGTATTTAAGCTCAACTTACACACAACCAAATTTTATGCACAAAGATAACCCTTTATACTGTGCAATATAAAATAGCGAAAAAGAGACAACAACATACCAGGCCTGATGCATTCTTCACAAATGTAACCTCCGTCGAGAAATTATCAAACTTAAGAACTTTACCACATCTGCTACATGACCTTCACAACCCCAAAATCACACCAAAATTGACTTACAATAAAAGTACAGAGAGATGAATCTGTGATTACCAAACAAAACGAAATAAAAGACGTACAACAGGCCGTCACCGTCTCGAAATCCGGGTACATCTCTAGCGCAGGCTTTACAGAACACCATTGCAGGAGGGATAATAGAGATTAGAAGAGATTATACAGCTCCAGCCTCAAGTCAATCAGAGTTTCTGGTATCAAGTTCTTGCCCAGTTAAGAGTTTCAAGTCCAAAGCTAGACGAGAAAGGGAGAGATACAACGAGGGAGCAGGGATTATTATTGGGTAGCTTTAGGAAGTTGCAGGACAATTGTATTTGGTTTGTGTCCTTTTGCGTTGCCGTTTTGTCATAGGAGAGTATGCTTACTCTCCTTAAGTAATTAAGTGTGCTGTTCTTGTCTCTCTTCTTTTTTTTTTAATATATTCAATATTTAATTTTTCAAAAAAAGAGTTGCAGGACAAAAAAAATGTAGGGTGCCGGTGGACCTGAAAACAATGATCAACTGTTTTGGGAAATTGGACAAATAGAGGGAGGGAAGCTAGCCTAGAACCAATCGGCCTGAAGCACAAGGGTGACTAAGCGAAGAAACGCGTTGACATATTGCAATTACACCACGTACATGGCTTTATGCGAAATTTGCTTGCAATTAGAGATGTTAATGGGCCAATTCAACCTTGGGCTGAGTCATAGGAGGCCTTGAGCCGGCCCTTGGCCCGCACAGGTTGGGATGGGTTGGCTCACAGTGGGCTACGGGTGAGCTGGGCCGGCTTGGCCCGTCCATTGATTTTTTAAAGAAAAATCAAAACGATAGCGTTTCGAGAAAAGTGAGCGGGCCCGTGGGCGGACCATGGTTGGCCTGTGGCCCGACTAGGGGGGATCATAGTCAGCCCATGACCTGCCCTTGGCCTAGCCAACCCGAGCCAAAAAGGGCTAAGCTGAGCCGGGCCATAATTGTCATCTCTACTTGTAATTTCTACCGAGGCAATTTCAGGACCTAAATTAATAACTGTTTTGGTAAAAAATACGCAGTAGATGGCAGAAACTTCCATGCATCTTTTTGTTGGAAAATTAGAGGAGGATCTTCCGGCATATAGAGTAATAAATACAAATTTTTTAATTTGATTTTTCAAAAGCTCATGTAAGTAAAATTTTGTAAAATAATTAAGACATAAATCATAATAAAGTGTAACTGTTAATTCGTATCAGATTCTGAAGCTTAAAATCTTTTTTCCTATAGTTTCCTTTGAACCATTTATGAAATCGATTCATCCCAACTACTATAATCACATAAATGTCTAACCTTTAATGATATTTATATAACATGTTAAGAAAACTCTATAACTATTATAAAGAGAGTTAAGCAAAAAATTCTGGCTCTTTTGAAGTTTAAGCTTATTTATAATAAGTTTTAGATATTTTAGTTTAATTAAAATTAAATTCTTATTTCAAATAAACTTTAACAGGCCATATGGGAATGACTTTTCAATCTCCACCATCTGGAGTGGGTACATCATCTTCAACTCCTCCCCATTTTAAGGCTGCATGACCTAATGACCCTCTGTTGACGAACATGCCATAGTTAAAGCAGTATTGAGGGATGCTTAACTTTGGTTTTCTATTTTTTTTCTCATTATTTGTGTATTTTTATTATTTTCTTTCCTTTGTTATTTTATTTTGCCTAAATGTTAATGCAATGTTATTTCATTTATGTCATTTTTATTTCCATGTTTCATTTTTATTTTCATTATTTTTATTTTCTTTTATCTTTTAATTCCTTTTTGTTCATATTTTGCAAGGACGATTCTATCTAGTATTGGATGGATCCCTCATCAAAATCAAAACTCATTAATTCTTATTATTCAGGGCATAATGATTGTATTTTATTTATTTGTGATTTGATTTATGTTTATGATATCTTGTATAGTAGGATATTCTAGAACTTGCTTTTATTATTCATTTTGAGACCATATTTATTAAATTGGAAACATTGACATGATGAAGCCATTTAGATTTACCAACTTATTTTGACGTATTTCTTTGAAAGTTACCATACTCATAAAATTTACATTAGGAATAATCAAGTTGAGCCTTAGCCTTTCTCATTAGTTAAACCCAAATTATAAACCTTTATCCTACTTTTCTTTGAAGATGTGTTTATTATTTCAAACCTTGAAGGTTATTTACATTATTTATTTATTTGAGACTTGAAATTCTTGAAAGGTCCAATATTTGTTAAAGTGTGGTATTGATTGGAATATTGTGAAAAAAAAAGAAAGAAGAAAAAAGCATAAAAAGAAAGAAAGAGAGAAAGAAATAAAGAAGTGAGAAAGAAAAATAGAAAAAAGAAAAAAAAAGAATCAATTTATGGTACTAATGGATTTTTGATGAAATGACCTATGTGTTTTGTAAACAAGTCTTGTAATATCTCTTTAAGGAAATTTCATTCACTTAAACTCCTTTTATTATCCCAATCATACCGTACCAAAACCCCATTACAACCTACATAAAGACCTTTTCATTTTTGTTACTAGTTTGTACATAAGTGAAGGAGATGTGATTTTATTACAAGCATATGGTAAAAATTTTACTATGCATGGATTGAGAGTTTGATACTTTTTACCCTAAACACTTGAGTGCATTGATCGAAATCTTGGTAAGGGTGTAAGGAGATATGCTTTTGATTTCAATATAACTGTTAATGTGATTATTATTAACATTACTTAGGAAATTAATTTAAGGACAACTTGGCTCTAATTATATGTTAGTGTGCTTCAATAAAATATGATAATGTATAGTATGCATGGACAAGATGAAATTAACAATGGTTGATGTTGTAAAATTTATAATTTTGATTATAGTTTACTTGAGGACAAGCAAAAACTTAATTATGGAGATGTTTAATAGATGAATATTTGACTATATTTTTACACTCATATTTGATGTATTTTGCTTGATATTTTATACTTTTGCATATATTTGGTACTTAATTTGTGCCAAGTGTGTTTACAGAATATAATTACCTTCATAGACTTAAAGGAGAAAATTTGAGATGAAAACACGCCATAAAATGAAGAGTTGACGCTCAAAAGAGATGTAAGACTATGCATTTGCTTGTGCACTTCTTCTAGGCCATGTAGAATTGCAATTTTTTTGGTGATGCACGGTCTGATGCATGGTCATGCATCAAACCTTGCATCTCCTAGAACCCTAGATTTTATGATAAAAATATGTTTTCAGAGGCAGTCGGGAAGGAGTCGGGGAGCATATGTGGGGAGGCGATTCCAGACATGGAACTCAGTCTCTAGGTTCCATTTTGAGTCAGAGAAGCAAAAAATACGAAGAAATCATCAAAAGATCCGTCAAAATAGATCAAGCCTCTACATCACAAGAATATTTGATAGAAGACAATTAGGGAGGTTTATTATGAACCATTGTTTTCATTTCGTTTTTGTCATTGTATGTTTGATTTCATGTTCAACAATGTGTAACTAAACATCCAGTTAGTATTTAGGTTAGATGAACCTTATGTTAATACTTTGATATGATTTGATTCTTTTATTAAAGCAGTTGGTGTGATTGTTATATTGAATCTGATTATGTGTTTTATTTATAAGTTGATTTCATACATAAAGATTGAGAAATTCTAGGTCAAATAAATCCACCGTAATTGGAAGGTGTTGATTGCAACCCTAGAGATAGGATGACAAAAATCTTCTAGATTAGAGTCAAACCTAACAGAGGGACTCATAAATCGGTAACACAATCCTATAAAATTTAACCTTAGTAATTCAATTAGAAACTTTAGGATTAGTTGTTAGTAGACTCAAGGTCAGCTACTAACATACTATAGGAGTCTCCATGGTCTAATAAATCATCAAACAATTGCATGATAAAAGATCAATATGTTAAGGGTTTAGGGGGGATTCAAAACCTAAATACTAATTACTCTATATCGATAATTTCCTAATGCTTCCAGAATTCTCTGTTTAATTTTATTACTTATTTTATTTTATTTACTTAGTTTTATTTTCTTTATTAAAAAAATAAAATCAATCCTTAGGCTAAATAATATGGGAAGCTTAATTACTAGTATTCATTGTCTTCGTGGGATCAACCCGTACTTGCTGGTACTAGCTACAGATACACTGTATACTTACGGTTATTACAATGCTAACTAACTCAAAATAAATCAATCAATTGCATATCGTTGAAGAACATCTAAACTAATTAATTAAGGATTCTTGATTTGAAACCAACATAAAATGACAAAAAGTGAGTTTTAAAATTGAGGGATATTGTACATTAATTAATTAGTGACAATATATGTTCTAAAACCCCAAAATTTAAGGTTCGTTCAATATAATTATTTAAAGTTCTCTATTTTTCTAGATTAACCAATTTTTGGCTTTCTTGACTTCAAGTATTCTCTATTTTGTTCTCTTTATTTTAGAGCCAAGCACACTTACTTTTGTGACGTTGGCTTAAGAGTAATCTCATATATGGATTGATATTAAGTGGCTATCATCTTGTGAAATATGAAAATACTGAATTAACTTCATTATTTGATTTCATTAACCTCAAGCATTTATATGTTGATTGTTTCTAACCTTAAGAATTTATACATTGATTATTTCTAACCCCAAGCATTTATATGTTAATTGTTTCTAACCTCAAGAATTTATATGTTGATTGTTTCTAACCTCAAGCATTTATATGTTGATTGTTTCATATAGATGAACATATTCCTTTAGTAAAGAGTTCTAATCTAGTACCAGCGATAGAAGTAGAAACTTCTAATCTCGTACCAATTGAAGATATAAGTTTAACTCAAACTCAATTGAAAAGTAAAGTTTGGAATCAATTCAATAAGACTAGATTGACGGACGGAGTAGACAAAGCCAAATGCGAATATTGTTAGAAGATGATGGTTGGTAGTTCAAAAGGTGGAACCTCTCATTTAAAGGTACATGTGGATTCGTCTAGTAGAAGGAAGATGGTATTAGACAGTCAAACTTTTTGGACCCTAACCTTATGAGAGGGAAGAATGAAATGACCGCAACATCTTATGACACCAACAAATCAAGATTTTTGATGGGTTATATGGTAATTGGTGATAAATATCCACTATCTATGGTTGATACCAAAAGATTAGGATTTTTTTTACAACTCACTACAACCGACCTTCAAGGTTCCAAGTTGGAATACATTAAGAAGGATATTATTAAGATATACGAAGATAAAAAGAAATAGGTTTTAAAAGCATTGTCGAGTAATGAAGGATGAATTGACATTACAATAAACATATTTACAGTTGATAACCAAAAGAAGGGTTATATGGAAGTGACGGCACATTATGTTGACAATGACTGGACTTTACATAATAAACTTTTGAGGTAATTTATACTATTTAATAATGTTATCATTTACTTTTTCATTATTTTATGAATTTACGATTGATGTTGGTAATATTTGTATATGATATGTTCATTTATCTGCCATTATCATATATAAGTGAAATGTTGGCAATGATGTTGGAAGACTGTTTGATGTATTTTAACATCAACAAAAAATTATCCACCATCATAATTAACAAATGTGGCACGAATGATGCTATGATTGAAAAGTTAAAGAATAAAATACAGGTTGGGAGCTTACTAGTTAGTGAAAGATTATTCCATATGCATTATTTTGCACATATTTTGAACTTGATTGTGAATGATGAATTGGATATCATAAAGGAAGGAATAGATTCGATTCAGAATAGTATAGTATATTGGAGTGCAACACCTAAAAGAGTTAAGAAATTTGAAGAAACTGCACAATATCTATACGTTCCGATTAGGAAGATATTGGTTTTGGATTGTACAACTAGATGGAACTCAACCTTTAAGATGTTGGAGTTAGCATTCCAATACTCCAATATGCTGATGTGTTTACTGGGTTGAGACAAAAAGACTCCCAATACACTTGCATACCTACAGAAGAGTAATGGGAATTAGCTAGAGAATTTTGTGCAAAGTTGGAATTATTTTATAGCGCGATTGAATTATTTTCGGGAATAAAATATTCAACTTTGCACTGTTACTTTAGCACTATGTGTGAGATAAAGAATGCTTTATATAATTCGATGTTTTATTCTAACAAGAATATTTGGATTATGGCAGAACAAATGATGGAGAAGCTGAATTCTTATTAGTCTATGGTTAGATGTGTTGTTGCAGTGCTATATAAGCTGGACTTGAGATAAAAGATTGAGGGGGTTATTTTTATTTATAATTTATTGTATGGTGATCAAGCCTAAGAGCATATAGATGTCATTAAACAATTATGTTATGAATTTTTTTAATGATAATCAACTCAGAATAGACAAAATTCATGATCCTGATCGTATTAGTTCAGGTTGTTCAACTCTAGCATTGGTTTTAGGTTCAAACTCATCTTTTAAGAGCAGTTTGTTAATTTCACTTTCAAAATTTATGAAAGAAAAAAGGGCCAGGACTTCATACAATATGATAGAATTAGATATATATTGACCGAAGATTGTATATCCAAAGTTGAAGGTGTGCAATTTGATGTGTTATTATAGCGAAAGAGTTATGAAAATAATTTTTTGATAATGCAAGTAATTGCACGAGACTTATTAGCAATTTCACCATCCATTATTGTTTTAGAGTTTGCTTTTAACACTAGTAGTTGGGTTAATAGTCCTCATCATGCTAGACTTCAACCTTGTACTGTGGAAGCCCTTATATATGCTTGAAGTTAGTTAGATGATGAAGATATTGAAAGTAAATTCTTTTCTTTTTGATATAACAATTTAGTCCATTTTTCAATATTATCTTTCCTAATTTTTTAAAATTTTCCTTTAATATAGCCACAAGTATTAATAAAGAGGTGACTAGTTATACTCATCGATCAAGTGAACATTGTTTTGATAAACTATTTGAAGATGAAGCTATATTTAATTATTTATTAATTATTACCATGTCCTTAATATCCCTTTAATTTTAATATTATATTACTAAATATAATGTTTGCACATACAGATAAAATGATGCAAACTATTGACGATCCTGACTACAATGATTAATTACTCTCCCAGTATCCATTCTCTAGTCTCCAGTATCCATTCTCCAATCTCCGTCATGATTTTATCTTAATTTTTTGTAAATTGTATTATTTTTTGTAAAATCATTTGGATAATCATTTATGTAGAATTAAGATTACTATAATTAATGAATTTGGTTTTATCCTTTCTCTCTTTTTTAATTAATTAATTATTTAAGTAAAATTTCTTATAAGCTTCCTTATAACTTTTTTTCACTCTAAGTAAAAATTTTTAGAAAAGTCTTACAAATGTTAAAAATAGGTCAATTTAATAATGAAAATTTCATAATTAAAATTTAATAAAAAATTAAAATTGGAAAAAGATAAATAGAAAATAAAAGGGAAAATAATATAGATGGACTATGAGAAAATGTAAGCTTCTTTCATTTCCTATAATTATATCCTCTATTATTAATGAATTTGATTTCATCTTGTTCATTTTATCAACTAAATGGAAGTTTTTATATATTTATTCATTATAAAAATCTTAAATTTTCTTAATCAATTGAAATTCATAACTATAATTAACTGAATTACTCTCTTCAATTATAATATTTTTCTTTCACTTCCTATATTCATATCATCCATCATTAATGAATTTGGTTTCATCTTATTCATTTTATCAATATAAGTAAGTTTTTATAGATTTATTCATTATAAAATCTTAAATTTTCATTAACGAATTTGGATTTGTCTTATTCATTTTTATCGATATATGTAAGTTTTTATATATTTATTCACTATAAAATCTCAAATTTTCCTAATCAATTGAAGTTTGTAACTATAATTAATTGAATTGCTCACTTCAGTTATAATATTTTTTTCATTTCCTATAATCATATCCTCCATCATTAATGAATTTGGTTTCATCTTATTCATTTTATCAATATATGTAAGTTTTTATACATTCATTACAAAATCTCAAATTTCTTAATCAATTGAAAGTTATAATTATAATTAATTGAATTGATCACTTCATTTATAACCTTTTTTCATTCATTTCCTATATTCATATCCTCCATTATTAATGAATTTAGTTTCATCTTATTCATTTTATCAATATATGTAAGTTTATATATATTTATTCATTATAAAATCTCAAAATTTCCTAATTAATTGAAATTCGTAACTATAATTAATTGAATTGCTCACTTCAATTATAATCTTTTTCTTTCATTTCCTATAATCATATCCTCCTTTATTATTAAATTTGGTTTCATCTGATTCATTTTATCACTATATGTAAGTTTTTATATATTCATTTATTATAAAATCTCAATTATATAATTTTATTAATCAATTGAAATTTGTATATTCAATTAATTTAATTGATCACTTTACTTTTAATCTTTTTCTTTCATTGTCTATAATTTTATTCTCAATTATTAATTAATTTAATTTTAAATTTTAAATTTAAAAATATTAAAAAAAATCATTCTTGCCTAAACTTGAATAAGTTGTCTTAATCTCAAGGCTTAATCAGGCTAGACTTTAGGCCGGGTTAGGGCCTCAGGTCTGGCCCAATGCATTGCCATCCCTATTGCTGATAGACTTCTCATATGGGATGTCTTCTCATCAGTTCTAGAGTACGATCAGGACAACTATGACCTGAGTAGATCCAAGGAATCATCTCTATGACACCCGATGCTAATATATACACATGGAGTTTTGAGTCACACGTTAAGAGGGTAGGGTGACAGCCATGGCATCGTCGGGAATCTAGACATGTTATACCTATAGAGCATGAGTGAGCGGACACCAATACATCTAGTGCGTGCATGAGCCTAATTCATCCAGCGTTAAAGTGAGGAGAAGAAGGTTAGCACGATCTGCATTGGACTTTATATGATAAGGCTTACAAGGAAGATGGGGGTCTTTAATAAACTACTAGTGATGCGAATGGTCAGCATTATAGGAGGGCTAAATCTGCATGTCATATGCATATGGTAAGTAAGGCGACAAGGACCTACAGGTGAAATCTATTACATGATTGGGGTTCCCAATGAGCCGATCCTATTGGGAGGAGACAGGGAGCCATATATAGCTGAGCATCCACTACATTCGAGCTCACCAACATCCCAGATGGGAGGAGTCGTACATGAGGAGGCTAGTGAAAAAGTACCCAAGGTGTGAACATTACACTAGGACCAACTGAAGATAGCTCAGCTGGAGGAGGAACACGTGGGGCAGACCCTAGGTACTTAACATCCTATCTAAGTACAGAAAGCAAAGACTGTGGAGCAGATATGGCAGCTCGAGGCCTATATTAGATGGATGGGGGACGTATTGATGCAGATGGCTGGCCATATGGGAATGACTTTTCAATCTCCACCATCTGGAGTGGGTACATCATCTTCAACTCCTCCCTATTTTAAGGCTGCATGACCTAATGACCCTCTGTTGACGAACATGCCACAGTTAAAGCAGTATTGAGGGATGCTTAACTTTGGTTTTCTATTTTTTCTCATTATTTGTGTATTTTTATTATTTTCTTTCCTTTTTTATTTTATTTTTTCTAAATGTTAATGCAATGTTATTTCATTTATGTCATTTTTATTTCCATATTTCATTTTTATTTTCATTATTTTTATTTTCTTTTATCTTTTAATTCCTTTTTGTTCATATTTTGCAAGGACGATTCTATCTAGTATTGGATGGATCCCTCATCAAAATCAGAACTCATTAATTCTTATTATTCAGGGCATAAAGATTGTATTTTATTTATTTGTGATTTGATTGTGTACATTAGGAACAATGTAAATTTTTAAGTGTGGGGAAGGGGTTTTTTAAGTGAACTATTATCCTTTTTATTAAATCTTACTAACCAATATCCTGAACTAGTTAAAATATGTCCCAAATACTTTAGATCATTATTGATTATTAAATTGAATTAGTATGCCAAAATTTGAAAGTTAGAATAAACTTGCTTGTATAATTCATATTTATAGTAATCACTGAGATAATTAATTTGAATGAAAATTGCATATTATGTAAATATAAGACCTTTTTGTGCCCTTTTATGCCTAAGAGTCTGTACATCAATATTTTAAGCTCTTTTATTATTTCATGTTTGTTATCATGCATAGTTGGATAATTTTAGAACTTACTTTATCATTCATATTGAGACCACATATGTTAAATTAGAAGCATTGAAATGATAAAGGAATTTAGATTAAACCATTGTTTAACCTATTTCGTTAATAATTACCCCACCATATTTTATCCCATAGGAGTAACCAATTTTGAGACTTAGCCTTTTCATTGATTATAACCACATTATTAACATTTACCTTATCTTTCTTAAAGACTTTTTATTATTTTGAGCCCTGAAGGTTATGTACATTTACTTGTTTGTCAGAAATTTGAAAAGGTCTAATAATCCTTTAATTGTTGGTAGATTATAAATGCTTAAAAAAAATTTGTGTTGCAAGCATAATTAGTAAAAGAAAAAGGTATTACAATTATGGTACTAATGTACATAAAATGTTAAGGACCTATATTATGAAGAAATAAGTTTTATGTAATTTTGTTTCTTGTAAATTTCCTTCAATTTTATCACCTTTTTTATTATCCTTATCATACCTTACCTATGCCCTATTAAAACCTTCTAATATGATGTTTTGATTTTTATTTCTAGTTTATTTGTAAGTGGTGGAGATATGATCTTATTGCAAGATTATGGTTAATAATTCTTCTATGCATTGATTTGAGAGTTTTTAAAATTTTCAACCTAAACAGTTTTAGAGCATTGAGTGAATTCTTGGTGAGAATGTGAAAATTTATGCTTTTTATTTCAAAAACATTATCGATCTAATTATTATTGATATTGACTTATGAAGGTTAGTTTTAGGATAACTTGAATCTAATTATGTGTTAATTTGATTAATATGATATGATAATTTAGAGCGTGGATGGACAGGTTGAGATTAATAAGGGATGAGTGTTTGTAAGATTAATGATTTAAATTATGACTTGCTTCAGGATAAGCAAAAGCTTAAGTGTGAGGATGTTTGATAACTGATTATTTAAATACATTTATATACTCATATTTAATGTGTCTTGCCTGATATTTAATATTTTGTAGTATTTTTGGTACATAATTCACTTCGAGTGTGTTTATAGGTGATAATTTCCCTCTTGGACAAAATGATAGGAATTCAGATGAAATCGTGGCATAAAAAGAAGATTTGAAGCAACTTAGAGATACATGACCATGTACGGTGACAATATAGGTCTCTCTAAATGTGTGGAGATTCAAAAATATTGTTTCTAGCTATGTATGTTTCTGTGTAAGTCTTTATGCACATGTAGAATCATGAATTCAGGTTTTTTTGAAGATACATGATTACCTACATGACCGTGTAAGTGATTGTGTACATCCCAAAAACCCTAGTTTTTACTCTAAAAGGACATTATCATATAGGCAAAATAGAAGGAGGTGAGTTTTATAGCATTTTTTAAGCCTTAAGAAACATAAAAAAGAATTAGTTTTGAATAGAAGATAGGTAAAACACGAAAATTACATCATAAAACTTGATAGATAGCATCATTCAATCTAAATCGCAAGAAGATTTATTAGAGACAAAGGGGAGGTTTAGAATATGATTTCTTTTATTTCTATTTGTTTTGAATATTTGTTATTGGTTTTGTTTTTTATATATAGGAACTAATTTTATTAGTGCCTAAGTGTGATGAATCTTATGTTGTGATAAAAATATGATTTAATCTTTTATTCAATGCAATTTTATTGATTGTTTTATTATGATTCAATTATGCTTTATATTTTTAATCTAATATATCCAAAATTTTAGTTCATTATTTGATTTCATATGATTGAGAGTGAGAAATCCTTTTGTGTGAAGAGATCTATCATGATTGGAAGGAGTTTCATGCAAACCTAGAGATAGGTCAACATAAATCCTCAAGATTAAGGTCAAACTTAATAGTGAAATTCATGAATCAATAATGCAATCTTAGGGGTTTTAACTAAAAAGAGATTTCAGTTAATTAACCGATGGTTAGTTGCTAATACTCTTAATAAAAAATATTAACATAAGATAGGAATTTTCATGGTCTGATAATGTTAATGGGCATTTTATATTGATTTTAGATACATAATTAACTAAAATTTTATCCATTTAATATTTAAATTACACTAATTAAGAGTTATTTGTTTTATTTTTAGGCATATATTGGATTTGGAGCATTTAAAAGTATAAAGCAAGAAGAGCTTCTTAAAGCAAGCAACAACTGGGCATAAAAAGGAATAGCAACCAGGAGAATAAACAACAGCAAAAATGACAGCACTCATCCAGTAAACACAAGGCCAAAACGGAGAGTACAAAGGAGAAATAAAAAATGTTGCAGTAGAGGCAAAAATATAGTGGACTAGAGATGTTTAAGACTCCAAAATTGTAATTACTCCAGAGGTCGAAGGAATTCGGAGGTTTGTGCAAAAATAGAAAGAGGGGGGGGGGCGGCAAAAACCCTAATTGGTATCACGTCAATAAATAGAAAAGAGAGAGAGGGCTAGCGGCTGGGAAAAAGGTGAAGGCTGGCGACTGTGGGAAAAATGTGAGGGTGTTGAAAAAGAAAAGTGATGGCTGCATTAAAAATCATTGAAAAAGAAGAGTGGCAGCTGCATTAAAAATTAGAGAAAAGAAGAGTGGCGGCGTCAAAAAAGAAGAGTGGCGGCTGCGTAGAAAAGGAGAGTAGTGTGAAAGAAAAAAATAGAGAAGAGTGTGGTGGCTACATTAATAGAGAAGAGTAGCGTGAAAGTGAGAAAAAGACAGAAAAGAGAGTGGAAGCTATGTTGAAAAAGAGAGAGGGTTGCGTTAAACACAGAAAAAAAGGAGTGGCGGCAAAGCTAGAAAATAGCGTGATAAAGAGCTGGAGTAGAAAAAGATAGTTCATATTGCGTGTTAAAAGAGAACAGTTGCGTGTTGGAAGAGAAGACCACTCCTTAGATAGCAGCAACCATATTGGGTGTTCTTAATTTGTTTTTGTTCCTTAATTGTTTTAATCTTGGTGGATTTAATCAATGCAAATATATATTATGACCATGATTTGTGTTACATTGATGAATATTTATAAGTAAGTTTCTTTTGGTTGAGGTTAAGATTGATATTGGATTAGGACAGTTTTTGTGGTATTGTTTTATTTGCTTGATTGAATGCATATTTAGCGTAATTTAGCTTGATCAACTAAATTAAGGCCTTAGATGATTGAATGCCATAACCATTGGGATTTAATTTGTCGAGAAATCAATCAAGCAACATACTTGAGACAAAGCGTAGGCCAACCTTAGAATCTTGTATGAAGATACCTAGGATTAACGAACATAATTTTAGGCATCTTGTATTGAATGTTTTCTTTTTATTCCAAATTGTCTATAAACCAAGTAGGTAACTTGGATTTAAAAGAGAAAGGAATTCCTATTAATATTGAGTTTAACTTGCTTAAGTGAAGTAACTCCTAAATCAATCCACTGTTATAATTTTAGTGCCTAATCTAATTGAAATCCGAAACCTTAGCCAAAATTTGTCATTTGATTAAGTCTAGTTGCATTTAGTTTATACTTTGCATCGTGCATATTTCCTTAATTTGCTTATTTTATTTCATTTTCAAATCAATCAATTCTTGATCTTCTAAATAATTTTGCATCGTTTAATTTAATTATCTTGCGTGTTGGAATCCCTTGGGTACGATATCCGCTTCTTATCGTTTTATATTTCTTGTCGACGAGGTACGCTTGCCTCTATTTTGGTTTAGATAGTACTTAATTTGTATTGCTTTGTTTAGACAACAATAGATAATCAATAATTTAATTGCATAATAAAAGGTTAATATTAAGAATTTTTAGGGGGATTCATTACCTAGGTACTATTTATTTGATATTAACTTCTTATAATATTGTCCTTTGTCTGAGTTCATTATTGTGTTAATCTTAGTCTAGTTTATTTAGTTTAAATTTTAATTAAATCCACAATCTGATTTGGTGGCTAGATAATAGGAAAAGGCAAATACTAGTATTTACCATCCTTGTAGGATCGATCCGTACTTGCCAGTGTTAGCTATAGTTATACCGTGCATTTGCGGTTAAAATTTATAAATATCTATAAGTATAGAAATCCATCAATCATATCTAATTAAATTAAGCTCTTTATTTAGGTCTAGTTATCAGACAACCTAAAATAAGCTCTCCAGATTTAGTGTGATAACTACATTACATAATGGGAAAACAGGTTAATCTAAGAAACAACCACCTAAGCTCTGGTCGATCTAACCTACGCTATGTTATCCTTAATCATACTCGACCATTAGTTTACCATAATTGAATCAGATGTATAACAATTATTATTGCAATTTGATTTTAGAAATGGGTTCATACATAAATAATCTATTTAAAGTTTCTAAATGACTCATACATAAATCCCAAAACATTAGTCATAGAATAACACAATCAATTCTAAAAGAAAGTGAGAACAACATCAGTAGATTAATTAATGCCCAAATATATTTGCCATCCTTGATATGCCCTTTGAACTAGAAGGATGAAGTTTAGTTCCTCATAGCTCTCTAAAAGGTAAAGAATCTACCCCCTTTTGTGTCTCTAAAGTCTTCATGCCTCCTTTGTCCTCTTAAATGCCCCTTTATAGTAAAATTTATGGTTCTGTCATAATACACGGTCAGCTACGAGCTTATAAGAATCGTGAACTTACACGTTCATAATGAGCTATATAGCCACTTATATGATCGTGTAGCTCACTTACATGGCTATGTAAGTCCACATACAGTTGCATAGGTTGCAAGAGTGGCTGAAACTACATCTTCGCTCTCCTACATGCTTCCAATGAATTAGACGGTCCCATATAAGTTCGTGTAAGTTGCAGTAACTTCATTTCTTTCACTTGTAGTCCCGTCTTCACCCTAATTCGTCTCCTTCTTGTTCCATAAAGGAAAGTAAGATTTAATATTAGTAGGACGACTCCAAGGATATGTTTTTAGCTCATTTTGGTTCTTATTCCTCCAACCTGTACCTAAAACAAAATATGAACCAAAATAAGTATCTTAAGCATAACATAACATTAATCACTAAGCATTAAGGGGTAACTATATAGTCAATCAAGCGCTTGTCAATTTCCCCCCACACTTAGCATCTGACCTTCCTCAAGAAAAACTAAAAAATAAAATCAAAATCAAAACACCCTCCTTAACCATATGTTTTAGAATAAATAACCATAAGAAAAAGGAATAACTTTCAAAATCATGGTAAGAATTAAACATTCAATGCTTTTACTCATGATCAATCAACAACCATTATTTTCAAAAATTGAGCAATCTAGGGGAAGACCTTGAAAAGTTGTGTTTAAAAATAAGATAAATCTATAGGTACACTTAAACACCTTTCATGATCAAGACATTCCATGAGTTAACATATCATTTCGATTCTCCACCATTAAAAATTCACATGCATAATCATGAGTTAGAGGACCTTTTAAGGTTGTAATAGGTAAAAAGGTTAAGGTAAGAAGTATTTGGATCATATAGTTTAACAGCCATCAAAACTAGTCAAACAGGAAAAACACTTAATAGAGTATTGAGTGCAAAAATTAACATTCACTCAAAACTAGGTACCATTAGTTATGATGAATGCAAAACTCTGGTTCATAAATTAGGTTCAAGCCTCCATAATACAAATCACTTGAAACACAAGGAATTATAAGGAATCACTCACAAAAATTAATGATAAACAATACATTGCAATTATAAGGAGTAACCTTCATAACAACTTCTCTTTTATTTGCATCACAATAATTTCACCCATTCATACAACTTTAGGAGGAAAGACTAAAATGAATTACCTTGCAAAACAAGCGATTTTCCTCCTCAATAACTTTTTTCTTTTATTCTCTTTTTTGTTTGTCTATTTTTCTTCTATATTTTTATTTTTCTTATTTTTAAGAAAAATGAAGTAAACTAAATCAAAGATGAAATTCATTAAGAGATAAAAATCACATTCCATCAATTATAATCATCTCACATATATGCACACCCCCACACTTATGCTCTTATGTATCCATAAACATCAACAATCACTAATGCGCCACTATTTTTAAGGCTTAGGTAAGACATTTGGTTAGGTTAAAGGCTTGTAATATGATTGACACAAAAAAGGCTAATAAAGTCTAAAGGGCTTAACAACAGGATAAATCATGTCATTAGGTAGGCTATTTGGATAATATAGCTTGTAAAATACAGAATGCCTATATCATTTGAATGTTAACCCACATGATAAAAGTGTGCTCTTAAATAAAAAATCAAGGCAAAGTCAGGATGTACATGTCATAAAGGTCACATATGAGCAAAAGACAATGAGACTGCTATGGAGGTGGTAGTCTAAAAGGCTCAAAATTTCACTAGTTTATGTTTACTTACTTATTAGACCCCGTTTCCTGGAGTCCGACTCTTGTTCATGCATACTTGCTTATCCTTGTTCATGCATACTTGCTCTGATACCATACCTGTC
>JAOQMS010000006.1:15562868-15575553 GCA_027563885.1 Erythroxylum longipes | reverse complement strand
TGTATGTCTTATCAAGGAATGAAGTGAACGTTTTGTTTATCAGTGAATAAAATAAATGTTTGAACGATAATGCCTTTCGAGTTTACTGGTAAAAGCCATATGTAAGTTAGTTTTGTTATTGCCCTAACAGACCATTATCGTAGGTTATGTGCCTAAAAGCTTAGGTACGTGCCCTATGGTATGGGATGTTACACAACGCCTGCTGGCTTTGATACTTTAGCAGAAGCCTTCTGGTTCTTGTTCTTGTTCTTAGGGGTCTTACCTTATTCTTGGAAAAAGAAGAGCCAACAATAAGAACAAAACTGGATTCCTTCTTAAGGCATCCCCTCAGCAGTCTTTAGCATGTTAAGCAATTCAGCCAATGACACTTCCTTTTTGTTCATGTGGAAATTCATAATAAATTGTGAAAAATTCGGGGCAAGAGACTGGAGTACTAAATCAATGCTCAACTCAAGGTTCAGTTCATACCCCAATTGGCCTAATTTTTCAATGTAGCCAATCATTTGTAGAACATCAAGCTCCACTGAAGATCCATAAGCCATCTGACATTGAAACAGAGCTCTCACAATCTCAAACCTCTCCACCCGACTCTGTGCACCAAACAACTCTTGAAGTTATAGGAACATTTCCCTTGCATTCATATTTTCATGTTGCCTCTGAAGCTCGGGAGATATGCTAGCTAACATCACACATGTAACTTGCTCATTGTCATCAATATGACTTTAATAATATTCCTAATCCTCATTGGCAGCATCTTGCGCAGGTTCAGGTGGAACCTTAGTGTCAAGAACATACAATTTTTTTTCTTGCCTTAGAACAATTTTAAGGTTTCCCAACTAATATGAAAATTTTGGTCTAGTCAAGTTTTTGCATCCATGATGCTCCTTAGGGACAAGTTCGTTTTCATTTTTAAAAATTGTTTCATCCAAAAAAAAAAACAAAATTAGTGTATGTCGTAAAACCAAATAAATAAGTACTTTAAAATTTTGGTTACTCCCACTATTTTAAACAAATTAATAGCCCTCACTATTAATTTAATAAATTATCACATAATTTCCTAGTAGGATAGGATCCCATTTTAATTTAATTGATCTTGAATTTGCTCAACAAACCAACTAAATTAAAATTAGGTAGAAAACATTTTATCAATCACATCTTATGTGATTCCTAGATCCATTAGGGGGCAACTCTTTGCCAAAAACATATCTAATACGTGATTCCTAACCTTGCCACTAAATTAATATGATCATGAGTTTACTCATCCAAATCATATAAACTTAATTAAGTAAAACCCACCGTCATAAGACTAAACATGTTCGAGTTAAAGAGACCTTAAGTTTACTCAACAAGCCTAAAAATAAACAAAACTCTTGTTTAATCCTATAACAATGGAAGGAATTATTCATGTTCTAAACATGTACTTAATATTTTAAGGAGGGATTTAAAATTTTAGGTCTCATTCTACATAATATAATCTCATTATATTAATATATTCTAAATATATAATTAAAAATATTTAATTTAATTAATCAACTCTTGAAAAATTAAATTAATTTTTTTAATAAATAAATTAACCTTAATCTCATTAAGGTAAAAACAAAAAAAAATACAAATACAAAATACAAAAAAAAGACGAAGAAGCAGCTAGTGCGTGCAGCCTTCTTCTCCACCTGACGCTGTAAATTTTTTTCTTCCTTTCAGGTCTGCTTTCTGGATGGCTTATGCTATCTGCCTCCAATCTTCACTCTATTTTCTCTCCATAGGTATAAGCAACACTAATTTTTATACAAATAAAACTCTAAAGAGATCATATAAAACTCTAGAGAGAAAATCTCTCGGTGGTGGTTCTCCAACTGCCAGCGGCTACACCCACTGGCTGTTATCTCTGTTCTGGCACACAAAAGGCCAATTAATACCATTAACCAAACACACATTCATAGTTATTGAAGCATCTAATTCGATAATATGGCATTTAGTGAATAGTTATGGATTGAATAGAAACAACAGAAAATCATCATCAAACATACGTTATGAAAAGCAATGAATACATATGTATTTATAAAGACCATTTGAAACATGTTTCAGTTATGCAAAGGAAGAGACAACAACTCTTCAGTGTGTTTTCACAAAATATCGCACAAAAGAAAACCGAAATGCAATAAAGATCAAAATAAAAAAAATCTAGAAACACGTTAATCGAAATCCACAGTTCTAAAAACACAGAAAACGTATCTCACATTTCCAGAAACCCAATGCAACCATTTTACATCTCCAGAAACACATGTAAATATTTTATATCTCCAGACACAATTAATGCAAGCTAAGCAGTAATCAACTAAGAGAGTAAATTCAGAAACACTTTCCGGATGAACAAGAATAAAAACATAATGTTTCCAGAAAAATAACACATTTCAGTTGCATTTCCAAAGAACAACAGTAGGCATTCCAGAACATTTCGAGATAGCAAACTGGAGACAAACTTATGGAACATTTTCATAACTAGCAAAACTAGAGCATGAACGATACTGTTTCGGACAAGTCCAGAAATTTAAAACAACCAAATAGTCAAAACAATTTTAACGATTAAATATGCAAATTTTGCATATTTAAATCAAACCAAAAATAAAACAAGCTTATGAATCACAATTAAACCTGTTAAACCTGGCTCTGATACCATTGTTGGAAAACTAACACAAGATCGAATCTAAGAGCAGCGGAATAAATTTAAAATTTTTACACATAATCAACTTTAACAAAATTTAATTTAAAACATAAAACAAGAAATTAACAAACTTATACTAACATGTTTCGATTTCCTGTTGCATTTTTCCTTTCGCCTCGAATCTATCAATCCACAAGCTGTTCAATACATTCAGCCTCTAATGGTATCCACAGATCTATTCGGAGAAAACTCAAATCTAATTTAAGAGGAAAAAAGTAAGAAGTGCTAGCTCCAAATTTTTCTAATTTTTCCTTTTATATGAAAAATCATATTTTCATGTCCTTGGATTTTATCAAATTTACAACTAAAGTCAAACTTTAGTCATAATTACACATTAGTCCTTATAAGATCAAATATCACATATTGATCCTTAAAGTTTCTAAAACTTCTCAATTAAGTCCAACTTAATTCAATTTTCACTTTCTCCTTTATAGACCTTTTATTTGTGACTCATTAGGTTCCAAATATGTTGATCATAATTATAAATTATAATTATAATTCATAATTCATAATTAGAATTAGATAAATTAAAACTCCTTTCAATTTATCTTTAATTCCCTAATTAAACAATTTATAATCACAGATCATGATTGATGTCTAGCAACATGTCATGACCTCCTAAATATTTGGAATGTCAAAGTGGTTTGACTTAACTTGTCTATGCATGGCTATGATGTATAAATTAATCTTTTCGTCATCTAATGTTCTAATTGGAATTAGAGTATGAAATTCATGTCTACTCTAAATAATCCAATCATGTTCGATTTTGCTAATTAGTAAATGATTTGTAATTGATATTTGAAAACAACTTTTCCAAATTTCAATTTACTCTGGCCAGAGAATCCCAAAATAATTACCAATCAAGAACAGCAGAACTTTCTTCCTAATTACTTTAGGACAATGAATTCTTTATTGATTTACTCAACTATCTCTATATAGTTCATACTATATCCAATAACTACCGAATTGAACTACTCCAAGAGTAGAATATAAGTAGCATCAAAACACAGTAATTACTACATAAGATAACTTTGATAATCTCAAGTATAAGGATCAATTATACAACCATCATAATGAGATAATCTATAGATACATAAGTAACATTCCATTTGGGATTCTCATAATTGGGTCAGTTCAGTGAACTTATTCTCTAATAAGTACCCACATGTTTATTTAAGTGTCTCCACACTTTAATCTATGAGATCAATTACTTTCTTTATAAGAAAGAAACAAACATGTACTAGTCGAGTCATTTCATCAATACTCCATCTTGATGAAACTATGAATAGGAACATTTTAGGAATAATAAAAAAAATACAATTCGAATCTCATAATTATAATCGCATTATAATTTCCTATTGCATAACAATTATTCCATGGATTTTATCTTTATGATTAATAATTAAATAATTAACAAATACACAAAGATAAAAAATGTCATTTATTGAATAAATTATTGTCATACAAATAAATTTACAACCAACATAAATTGGCTACAAAGGCATAAACAAACAATATTTGCAACAAAATATAACTTGAACCCTAACGTTTTAAAGTGTTTAAATTAAACCTCATCATTTTCAAAACATTCAAAACAGACCCTCAAATAGATGGAAAATTTAACAGGGTTAACTCCTCGTTAGTTAAATGCTACTTTAATACTAACGTAAAATTATTTATATATTTTTAAATAAAAAGTGGCCCTTACTATTACATTAGTTTTTTTTAATTAATTAGAAAATGGGCTCTAAAGCTATATAACAAAGTGAGACCCACTTTTATAGATTTCTAATAATGAGTCCCAATTACCATGAGATAGTAATACCTACTTTTTGGTTAGAAGTATAAAAACTAATGTCACATCAATATTGATGTGAAATTTAATTAAAAGAAAGTTAATTTCATCAAATTTTTTCATTCACTTTGGGTATGTTTTGAATATTTTAAAAATGTTGTGGTTCAATTTAAATATTTAAAAATATTAAGGTCTATTTTGTATTCTGTTATAAACGTTGAAATTCAAAATTTACTTTTAGCCTAACATTTTATAATGAAAAGTTTTATTAAAGAAGAACCAATTTAGTTATCCTATCACAGGAGGTATTACGATATTATGAAAAATCCAATCCATTCTATATATAGGAGTAATCTTTCATTTTAAGGGTAAAAATGGTTTGTCCAAATAAATGCAATCTTCTTTGTTGGAAATACGAAATGCTTACTCTAGTTAAATCTTTACGGGTATATAAATGCTAATATATTAGAAGGGAAGTTGTAATTTTATGGCTTAGAAGTTAAAGCATTAAAGGAAGATAGTCTTTGTTGTCCTATTTAGTTATACCATGTCCTATTTGATGAACTAGATAATTAAATAATACAATGATGCATGTAAAGATGGTAATGGGCGGAGTAGGACCAACCTATTCAATGACTCAAACTCTATTCAAAACTCGATTGACTTCAAGTGGTGATTTAGATTAGATTACACAAAAACAACATTATTTTAATTTTTAATTTTTGAAATTATAAGTTTAAACTATGTCGATTTAGTTAATTATACAAAGATAATGTCATCTAAATAATGAAAGATTGGTCAATGCAAGCTTTTGAGTTGGATTTTAGATTGTCTGAGATTGACTCAAAACTCTTACAACTGAGTCTGACGTATTAACTTCGAATTAAACTAGGCCAATATTGCTAAGCCTAGATGCATAGTTAGAAAAGATTACGAGAGCAAAAGAAATGTGGAAATATTAAACCATTCAAACATCAATTTCAATTATCTTTTACAATGAAACTAGTTGGTTGATAAAGCATTTACCAAACTATAGTCAACAAGGCACAAGATGCAATTAAGCAATTAAATATTATGAATTTCTTCACTCGTACTATTTTTGATGAGGTTCTTCATGGCAAAATTAGTACACCTTGCTGCATCAAACGGCCTTTTTGTAGTATATATTTCCATTTGTTAAAATTTACTTACTCTTATGATATTAGATTTGCTTTTAAATTCTCATCTACATTGCCTCCTTGTGAAATTCTTCGCTGAAAGAAGTTTCGTAAGCAAATTTTGTAATCTTCTTGACCCGGATCCAGGTCTCAAAGAACCATAATTTTCATAATGCAAATCTGAGCATCCTCTGTGCTTCTTCCCATTACTTGAACACCACGCTCCATAGGTAAACTGCCCATCATACCTCTTAAGAAGCTCGTGATCGATCTTGTCAAGAACTGGGTCATTCTTCTTGAACTTTCTAGCAAAGGGCCGGCTGCCAAGGATCATTCTTCTATAATCTTTAAGTCCCAAGGCCCTTGGATGTTGCTTCGGAGGTATATCCCAAGTGATATGGTGAAGATCATGGTTTGCCGTAGTGTTCTTGTAGTCCTCAGAATTGCATACAAGTGTCTGGAAGTACCCTTCAGGTGACGACACGAAGTTGGTATAGTAAAGAAGTAGAGTCCTGGGCAAATTGTCCCAACCCACAATGCAATACTCAGCAAAAGATCTGGATAACACTGTCCAAGCTGAGCCTGTTTTAATAACAAAATGAAGAGAACATTAGTAACGTTGCATCTCCCCTCCACAAGAAACACTCAGCATAAAGAGATATTTAGGCAACTCTTTCTGAGACTTGATTAATATCTTAAAGAAGGATAGACTTGCAAGGGGTTAGATGTGTACAGGACATTTAGTATCTTCAGTAAAATGATTTCTATCCTGTACAGAGAATATTTGTCAATATTAAGGCTAGGTTATCTAGCCGCAGTTTTAAGAAGCCAGGTAAGTCTTGCTGCTAGTGACTAGAAAAATGGATCACATTGTAATCTGAGATTGAGAAAAGAAGGCATTTCTTTTCTTGCTTTGTTTTAGCGCCTTGACATTGAGCTGTTGAAGCCTGTCTCATGCATATGTTGTGCTCCTTTTGGAGAAAGATATAAGTTTGCTCTGCAAAGCAAGAAGTAAAAGTTTCCGCCTCAAAGATGCATATTTCTAGCAATAAAATAAGTTTCAAGCAAGAAGCAAAGTTTCCATTTTTACAAAAAACAAGAAAGAAAGCAAAGATATTGGCTCTCCAGAGCTACGAGATAGAGAGGATTATAATTTACGGTGAAGAAATTCATATAGTTCAAAAAAAATCTAACATGGGTCAGTAAAGCAAGCAGCCCGACCAATATTGACATGTGCATTTTCTGGATCATCCAACCTTAAGATGTGCACTTGTCTGTTCTTGATGAACTGGAGATTTAATTGAATACTTTGGGTGGTGGAGCCACAGTGATGGAATGAATGCAAGTATGCTCCTAATGCCCCAGCTGGCATCAACTACAGCTTAACCTAATAATCACTACTATTGCCTCTATATATAAATAAAATATGATAAAAAATCACCAGAGATATTACACGACTTCAAATTATAACTAAAGTTGATGTTGGTTTTTAAACACCACACTGCATTTTGACAACCCAAGCCCTTAACTTTTGCTCGACTGTCCTTCAGAAGCATAGTAAAAGCTTCCAAGAGGTACAATAAGGTTTTTAATCTACTATTCCTACCGTATAAGTTCTCAACTGGGCCCTTTTTTTTTTTTTTTGGGGATTTGAGATGGGGTGTCGTTTTAGGCAACTTGATCATTCTCTCAACAACAAAGTAAAAGCTGGGAAGGACTAACTGTCGGCAGGGGCCTCCTGACAAAATGTGGGGCCAGGGTAACATTTTCAAATACTTCCAAACAAAAATCAGTCATTAAAAGTACCACGAATTGGGTAGAGGCAATTGTCTGCGTATTAACTACAGTGTCACATGCAACTAGCAAGCATAAAAGTCAAATTTGTCCCAAAAAAAACGTAAAAAGCAAAACAAAAAAATGGATGGGGTCTTTTGGAATTTGGTGCAAATGTTTTGGTTAAAGCAAGGGCCTTTCCATAATAAATTAGAAGAATGGGATGGGGAACAAAACCTGTATAGAGCTTGAAGGCAGTTGGGAGACTCCTCTGTTTAATAACCCACCAAATTTCTGATTTCTTCCGACTGTAGAGCGCAGGGTCTATTATAATAGGCTTGGCTCTCTTGTTCCTGATTATTATAACTTTTTTAATTACCAAATATGTCTTTCAGGGATGAGAGTTAAAGAACTCGATGAAATAATTCAAAGCAAAAACTGACAGTAAACACAAGATCTCACAGTTTCCAGCCCAAGTGACTTGAATGCTGAATGAAGTTGAGATTTCTTGGTAACCCAGAAAATGCATGAATCAGATCTGAATCCCAAATTGAGGTGTATCACAAGAAAATTGAGTTGCCAAGCATAAGTGGAGTACAGACTGAAATTTAACATCATAAAGGCCACTCACCATACCATCTTGCGTCACCAAGGGATAATCAGAGGCACTAAGATTGATGAACCAATCCCACTGGCAAGTCCTCAGCAATATAGCCATTGCATGGAGGGTAGTAGCAAGCATGGTTGGACCTCTGTAGGTAACCAAATTCGTCCTGCCAACAATCCAGACATTCCCAACAACCCCAAATACAGGTTCTTTCTCCACAAATTCAGCAACTTTCCTATGCTCCTCAATAGGTGCATCATGGTCCATATGAATCAGATAGTAATTACCAGGATGGTACAGTGCTTTTACCAAACGCATTACCCTCTTGGCGTCTCCTCTTGACGCTGATATCAAGTACGCAAATGTTACAGGGTACTGTTTCTGAGCTTTCACCACGCTTAAGTTGATGGCAGTGTTGTGTGAGGCGATGGGTACGGTTAATCTTGATGGTATGTACAGCAGAAAGAAGAGGATCGTTGACACCATGACTGAGATCATATAAAGTTTGACACCCATTTCAGCTAAGAGCAAGAAGAGCAACAAAAAACAAATTGGAGATTAAAAAAAAAAAAGGTAGTTGCTTGTTATAGAGTTAAAGATGAGAGATTGAGATAAAGATCAATAACAAGAAAAGGGGCATAGAAGTGTGTGGAGATTGGAGAATATATGACGATAACGTGCGATGGGATTCCTTCCTTTGAAGGCAAGTACAAGTCCTACAATTGTAACTGTGTATGTGTGTTTGTTGGTAGTTGTAGAGAATTTATAGCCAATATGGATATGAAAATTACCTTGTTGTCTGTTGGGATTTGCAAGTAAAAAAGAAGACTTCAAGTTGACAACATGTGGTTGAGGACAACATCTGCCTACGTCGGCGTTTGGTAGGTAGGTGAGGTTTCACCCTCAACAAAAATGTTTCTCTATCTCAAGTGAAAATCTTCAGTGTTTTGTTTTTCGGGAGAATGACATCTATGATGTATTAGGTTATCGACATCTATGATGTATTAGGTTATCGACATTAAACCTGTCTATTATCAAGATTAAACCTGTCTAACTTCTTCTTTAAGGCCTCCGACCCCACGTTTAGTAGGATTTTATTGGATTGGTGGTGTTGTTTAAACACCATCCTATTCCATATATATTTAATGTTTGTTTGGATAGGCTTATATTAGTAGAGGCTTTTTAAAAAGCTTCAAATTTGAACTTCTTAAAAAACTGTATTTTAACTTCTAAAAAATTATTTCTATTAAAAAAAGTGCTTTTGATTTTTACGATCAAACACTCATTTTTCTTAAAAATAACTTTTTCGGTTAAAAAAAAGTACTTTTTCACCTTCTAAAAGTTGAACCAAACCGGCACTTAGACTTTCGAAGAAACTAAAACTTAAATACTAAAATAGACTCTTCTATAACTTTCCCATTATACCAACATAATAATATAATTTTTTATTCATGTCATCAGAAGAATCTAATAAAAAATTAAAAGGTCTACTAGAGAATTCAATTTTAATTTGGGTTACAAAAAATAGAATTTTACATTTCTCCAATTCTTCACTTCATATGCACCATATTTTTATTCAAATTTTAGAACAAATTATACCTCCTATGGCAATTAATGTGTAGAAGTGGGGTGTATGAAGTTAATAGTGTTATTAGGTACATGCACAGACATAACAACAACAACAACAACAATATTTTAGTAAAAATTTCGTCAAGAACCAAGATTTGAGGAAGTCAAGAAGTACACAGTCTTATTCTTAATTAGTAGAGAGACTATTTTCGATAAATTCACACGAAAGGAGAAAAGAAAAGAACAAAAAGAGAAAAGTTTTTAAAGTACTATTTGAAGAAGATAAAAGTAAAAAAATATACACAAATAATTGCATAAAAATAACAATAAAATGGAATAAGAAAAAAGAAATTCACAATCTAAAATAGAAAGATAAATTGATAAATAATATTAATAATCAAATAATAAAAAATAAAAGATAATACTAATAAATAGTATAGTAAAAATAAATAAATAATTAAACAAAAAGTAAAATAATAAATAATAAAGATAAAGATAAAGATTAAAAGCAAAGATTAAAAATAAAAGATAAAATAAATAAATCAATAAGCAAACAAGAAAGAAGATAAATAAAATAAATATAACAAACAACTAATTAAAAAATGACTAAAATAACTAAAGGGAAAGTATTTCAAATAAATACAAGATACAATAATTAAAAAAGGTCCAAAAGACCTATGAACATGAGAAGGACATCTTTATGTAAGACCCTTTACGTAATATCCTTTGCCCATATCCTAGTTCGCCAAAATTTCCTATTAAAGGCTAAGTCCTTGTTAAGTTTTAATAGAGCCATCTCATTCCTGATCACCTACCCCCAGTTCTTCTTAAGTATTCCTCTTTTTCTTTTATAATTGATAAGGACAATCTTCTAGTATCTTCTCACTAAAGTAATAAGATGTCTCCTCTTAATATGTCCAAACCACCTAAGCCTTGACTCCCTTAATTTATCATCAATGTTAGTCACCTTCAATATTTCTCCTATCATTACATTTCTGATCTTATCTCTTCTTATAGGGTTACACATCTAATGAAGCATCTTCATCTCTGTCACCATTAACTTATGACTATGCACCTATTTGATAGTCAACACTCTGCCCCATAGAGCATGGATGACTTAATTACTAACGGGTAAAATTTATCTTCTAGCTTAAGTGGCATCCTCTTGTCACATAAAACTCCTTATGTACCCTTCTATTTAAGCCACCCTAATTTGATATAGTGAACTATGTCTTCATCTATCTCGTTATTGCTTTGGATGATGGATCCAAGATACTTAAAATAATCTCTCTGTGATATAAATTTTGAACCAATCTTTACCTCCACATCAGATTCTTGTATTACCTAAAAAATTATACTTTAAGTACTTAGTTTTTAATCGTGCTTAATTTAAAGCCCTTCGACTCTAACATATCCCTCCAAATTTCTAACTTGACACTAACATCTTATTTTCTCTCATCCATTCAAACAATATCTTCAACAAACAATATACATTATGACTTATTCCCTTGAATATTCTTAGTGAACTCATCCATCACTACTACAAATATTAAGCAGCTTAACGAGGATCCTTAGTGTAGCCCTATATCAATAGAGAAATGCTCTATTTCTCCTCCTATCATACTTACTCTAGTCTCCTATACCTTCACTGTGTGGCTGAGTAGTTTGATGTCTCTATAGTTGTTACAGTTTTATATGTACCCTTTGTTTTTATATAGGGAAATTAGTGTGCTAAGTCTCAAATCATACGATATTTTAGCATAATTAAGTATCATATTAAAAAGCTTAACTAACTAAGACTCTCTTCTTTTAGGCTCTTCCATACCTCTATGGGTAACTTATTGGGTCTTACTGCCCTTCCAATCTTTATCTGCCTCAAAGCTCCTTTAATTTCCTCTCTTATGATCTATTGGCAATAAGTGAGGTTATGACATTTATCGAATGTGCTCAGATCACCCAAGGAGATGTTGTCATCTATGCCTTACTAAAAAGGCTATGTAATAACTTTTCCATCTTATCTTGATGTCATTTCCTTACCAGTCCTACTTTATCCTTTATACAACAAACTTGATCCAAGTCTCTTGCTTTTCTGTCCTTGGCTCTTTCCAACTTAAATATTTCCCTTTCTCTATCTTAGTTTCTCATTGATAAATTTCTTGTAAGCTCACTTTTAGCTTTTGAGACTATCTTCTTCGTTTCATTCTTTGTTAGTTTGTAACTTTCTCTATTAATTACCATCCTACATTTGTGTTACTATCTAATACAGCTCGGTAGGTAAACTTCTTGGTCTTCACCCTCTCTTGTACATCTTCATTCCACTGACTCCATCTTCCTACTAGGCCCTTTAACAAAGTTGCTACTCTCTCCCACTTTTGGTTAGCAACCCTTTCCAGTTTTCATTCCTCTTCAAACATTACTCTTTCCTTAAGTTGTTCCATAATATCTCGTTTAGGTTACAACATCTAACTCGATTACTCCTCTGAGAACTTCTATTCTTTCTTCAACCTTTAATTATAAGATCCATAACCAACAATCTGTGTTGGGTTAACAAGCACAATTTAGATATCACCTTAAAATACTTACAACTAGGTTAATCACTCTGCCTTATGAGGATATAGTCAATTGGAGTCTTCATGATTTTGCTCCTACAAGTCACCTAGTGTTCCTCTCTTTTTGGAAAAAAAATAAGTTGGTTACCACTAAATCAAATGCCACTGCAAAGTATAACAAAACAATTTTACTATCATTCTTGTCTCCATATTTGAAACCTTCATAACATGAATACCGTCTTAGGTTGCTCCTATAAGGCCATTAAAGTCTCCTCCTAAAATAATTTTCTCGTTAGAGAGAATTTATTGAATCAGCTCATCTAATGCATCCAATAATTGACGCTTAAGATGTTCTCACAACCATAGTTAGGGTGCATAAGCACACAGCATGTTGTAAACAACATCTTTCACCATAGTATTTAAGGAAAATTTCCTATAAATAGTCCTTTTTACCCTATCATCATCATCTTACTTAAACTTCAGTTTACCTCTCTGACATATGAGCAAAACATC
>JAOQMS010000006.1:15539491-15556272 GCA_027563885.1 Erythroxylum longipes | reverse complement strand
ACAACTTTAAATTATAACAACATATAATGAATTAATTATGATATAATAAAGTTATTGAGATGCATGTAATGGTATGACTAATTAGGACATTTAATCCAATTAATTGGGACATTTATATGAAAAGTTATAAGCATCTTATCATATATTCATGTTTGATAAAATTAATAAAATTTTCACTTTTTTTCTTTTTAATATATGTATTATGTAACAACTTTAAATTATAACGACATATAATGATTTAATTATGATATAATAAAGTTATTGAGATGTATATAATTGTATGATTAATTAGGATATTTAATTCAATTAATTAGAAATTTATATAAAAAGTTAATAAGTTAACAAGTTAGAAGTTATTGTTAAAATTATGAATTACATTAATTACAAATTTTTAACCTACTTAAATTATTTATTAATTATTTTAATAAATAATTAATTTTTTTATGGTGGGCGGGCCACGGGCTATACATACTTGGCCTATGGGCCGGTCAAAGAGGGCCAAACCCGTTGACCACAGGCCGGGTTAGGTCGGGCCGGGTCAAAATTGACATCTCTATGTGTTGTATTTGCAAGAGTATAAGGTGGTGTCTCGTATTCAAATGCTTAGTTGTACGCAACTCACACGAAAGTGCTAACTAACTAATTAAAAGAGAAATGTTAAGTTGGCTGTATATTGTACACAATAGCCTGGTACAAGAACATGCGTATGGTTTTAGATTCCTATCATTTCAGTTGCTTTTATGATTCCTTTAAACCTTCTCTTTTTCTTCTTCGTCCAGCTTTTCACTGAGTTTTTTGGTTTACGGAGGTATGTGGCTATAAGGCTTATTATGTTTGGTGAAGTGAAGCTATAATCTTTCAAGTAACCATGAACACGTCAAAGACAGTCCTTTACCTCAAAAGTTGCATTATGAACTACTATAAATATGGTTCCAACTTTCAAGCCCGGAAGCTTTACTTGATAGAGATATGTAGGATGGTTTCTAACCTTTCATTTATTGCCATTTTCGCAGGCTATAAATCCACCCGCCAATTATCCTTTGGGAACTAGTAAATTAAACTTAAAAATATTGAGGGGAAAAGCTTTAACGGTGTCTAATTGTATTATAGAAACAAAAGGCCTTCCTTACGTCATTTCACCTTTTTTTTTTTGGGTATACATTTTGCTACCATCCCGATATGCAATAGAAGACTGATGCTAAAAGCAGGCCCTGAGAAAATGTTTTAAGTTGAAAAGGTCCAATTATCATCAATACGCATCTTGCAATGATGTCATGATGATGCTAGAGAAGGCATAAGCTTTGGAAGGATTAAGACACAGGTAGCTTTTATTCCCGAACAGTAGGGACGAGAGAGAGAAATTAAAAACAATTTGGAGATAAATTAAGGATTTAGTAATTTTAATTTATTAGATTATGATTAATTAAATTAAGTTAATCTAATTAATTTTATTTATAATTAATTCGAAATAATCAAAATTTTTAAAATTAATGAATTTTTAAAATTAAATGATTCTCACGTAACTACATGACATAAATGTGAAATTATAAAGAATATAAATAAATTAAAAATTATATATTAAAGAGAGTCTATTCTTTCGTCTATAAACAATTTAATTTAAAAGTTGGAATAATATTAAAAATTTTAAATATTGATTTGTATTTTAATGAAAACATTAGAGTCAATTTTTATCTTTTTTTATCTACTAAAATTTTTTACACATTTCACATAAAATAAAGTTGTATTTCAAAGTCACAAGAAGTTCTTACGTTTTTAATATATGTAAAGTTAATTTTAAATGTTGTTGGATATAGAAATTATCTAAATTTGTTTGTAAATATTTAGGTTAGGACAACATTGTTTATAGCATGATTTTTAGTAGAATATTTCGAATGTAAGGGTGTAACTTATAAACTATGACTACAATCATTGTTACGATGAGAATAATATAATAAACTATTATCACATTTTTTAAAATCTCTTAATTTTATTGTAAAACTGTATTTGTAGAGAAATATTTTCGATTCAAAATTAACTAACTGTCATATTAATTACCTTAATTTTCATGCTTAAATTAGAAACTGCTGAATTACTAATGAAAATCTGAAAAAGTGTAGGAGTTTCGCAAAATCTTTGATTTAGTGCCGTCGTTTCTAACACAATCAAAAACAAAAAAAAGCACAAATATAAATTAACACCAAAATTTCATAACACAGTTGGCACACCTTGCTTATGTTTGCAAAGTCCTCACCCAGCTTAATACTTTCACTAACGACTGTAGTTTTATACAAGGCTTTATTGAGCCGACACCACTCAACCCTTGACATTATCCTTCGTCCTCACTACCTGTGAAAGTATTTCACAACTGATAACACGACCGACTCGTGTTAACCACAACAGAGGATTTTTCTTCAAAATCTTTTGACGAAAAAACAATAAACAAATATCTCAAGTGGTTAACTAACTAAGAACAAAATAGAATATACTTGAGAAAGAAAAGAAGGACAACTTCCTAATAGGTTTAGCTTCATTGAAATAGATCTGAAAGTTGTCACCACACACTATGGGCTGATTCACGCAAATTCCAGTACTAACTCACAGCTGCAATAGGAAGAAATCAAGCATGATAGACCAAGCAAACAAAGAAATCAAGCATGATAGACTAAGCAAACAAGCCTTTGGTAGAAGACACACACAATACACAAACCAACCTAGTCGTGAGCTACACACCAAAAGATCAAGGAAGAAGTCACAAGAATATTAGATAACAACCACACTCAAAAAGCTGCCATGAATCACACATCAAAAGACAACACCTAGCCGTGAACACTCCAAGATGTCACACCCACAAAATCAATCAACGCACATACTGAAATCAAGCATGATAGACTAAGCAAACAAGCCATTGGTAGAAGACACACGCAATACACAAACCAACCTAGTCGTGAGCTACACACCAAAAGATCAAGGAAGAAGTCACAAGAATATTAGATAACAACCACACTCAAAAAGCTGCTATGAATCACACATCAAAAGACAACACCCAGCCGTGAACACTCTAAGATGTCACACCCACAAAATCAATCAACGCACATACTGAAACTTCACACACCCAAAATCAATTCACAATTAAACCCAGCTGAAGTCACGTGAATAACCCTATAGTGAAAGTCACAGCTACACATATACACCCATCAACATGTGTTGCGTGATTCATTGAGGACCCATCCAACATTTGTTCCCCACTTCACCAAGGAGTCTTCACACACGCACAATCTCTAGATTACACACAATACCCTTCAGCCCACATAGATATGATCTACAAGAATTCTTCTTTAGATAGAGTTCTAACTCTATCCAATTTTCCAAGATAGCAGATTTTAGTCTATCCCACTTTGATTTGAATTTTAAACTCATCAACATTATCTTAGATGCCTAATTATCAAAAAATTTAACTATCTCCCCCTTTTTGGCATTGTTTGTCACAAATATAAAACTCCCCCTAAATAAAATAATTAGACATATAGTTCACATGAGAAAAGAACTTCTCTTTAATCCAACATCAAGTTCCAAAAAATATCTATCAAGTTCAAGAAACATCTAAAGAAACAATAATGAACAATTATCTAATCACCCAAATTTCTCTCTATTGGGACAAAAAGATGCCAAAAAGTAAGATTAATAGTCACGGAGATACCTTAAAATCTCTCTCTGAATTGAATAGTTACTAAAAACAATATGATGTCTCCCATTTAGGACAAAACAATGCTAAAACAAGAATGCCTTTAATTCGATCAATCTCAGCGAATAAAGAATAAAGAATCATAAAAATCAGTAATAGGTGCAACAAAAGAATCATAAGCATGTCAAAATGACAATTTACTACTAGTCAAAACACTAGCCAACATATCAGTATTCACATTGAAGTCATCCTCATACGACTGATTAAATTCATAAATCTCAAAAATGCATTCAACGAATCATAATCAATCTTCTTCTCACATAAACTATATGAACTCATATTGCCCAAATTCATACAACCCACAATATAGAGAAATCAAGATAAAACTTCTCGAATCTTCCTACTATTCTCTAACCAAAAATCAATATTTTCTCGACATAACTCCATAAATCAAAATCCAAAAATAGAATTCTCAAATCAGCAAAACCTCATTCTCGGATCAAATATGCTATTTAACAATTAAGGAAAAATCCAAACACGTACCAATCAACTGAACCTTAGAAAATCCATAAATAAAAAACTCAAAAACTCCTTTGAGCCCTTTTTTTTATAAACGACATCAAACTATACTTCAAAAATGTAAAGCACACAATTCCTGTGCCCCTCGAAAAAATTCAAACTTGGCCTTATTCCTCGTCACATTATCCCTGTCATCAGACGTTTGGTTGGCTTCTCTTTCATAAGCAACTAACAGATCCTCTGCTTAACCAGTTTCCTTAATAACAATAATTAACTGTGAATCTGGATAATTTCTTATTTTTCCTTCACTACGTCTTTATGCTTGTACTTGACCCTTTCTAACCTAAGAGTGCTTCGATACCATAGATTTCTATTGCTGGAAATTCAACACATAGTGTATAGTTTTTCAGTTTTAACCCCTTTGAAACATCATTTCTAACAACTTATAACATTTCGGTCTTACGTGTTCAATTACCCTAAAAAAATGGCATGTAGGTATAAACCTCTGATTCTTCCTTGAGGTTTCTTCTTGGACATATCTGGTTGCATTATTTTCCCATCATTCACCTTAGAGCATTCACTTTTGTAGTCAATGCCTTAAAGATCCCCTTTAATCTTACAGATTTCCAACAATTTTTCTAACTGCTCTGTGCCACCATTTAACACCCTCAATCCCTTTTCTATACTGACCAATTTCAATTTTGCTTCATCAAGTTCATCTAATGTTGACATCAATTTCTTCTTTAAATCTCTAATAATGTTCTTCATAGATAAGTATTCTTCATTCAACTTTTCATTCTTCTTACATGTTTGCATCCATTTTGCATACATTAATTCATAAGCTTCATAAATATTCTCCTTTTTATTATCTGAGCCACTGTCATCACTATCATAATATGAGATTGAGCTTTGAGTTAGTTCGTCTGTGTTTTTTTCCAAAATTTTTCAATTTTTCATGCTTTCATCATCGGTTACTTCCTTCTTGGTTACTGTTAAGCAAGCTACTGGACTTTTGTTCTATAAAGCAATTAACGTAGCACTATTCACAATTTCTTCTTCACTACTATATTCACTTTTGGATTCATTCTCACTCCAAGTGCTCGTAAAGGATTTCCCTTTTCTCTTCTTCAACGTGTTAGCACATCTGCTTGCACATGTTCGAAGCCTTGACACTTATACCTTTTTACACCCTTATGAGTTTTAACTTGTTGTTTAAAGTTGTTTAGCTCCCATCGTTTTACCTTAATTCAGGTATGTCCTTTTTCACTCTCTTTAGCCACTTATTGAAATTTCGTGTTAACAATACCAGATCCCCATTCTGATTGGATTCATCTTCTACATCATTCATACCTTTTCTAGTTAGTAGTGCCAATCCTTTGTTATTTTCTTGTTTGCCCCTCAACAAATTCATTTCAAAATTAATAAGAATTCCAATTACCTTCTCCAATGACAAATCATTGATGTCATGAGCCTCCTCGATTGCTGTAATTTTTGGAAAACCTTAGAGGTAGTGATCTCAGTGTCTTTTTTACTAATTTCAGATTAAAGTATTTCTTCCCAAGTTGATGTGCTTGGTTTACTATATTGTACAATCTCTCATGGAAGGCCACAATGGTTTCACTATCATCCATCTTCATCTCTTCAAATCTCACAGCCAACATCTAAAGTTTTAAGGCTATCATAAATTTCGATCCCTCATGTATAGTCTGCAAAGTATCCCATGCTTCTTTAGCTAATTCACAAGTTGATATCATTGAAAAGCGACCTTCATCAATAGCATTAAAAATGACATGCATGACTTGAGAATTTCTAAGTGTTCTCTCTTCTTCAGCTCTTCGCCACTCAGATGGTCTTTCAGTACTACTTCTCCCTTGTCATTAATTATCAATGGATTTGTTCAACCATGTAAAACTGAGTTCCATGCTTTTGTTCCTTGTATCTGAATGAATACTCTCATCCGTGATTTCCACGTAGGATAATTTGAACTATCTAACAATGGTGGTCTAATAATTAATGCCTCTTCTCTTATATCCATAATTGCAAAACACGGATCTGCACCAACTTGGTGTACCCAGTTCTGATTCGATGACCCGCACTAATACCCATTGAATATCAGAAGAGGTGTAGTAGTTTCGTAAATCCTTTGATTTACCGTAGTCATTTCTAGCATAATCGAAAACCAAAAAAAATTAAATGCACAAATACAAATCAACACTAAAATTTGGTAACGCAGTTTGACACACCCTGCCTACTTCTGCGAGGCCTTCATCCAGCTTAATACTTTCACTAATGACAATAATTTTATATAAGGCTTTACTGAGCTAACACCTCTCAAGCATTGACACTATCCCTTGTCCTCACAACCCATGAAAGCATTTCACACCCGAAAATACCACCGACTCGTGATAACCTCAAGAGAGGATTGTTCTCAACAATTTTTTAACGAAAGAACAATAAACGATAACTCAAGTGGTTAACTAACTAAGAACAAAATAGAACACACTTGAGATAGAAAAGAAGGACAACTTTCCAATAAGTTTAGCTCCACTGAAATAGATTTGAAAGTTGTCACCACACATTATGGGCTGATTCATGCAAATTTCAGTACCAATTGACAGTTGCAACAAGAATACATAAAGCATGACAGTCCAAGCAAACAAACATTCGGTAGAAAACTCACGTAACACACAAACCAACCCAGTCGTAAGCCACACACTAAAAGATAAAGGAAGAAGTCACGAAAGAATATTAGACAACAACCACACTCAAAGAGCTACCGTGAATCACACACCAAAAGACAACACCCAGCCGTGAACACTTAAAGATGTCGCACCCACAAAATCAATCAACGCACATACTAAAAAATTTGCACACCCAAAATCAATTCATAATTAAACCCAGCTAAAGTCATGCGAATAACATCACAGGGAAAGTCACAACTACACACATACACCCATCAACATGTGTTGCGTGATTCACTAAGGACCTATCCAACATTTGTTCCCCTCTTCACTAAGGAGTCTTCATACATGCACAATCTCTAGATTACACACAATACCCTTCAACCCATGATCTATAAGAGTTCTCTAGATAGGGTTCTAACCCTATCCAATTTTTCAAAATAGCAAATTTTAGTTTATCCTACTTTGATTTGAATTTTAAACTCATTAACATTATTTTTGATGTTTACTTATTGAAAAATGCAAAAACCAAATAATAAGATATACACCATATATCTTTAAAAACTAAGATTACTAGTTCACGGTTATAGGTTGCCTTCGAAAGTTAAAATCACGGATTAATTCTCTTATGTTAGGGATCTGTATGTTTTATGTAAAAATAGATACGACTATTTTTCCATTTCTAGAATTCAACATGCTTAAATTGATGTGATTGTTCACATTTGCAAGATGTAGATCTTCAAATAAATATAGTTCGGAAATATGAGTGAATTGGCTAAGAGGTAGTAATTTTATAATTATGATTCCAATTATTAAAAGGAAATTACGCCATTATTTGAAGATTTTAAGGAAGAAACAAGGAAGCTTCAAGGAAGTGGCGGCATTCCTAAATAGATAGCCAAGTCCTCCTGGAAAGTTCAAACTCCCAAACTCTCTGTAGTCTATTCCTCACCAACACATTGACGCACAAGCACCCATTTATAATACAGCTTCAAAGACGGTCTATTCTTCATTTCGGTTGTGTTCTGCGCATATACACATAGACATTTATATATATATATGGGGAATTGCTGCAGTTGTTTTGCTCCTAAATCAACCTCTGTCACTGCCACAGTCGCCACGGTTGTCTCAGTTACTGCTCCAACCTCAATACCATCCCCAGACGCAGGTCCCACTTCCGTTGGCCATCTCAGTGATGGTAAATTTATCACTTCCCTGTTCTCTCTGCTTTTAGCTTGGATGTGTGTTTTTGAATCGTACTTATATGTCCACTACTGTCTAAGGCCTGTTGTTGTTGTTTTGTACGTTTGGTGGGCATTTAACCTGCAGGTGACACATCTTTTCTACGTACTAATGCATCTGGTAACAGCTGGTTCTCTATGGCGACTACCAACTTCACTGCCAGGATTTCTCAAGCAAGTGGAGCAATTGCAGCTATTTGGGCCAACGGGGGTCCTGTCGACGTTGAGAATGAGTTTCTGACTGGACTGGATGATGAGGAGGGAGCAACTGCCATGGACGCTGTAACGGTAAAAGCTTTCACTTTTGCACAACTCAAAACGGCGACCTCAAATTTTAGAAACGATTTAGTGTTGGGAAGGGGAGGCTTTGGCAGAGTCTATAAGGGCTGGCTCAGTGAGAATGATCATAGTACTAGGAAACGTCCAATTGCAGTTAAGAAATTGGACTCAACAAGCAAACAAGGAATTCGACAATGGAGGGTACTTTTCTGGCCATTGTCTTTCTCACTTTACATTGTTTTCCTATCGTATTGCCCAAAAAGAAAAATTCATTCGAATACCTTAAGATAGAGTGATCATAACATGCCGCTCGTACGGTGTGAACGTCCACAACAGAAAACCAAGAGCTGCACAACTTGAAATTGAGTCCTCTATATCATAAGAGGTTAAACTTATTGGTTGAGACCAAGAATCAATCAATCTAAAAGTATCAATTCATGTTTATTCAAATTTTTATTGCCCATCGCCTCACTTTAAAACAGGTGACTTGGCTTATTGAGTGTCTTGGGTTTTGTTATTGAATTAGATATCACTTTTCTCTGTGCATTAATGCAGACGGAGGTGGGTTTCTTAAGAAGGCTGTGTCATCCTAACATTGTAAAGCTGGTTGGATATTATCGGGGAAATGACGAGCTCATGATAGTCTATGAATTTATGCAAGAAGGCAGCTTAAATTACCATTTGTTTGGATGTGAGATTACTTAACTTGATAACTTCCATCTAGTTATTATTATTGCTAGTTATTTATTCCAATCTATATATGTAGGGGGCTCGGGTAGGCTGCTTCCGTGGGGGAAAAGGGTCAAAATAGCAATGGAAATGGCTCGAGGTCTGTCTTACTTGCATACCATGGACACACCTATAATTTACAGGGATTTCAAGTCCTCGAATGTACTGCTTGATAAGGTAAACGGTCAAGAATCCCCGCCTTTCCTTTTCCTTCACAAAGTGTTTTTTTCTAACTCTTTTCTTCAAACATCTTTTAGTATTATAGGCCGAAGATATCAGACTTCGGCTTGGCAAAATGGGGGCCTAGGGCTGGTAATCCATGTGTAACCGGGCACGTTATGGGAACCATCGGTTATGCTGCTCCGGAATATGTCTCAACAGGTAATTACCTTAAATCATTTGGGTTTCAACTGCAAAATAAATGATACTGATAATATCTGCTGATTAACTAGGGAACTTGTATGTAAAGAGCGATGTCTATAGCTTTGGTGTTGTTTTGGTGGAGATGTTGACAGGGCTACGTGCTATTGACAAAAAGCGTCCTACTTGGCAACGCCACTTGGTTACATGGACCAAACCCTCGTTATCAGATAGAAGAAGGTTGAGACAAATAATGGACTCCAGGTTAGACGGAAAGTATTCACTTAGGGAGGCTTTCCAAATGGCAATTCTTGCTCTTAAATGTCTACATGAAAAACCTCAATTCCGACCATCAATGAAAGAAGTTGCCGAGACTTTGCAAGACATTGGAGCTTACCATGCAAATGTTTAGATAATTCCCAGCACTTTGTATGTAGATGGAGATGGTTGTAGTTTCCCTTTCCCTTTCCTACAAAAAATTGGTGTATATATATATATATAGAACGTGGCCGCCTCAACTACTTGATTCAGTTTTGCCTTTGTAACATGTGATGGTACCTTCCAGGAGGCATAGCAAAGTTTGCTTCTGCTTTTACTTTTCCAAACTTAGAAACTTCTCTCTTTCATTAAGATTTTCGTAGTTATTACTTGAACGTGGAACTTTCGATCGATGTAACTGGAAAATAAGTCGAAAATCAATATTAGTTAAAAATGATACTTTATGACTCGAAATGACGAGAGGGTCCAACTTTTGGTGGATGAAGGATATAATTAATAATCAGGGTTAGCAATGCTTCCAATTTAGAGTAGAGTTTAAATCAAAATTCAGTCAACTTGAACTAATTGCATTTATCTCAGGTAGAACTATATTTGTCATGCCTACGTATAATGGGGACAAAAAGAGGTTCACAATCATTGTCCAGTAATGAGTCATTTCAAAGCTTTATTTTCGTTGTAGCATATTGGAAGAATAGTTTTATTTCAAAAGAATACCTATTGTGAAATTTCTATTCAGATTTTTTTGACTTAACATCATTCGAATCCTTGTTCCCTAATTTTTTCACTTATAATATTTTTTGAAAATTAATTAGGGAAAGATCCCAAAGGAGAACTACAACCAGCAAAAATTTCATTAAAATAGTCTAAGAAGGGAATTCACAAAAAGCCTAACTAGAATATGTTGAAGTACAAGGAAAGTCCACAGACTTGCACCAACATATCCTTGAGCTGCCTGAGGATAAATATCAAATTCCAGTACCTTTAAACTTAGGATGAATGTGTCACACTCTTACATGTGGTGACATCTTTAACACTGAGTAATATTAGTCTTGTATCCGTATACAATATGCTCAGACCCAGTCTTCAGTTTAGGATCTTCTATTCATCCATTGAGGAAGGAATTAGCAGTGAAGTTAGCATGTAGCACACTTTAGTTGTCCATGGATATGTTCCATTTGATAGCTACACTGCTACTTATTTTGGTGATGCCTTTGGCCACAATGATCTCTCTAATTGTTTGCTATGGTAGCTTTCCTCTAGCTAAAAGCTTTTGTGTTTATTTTTCATCAACTAGGCCACAAAATCTACGAACTACAAATACACAGTCACCAAAAGTTTGCTTAATCCTATATACAGACTTCGATGATTTACGACTATTGAACTAGGAATAAATGAGAGCAATGCCTTGCATTACTACATGGAAATTCGAGATAACTATATCTTTGAGATTTATTTTGAGAAATTAAAGGAGAATGACATAATTATAGATGAAAAATAATTGGCTTGGCTGACCACTTATCCGTGTACAGAATTCTAGGAGGATAAGAATCCTTTTGAACGAATAAAATAGAAACCCAAAAGGGAAGAGATATGAGGCCTTAAAGTTTCTAGGAACAATTTAACAAATCCAAGAGCCACAACTTCAACTTACTTAAAAACTAAAAGCAAAAGTGAAGCTACTAGACTAATCCAATCTCCACTCTATCAGGAATTAACTAGTTGTTATTAATATTACGATGTAACTAGTCCTACATATGGAAAATAAAAGTTGGCCACTTGTCTTTTATCTTCTGAGCTGGGGGATATTAGTCATCAAGCATGAGAAGATTTCATCTATTATTGGTGTCTCTACTAGCCATTAATTGAACATCATTAGCTATTATGATTTCACCGAATCCAATTTAAAGTTCTAGGAATAAATCTTTGGCTTTCTTGAATTTTATCTTAGAATGATTTGTGATTCCTCTCTTTCCACAAGGCCTAAATGTTATAATTGAAAGTTAATTTGAATATGAGAGAGTCACCCTTAGTCTAAAATTTTAAACTCCAATTCTTAGTCATTCCTCTTTAAAACAAAAAGTGCTATAGAGAAATTGTATGTGCGTCTAGCGAGCTAATGAAAATTAACATTTGAAGAATAATTGATTTATAGTCTCGATTTTTTAGTTACAAAACTTATAATAGAGGCAAGAGCTTTCCTTGATTCTATCCTTAGTCTTCAACCTTTGTCTAATTGCTAATTATAAGATAAAAGATACTTTAGGGAGCTAAGATTAAACCAAATTAGTTTATCCTAGTTGATTGTTTTTGGTTGTGCTCTTTGAAGATGTCCAAATACGATTTATTATTGAAGCATCTAGAGCTATGCTTTAACAATATAATGGAATCAACATTTGCTCGATTTGGTCTATAATTTAGTAAATTAGCCTTGATGAATGAAAATCCTCTTAATTTGCAATTTCATACCTCCCATTGAATAATCTCCTTCACTTTTTCATGATCCGATAACATTTGTCTCAAAGATAATAGTTCTAGGATTTTGTGCAAGTAGACTAACTCATTCCAATTATCATACCAAAACCATGAGTCATGTTTATTACTTATCAAGGTCTTCATCTTTTGGCTTATATACTATGTCAACCAAAGCATCTGGATTAAGGAACACGAAATATCATTCCTTGGTTTCAATTTCCATAAGCTTTTATTCTTTAAGATATAAGAGTACAACTACCTGACTTAAATGGATTTATTATTGGTGTAAAGCCTCTAAATTGTCTTTGCTATTAGTATCTTATTTGTGGCATCAAAGGGAGTGTTCGAAGTCTTCTTTCTTGTATTAGAGTATATATGCCAGTCCACTTGACTTTTGCTATAGTAAATTTATTAACATCACTAGTCTATGGAAAGCCCTTATTGATTTTCCTATAGCTTTGAAGAATTTAGTGTGAGATCTAATAAATATTCATACTATTAAGATCTAAAATATGAGTTTCAACCTGCCACTAAGGGAGAGAAATTTCTATTCCTTTATTCTTAGACTTGAAGTGCAATAATTCTCAAAAGATGATCAACTACTTCTTGAGGACCTATTAAGACAAATAAGTTACGTTTGCCAGGGTTAACAGATAGCCATCAAAGATTGCTAAACTATTAAAGTGACTCCATGAAGACCTAAACTATGTTACAATCAACTCCACCAAATAACAGTAGATTGTTAGCAAATGCCAGATTGAAGAGTTTTCGATCTTTGCATTTGCTATGATATTCGTAATTTCCTCTTTGTTTAATGTCAAAGAAATTAGACTAATAAGAATCTCAATAACTAAGGTGAATAGGGAGGGGGCATAAGATCCGTTTGCTTCAATTATGAAGCTCCATTGAAATTGAATGCTTGTGTTGGATTCAATTCATAAGTATACTTCATGAAGTGGTGGAGATGCATTTTTAATCCATTTTGTGAAGTGATAGCTTTTCGCTAACTACCAAATAATAAATTCCTAACTACCAAACTATACAGTAAATGGTGAGTTAGGGTCAAACTACAAAAAGCTGGGATGCAAATGCTATTTCAAATGTTGTACAAAAGAAAACAAAACACCCTTAAATGATGAAGACGAGACAGCTAATATGCAATGAATGTAACCAAAAAGGCAAGCACAAAGCAAATTTAGAGAAGACTAATAACAATGGTAAAGAAGTAGGCCAGAGATATCTTTAGGATTCTGGGATGTTCATTAATCCTTGAATCTAAATAAAAGTTACTCTCATAATAGTTTTAGCCTATGGACTCAATTAAGCTCTCGAACCCTTAATTTCTCTAAAATAGGCAAAACTAATAAGCTCTAGAAATGCTCCCGATCTCCACCATAACCTAGAATAGGCTCTCAAAGTTCAATAGCGAAGATGCATTGGGTACTAAGAAACAACTAACTTAGGCCACCTACTCATAATCTTGAAAGGTGTAACCTAAATGCATAGGATCCTATATTAGTTGATTAAGTATCATGACAAATTCAACTAACCTATTGCTACTTCCAGGAATCATTATAGACTATTACATATCACACACTCAACCTTAGCCTTCAAATTAGAAAATTACCTAAAGGGTGATCAAGCCTATAAGCAATTCCTAGCTCATGACATTTATCCTAAATCTCAAACCAACCTAGACCTATAAGTACTAATTCAAGACAAGTTTAACTTGATTCTCACAATTTTCATCCCTTCAACCTTATAATATCTCCAAACCCCTAAGTAGTCTAGCCACACATGTTCATATCAAGCAAAATAGACATTAAATAAAAAAAAACTCATACTTACTCAAATAAAACCAAGGATGGAAATTATAAACGAAGTATTAAAAACCAAACTTCAACATTAACTTAATAGAAATCAAAACTCTTTATGCTAATAAATAACTAATTATAACCGAAATTACAAAATCTAAACTAATTGCATAAATCTAAAAATTCCAACACACATAACTTGCACACAAACCTAAATTAATTGATCCTAAACCTAAGAACATGCGTAGATCCTGACTATTGAGCACCAATTAATCAAAAGCATCACAAATAAACAAAAACCCATAACATAAATTATTAAACATTCAAATACCCAATAAATTCAAATTCGCAAAAACACATCAATAAACTCAAACAACCAAGATTAAAACTGAAAAATTGCAGGAATAAACATCCATTGATATATCACAAAGGTTCATTACAAAAATTCATGAGTTTCAACTACAAAATCCATTAAACATGCATTCTAAATATTCTAGCACATGTAAAAACGTGATTAACACTAAGAAAGTTCTAAACTAATGGAATGAATAGATTAAGACATATGAAAATAGAGCATTGAAAATGAAATAAACCAGCTAAGCATAAAGAAAATAACAAAAACTTCTCTGCTCCTTCTTTCTCTCTTCTTCTTCTCTCTTGTTGAAGTTTTCCAAAAGTGGCAGATTGTGTAGTCCCCCTCCTAGGTCCTCCTTTATTTCTTTATGTAGTATGGTCCATTTAGGATAAAACCTAGGATTGTCCTATGCCTCAAAGTCCAAAAAGCCCCTCAAAAACTTAAGTTCGGAAGGCCGTTCGCATCTATTTGCGCATAGGCCACGATTATGGCCTTTAGTACACGATCGTGGCCAGTTTATCTACTCTCTGTCACGATCGTGGATGACTCCCCATGATCGTGGCCCTGTGATCAAGCTTTTGTCGCAATATGGTGGCCTTGGGTTATTTTTCGGGTCTTCTCCGATTCTCCTCCGAATGCCCTTGATGGTTTCTCCTCCATAGATGGCTCTCCAAACTTTGTCAAACTTCTTCCTTTTAGCATATATTTGTGTTTACTCCTTTAATCTCTATATAAACATAAGATGAACACAAATTGAGTATTTAAACACAATAATAGGATTGAAAAGACATTGAATTGCATAAGAAAATATAAAATGATTCAATCCTATCATGTAGAGAATAGGGAAGCCAAACACCTTAAGGCAGCTAATTAAAAACCTCCAATTGATTGAATTAAATGCTTTATGAAAGTCAATTTTCATAGCACAACTTTTAATGGATAATTTTGGTGATAGCTCTTAGACAATTCATAAACAAGTAGAAAATTATCCTTGATATTTTGCCTTTTTAGGAACGTGTTTTAGCTTACATTGATTAGATTTTCAGTATCATTTTAAACCTTGAAGCTAGAATCTTGAAGGTAATTTTGGAAACTACATTATAACAAAAGAATTTCTTGCCTCTCTCTTCTTTCTGCACCCTTCCCCTTGCTACTTATCTTGCTTCAACCCGATTCAACTTATTTCCCTTACCTTTCTTAGTCACCTATCTAACTTCTTTCTTGCCTTACCTTCTAGTTTGACAGTTTACCGTTAATAGTAAAATGTTTGTACTCCCTTTCATTGCAACTCTTTCACATCCCTCTCCTTATATTCTACCTTCTCCAATGTTGTCTTCTTCCTTTGGCATCCCTCCTTTGACTGTGACTACTACTCTTATACGAACACCTAACTTCCACTTAAATGCTTCCTTCCTTCCTCTTCCTGAAAATAGCTTAAGCTTGAAGGCTAATGGAGCTCAAACACTATTAAATAAGCAAGCAAACAAGTAACCTTGGAACAAGGTAATGGGGATCCAGAGTCATTCGATAAGCTTCACTTTGCTTCTCCTCCTATAAGGGTGCTCCTATAGCCCTTCGTCTTGAGGTTTTGCATCTTGGTGTGAGGAAATGGATATTTTTTAAGCAAGTGTCTTGCTTTTCCTTTGGTGCAGCAATGGGTTATTAGCAATTACAAGAGATTTGGGTTAGAGAATACATTAATTAGTGAAGATGAGTTTTTCATTTTTAAGTTCTCCATAGAAGAGATGGAATATAAGGTTATTGACATGGTTCATTGGCATGTGTAAGGAAATATGATATTCATCAAAAAGTGGAAGCCCAGAGTCTCTTTGGATTAAGATATGATCAAGATAGTGCATATCTAGGCAAACTTTCATAGGATCCCTCTAAAATATTATTCTTCAGAGGGATTAAGTTATAATGCCAATTCAATAAGGGTTCCCATTACTCTAGATGAAAGCACTACAAACCTGAAACTTATAGGCTTTGCTCGTGTTTGTGTGGAAGTAGAGTTAGAAAGGGATCTACCTTACTTTATTAAGATCATGAATTTTAATAAAGAAGGTGAGTTAATGAAAGATTCAATCAAAATTTCCTACATGTGGAAACCTTTAAGGAAAGGACTGATTAAAGTTTGGTGTGTCAAAAACCAAAGGACATAGATCCTGGCAGAAAACTACCCATAGTGTAACATCCCGTCTCCTATACATACGGCTAGGACACATACATGTGATTCACTTATATGACTTAAGATAAATGGATGTTATACATAAGTAATTGTGACTTATATATTGGTTGGCACATTCATCCAAGTATATATGCTTTCATTTGGCATTTTTCGGGTAAGTATGCCAAATTGTAATTATGCCG
>JAOQMS010000006.1:15526590-15539391 GCA_027563885.1 Erythroxylum longipes | reverse complement strand
TTACTCTAACATACCATTATCGTAGGTTATGTGCCTAAAAGCTTAGGTACGTGCCCTATGGTAGTGGGATGTTACATATATGACTAAGGAATTTGAAGCTTTATAAGGAGTTAAACCATTAGATGAAATGTCTATGGAAAACCATGATGTATGGGTATAAGGTCCACAGGGTAAAGAGATCGATTCCTCTGATCCTCCCCAAGAGCCTTTAGGAAATTCATTGACTGAGAACTTTGAGATTGTACATATTGCAGAAGGTGAGGTACCTAATAGTCTAACACCTAATGTGGAAGTTATAGTCAATTTAGCATATAATGGTCCCCTCTAGGATGCTCCTTCTCCCCAACAAGTCTCCAGAAATAAGGTAAAGGATGGGGGTAAAAGAACCCCAAGTGGCTATAGCTTAGATCCTAGTATTAGCAATCACAAAGCTAAAAGAAGGAAGGCTAGAGCCACCAAATCCTAATGAGTTTTTTGTTTTGGAATGTTAGGGGCTTAAATAGCCCAAATAAGGAGTTGGCTCTTAAAGACTATTTGATACTCAAGAAGCAACAATTTTTTTGTCTCATTGAGAGCAAAATAAAAAGTGACCAATTTCAAAAAGAATTATGGTTTTTGGATAAGAATTGGACCTTATTTAATAACTATTATGCTCACCTTAATGGCAAGATCATTATCTTTTGACCCTTCTTTCTTTCATCTGGTTAATTGGTTTTGCTCAAATCAATTTATACATTGTAAAATGATTTTGAAAGGCCTTAATATGCCCTTCGATCTTAAAATGATCTATGCTGTGAATTAAGAGTTTTAAAAATCCAATTATGGGATGAGTTACAGATAATTGAGTCTCAAATAAACTCCTTTCTGATCTTATAAAATATATTGTTACAATTTTATTTGTGTGTATATAAGCTTGAAGTTTATGCTAGTCATAAATATATTACATATAATTTTGAAAGAAAGACTTAATTATGTTATTTTCGTAATTTATTTAAAAAATTCATCTCCTCCTCGTGAAAACGTTTTAAGACATGAACAAATTCTATATTTATATACCATTCAAACCATTACATATAATTCCATTATCTAATTTATCAATAAGATACACATCTACGTTACTAGTTATACTATCCTATCCTCGAGAATAAATAAAAAGAAATATTAAATATAGTTTTTTAACAAGATATAATATTAGATATACTTTAAACCAATTTTTAACTTTGTAAAATAGGATTTACAATTAACATAAAAATGCCTTATATAATATAAAAAGGAAATGTATAATTAATTAGTTAAGATAAATTTATATCTTGGACATATCATAAAGGGAGTCAAGCAAAACAGAAAATATGCATTCCTATCCACTTATCTAAATCTTATTATAAATACACGGCTAGTCATTCTTCAACTTTCATCCTCCAAAACTATTCTTCGTGCATCCATTCCTACGTACCTATAGCTTCCAAAACTATTCTTCTTGCATTCATTCCTACGTACTTATGGCTAAGCTATTCATTAGTTATTTTCACATCATTATCTTTTAACAACTTTGCTCTTTATTGATGCTAGGGATCATCACCATAAAGCATTGGTCTCAAAAGATGATTCAAGTGGCAAAACATAACAACCATGCAAGATCATGCATGTTAGCCATATGGGGTGAAGCCTTTTGGCACGATTGTGCATTACATAAGCAATTTTTAACTAGAGAAACTTTTGTACTCTTGACATTTCAGACTATTTTTGAAAGCAAAACAAGTAGGAAAATCCTAGAAAGAACCTTAGAAGGCTCAAGAAGTATTTAAGGTAAAGAAAATTGCCAAAAAGGAGGTTGCACATCAAAAACAAGGAGATCAAAGTGGAAACATCAAGATCAACTCTAATTTTTTAGAATTTCCAAATCAAGACCTAAAACTATTTTCTTTATGTTCTTTTCTCATATTTCATTGTCTTGGATGTTAATTTTGATTAATGGTATGTTGAATACGGATTTCGAAATTCATGTTAGGGATTATTCTTGAATTGTTTTGTTTAACTTTATTCTTGCTAAAGTTAATATAGTATTGCTTTGTGGTATTTGTTATGCTATACTTGATAAGAAATCAAGAGATTGAATCAAAGTTATATGTGTTAAGTTGCATAATAAGAGTTGTTACCTTAATAGACCTATAAATACCAAATTAATAAACAATTGAAGAGGTCAATTATGAGTTAATTATCATTAAGATTGCTTCAAATCCAATTAAGTAGTTAGTAGTTTTGTGAATCAAGAGGTTGCAATTTAATTATTATCTACTTCAGTTGGGATTATTTAATTAGATCTTGAAAAAGGATGATCAAAATCTTAGGATATATAGGATCAAACATAATTGAATTAACACAATAAAGGGACGGCAAAACAAGGATAGAATAACCCTTAAGTTTCCATTATTAATTAACTTCATTCTTATTGCTAGCTTCACTTATTCTAGTTTTATTAGTTTATTTTAATTTTAATTAATTTATTTTAATTCAATCTTTTATTTCCTTAGACAAATTTCATTCAAGTTGTTAAGTGACTAGTCGAATCCTCGTAGGAACGATATCTTTTATACTACAAGTTACGACTTGTATACTTGCAGTATTAAAGTTTCTTAAATAAAACTGCAAAAAAAACTTAAGCCATCAATTTTTGTTTCTCCAACCTCCCTTAAGCCTATGAACCTCTTATAAACTACTCTAGACTTTTCTCCTTTTTCTCTTCATTTTTCCCTTTTATCACATACACATGTGCACGGCTGTATCCCTTAATCTCACTTCAATTCTCCCAAAATCATGAAGAAGCATAGCCTCAGAAAGCTACACAGTTATGAACAGGCTGTGTCCAGCTCCACATGAATGTGTCCCTCGAGGACATCTTCAATTCTTCAGTTTTTTCCTCAATTCTATCTGATTTTTGCTCCTTTTGAGCCGTGAAGGCAATTAAGACGTAAAAATATAGTATGAATGAATTAAGTTTCAAAAACCATTAAAAAATTGTCAAATAAACAAGCAAAATGCACAAGATATGGGATTAGAAATATATTCTATTTGGCATTTAACATTTGACCTGTGTTCATCTAAAACTTCTCTAACTTGGATCTAACTTATCAAAATTTGTTCCTTCTTTCTTAAAGAGCTAAAATTGGGTATGTAAACAAAGTACATGCCATATTAAATATCAAATCATTTGAAAATTATTAAAAATAAAAGCTAAATATTCTCAAAATTATGCACAAACTTAGAGTACTCAGCAGTTATTGATACATGAAATGCTTTGTTTTAAGCCCTCAATCAAACAAAAAAAAATTATTCTTGTTTTATGTTTTTGTTTATTCATATGAAAGTTTGTCTTAATAAAGAGTCATGCTGGGAGAAAGAGAGGTAAAGTCAAATTATTTAAGACTTAATGTGATGGTAATTAATAATAAGCACAGCTCAATTTTAGTTGTAAGGATATTTTGTAACATATGGAAAAACATATATTAGTGTTCGGTACTATCTTGCCTATGTAGCTTGTAAAACTCAATCATGTCTCATCCTAAGTAAAATGATCCTAATCCAATAATGAAAAAAGCATCAAAATATACTTAAATCCTTGACTTTAGAACTACTTTTATCTTAAAACACATGCAACAAAAACAATATAAAGCAAAACATACTAAAAAGACTAAAAAACTTAAAAGCTACCAAATTAAAACAAAAATACCAAAACAATTATGTTGTATCCTAATAAGAGTTCTTCTGAATCTTTTAGTTAGACTTCTTACTCAAGCTCTTTACCTTGATATCTTCTCAAATGAAGGCTTGATTTTAGTCTCCTTTGGCCTCTTAATCTCCTCACACTTTCCTACTCATAGGCTCAATAGCTTCCATATATGTCTTATGCTCAATTAGAATAGGGATATCAATCTTCCCTTTTTCTCCTTGCATGTTATAAGTCTCTAATAGATATTTTGTAATTATTTTCTACATAACATGAGAAAATAAGTTCAACTTTTTCAAAGGGAAGTTTCATGGCTTCGGATGTCTTAATAGCTACTTCCTCATCCCTTACCCTTAAGATTAATTTTCCTTCATACACATATATCATAGCTTTATTAATAGCTAGTAAAACTCATTTTAAGATCAAGGGAACCTTTACATCAGTCTCTTATCTAAAACTAAAAAATCAACAAGAAAATTGAATTTTTTAACCTTAACCAAAATGTATTATATAGTGTGTATAGGATACTTAACTGATCAATCTACTAATTGAATGCTCAACCTAGTTGATTTAGACAACCCAGCTCTAATATCTAAATAGGTCATATGACATCAACTTTAATCGTAGCTTATAAATTTATTAATGCCTTTTCAATTGACAAATTACCAAATATGACAAGAAATTCCATAAATCTTTGGTTTTCTAGGAAAACTTGTTTTATAGGATAGCAGAGCACTCTTCACTCAAAGTGACTATCAATAACTCTCTAAACGTATTCTTGTTATGAAGAAGATCCTTTAAGTACTTAGCATACTTTGGCATTTGTGAAAGAGTTTCAACAAAAGGAATGTTAAGATGTCATTGTTTTAATGGTCTAAAAAGTTAGCAAATTTATTTTCCTTTTTGTCTTTCTTAAGCCTAGTTAGGTAGAAATTTTTTTTATTGTCTTTAAATACTTCTTCCGTTGGCTTCGTCTCTTTGTCTTTCACCTTCTCCTCATCCTTCATTTCAAGTATAACAGCCTTATTCTCTTCAACTTCTACTCCTTTCTATTCATCAAAGTCACTACATTTACATAATCCCTCAAATTTTACCAAGTATTATAAAATGGTGAAAAAAGTATGTTAGTTCAAAAATTTTAAGAAAAACAATTCTAAGGCAAAAATTCCATTATCCAAAATATCAAAACTTGTTAAGTCAAAAATTGAAAAAAGATTGCATAGGAGAAAGTTAGAGCATTAAAAAAGAGAGAAAATAAAATACTTATTATATTGAAGTAATAATAATTTTTATTATGGAGAGGCAAAAATTCCATTATCCAAAATGCTAAAATGAATGAAGACAACCTTTTTATTACGGGGAAGAATATTTTGACAAAAACATCTTATTTCTTTATTCAAACGAAACTTTAGTTTAGTTTTTAAAGCTCATTTTAAGGTCAATAAATTTATTAAATTATTGAACTTAAGTCCTTTTTAACTAAATTAGTCAAATTTTTATTAGCTCATTTTTGTTAAATATTTCTTTCAAGCAGCATGTTAAAGTCATTTTAGGTTTAAATGTTCACTTCAGCCCATTTAATTTAAGATTGCATTATATTCTCACCCAAATCATTTGAGTTTTTAATCCTTTTCTAGCTTGTTCCTTTTTTCAAATCAATGAAAAAAAATCAAGGTCGTTTCGTTTTCAAGCCTTAATAATCATTTTAGGCTTTATCTTAATCTTTATTTTATTATTAACCCAAGTAAATTTACAAACTTCTTTGAATTTCATTTGCAAACCTTTTAAATATTCTATTTTAAAATCTCATCTTAGTACGTCCAAAAGAAATCAAATATGTGGACACTCTAATTCTAAGCTTTATAAATCTTTTATTATTCTATCTTAATTCTGCCCACACATATAATGATACGTTTTATTTTTTTTAATCTCAAACTATATTTTTATTTATTTTCAAATTTTATAAAAAATTGTAAATTCTTTGGACTTGAATAATCATTTAAACACATAAAATAAATGTCTAACACCTTTTTTGTTTTCCAAATGTTTTTTAGATTAAAATCTTTTAATTTCTTTCCTATTAAAATTTACAGTTTTTGTATTGACTCAAGTGGGAAGTAGAAACGGTCCACGTTAAAGCTTGTTGGTCAACAGAGAAATTGATTGTAACCTCTAACTACTCACATATTCTCTCAGTTTTCTTCCTTCTCTTGCTTCTTTTTCTTTTTCTTTCTTGCGATTCAAATTCAATAAAAAGAGATTTAGAGTCCGTGGTCCATGGAAAAAGGATGACTACCGTTATAGTTATTCCCACCCGTTGTAGCATCCAAATACATTGATTTAGTATGTTCTCAGCTACAAGTTATTTACATGTTTCTATAACCTACCATTGTTTAGGTCTGAAAAAACTTTACGTACTACTAGTATACAGTTAGTAATCTGAATCTCAAGACTTGCACATTGGCTATTCTCACCTCATTAAGCACAGGAAACTAAGGACCTTCTTTCATGCTTATGCAAAACTTACTGTCCATGTTCAGGTGAGGTGCGGCACATCTCATCAGCACAAGCATTAGGGACATAGATTGCATTCCTTAACGAGCTATGCTTCCAGCCATAGAATAAATACACTAGAGCTCCCACTACCAGCCACACTGAGACACGAAGCCACGTGTACGCCCTGTAGGTATGCAAGTGGTAAAATGATCACATCTTAAGTTCTGGCTTCGTTAACATTCTCCATAACTTGAAAGAAGATTGTTTGACACTCACCCCAAATTAACCAACAAGTAGGTGTTGACAAGTATGCTAGAAACAGGTAAGTACGGAACAAATGGACAGATGAAACCTGGAAAGGAGGAGTAAACAAAGTCATATCGGAAACGATTACATGCATATTAGGCTTAGTGCCATCGGTGCTGAGATTAGAGGAAATCTACTAAGTGATTTTACTTCCCAAATTTCTTCACAAGTTTTCTACAACTTCTGCAAGAAAAGGAAAACTTTCACAAATTTTCAAAGTGATTGCTTGAGTAGGGAGCCTTCTCCAAGGCAAGCAATTCACGTCAAACCAATCTGCTAACATATCATGAGATGGAACAACATGTACCTCCAGTGTGCCCAAAGCTATGCCTTGCATTATCTTGAGCTATGCAAGCCAAAACCACCAAACTGCACAACAAAATAGCTCCGCCTATTGTACAAAGTGCAAACCGAAGAAAGCTGGTACAATCACCGATATAAAGGAATCAGAAGAATTGAACAAGTCACCAAGTATTGTAACCAGAAAGTGCATATATATCGTGGATTCCAATAAAGGGGATTATTTGCCTTTGTTTATTGTCTTAGACATACTAATTATTAATTTGTCACCTTTTACTCCAAATGCAATTCCCAAGCTAAGCTTAAGGCAATCACCCAAGATGACACAGATTCTAAACCCTGTATTGATGAATTTCTAGATCACACTATTCTACAGTATGATATAAACTGAGCACCTCTTGGGATCCAGATAAACCCCACGAGGTTGTAAGTCAAAATAGAGGACAAACCTGGGAAGGTTTCCAAATGAAGCTGCAGATGCAAGAAAAAGAGCCCCTGCACACACAAGGGTAATACTCCAAGCAGCGATTTTCCGCCTCTTGAGTTGATTATAGTGCTCTACATCACATACGAGAAGCCATCAAAATACGCATACATTAGCACCTCTCGCCACAGGGCTGTAGATCATCTTATCAGTATTCTTGAGCTAAAATAATTTTTTTTGAAAGTACAAACAAAAGATACTTCTTTGGCTCTTAAAGCTCGAGCAGTAATCAAAAGAACATAACAGACGTGTTGAGTTAACTATGCTAATATCACATTCACCTGAGTACTACAGGGAATTTTCTGATTTTGTATAGAATAAATGGAGACGATTATGGCTCAAGATTTCTTTTTCCTGAGATGTTTTTGATTCCCTTTTCACTTATAGTTTTCAATTTTTGGTACTACTCTTTCAGCACCCCACAACCAAAGTTGGTCAACAATAGCCAGAAGATGCCAGCTAGAGGTCACTGTTTTATTCTAATCTTTGAAATGCTTATGCATTTAATAAGCTATCAAGTCAAACTGAAGCAAAAGAGATAAAAGAAAATATAAAAAGAAGAGTAAAAGAAGTCACATCCCAAAAGCAAAGAGGGCATCTAGAAAATACCTTGAGACACGTGTTTCAGAAGAAGGGGGCATCCAGTTGATGTCCCAACATTGTCAAATAAATGATGATTGCAATCACAGTTGTTGACAGAATCTTTTATGCTTCGACTGTCAATCTCCTCAATATCTCCACTGAATTGTATCGATGATGAATCAATAGATTCCTGAAGTGAAGAAGGACAAGGCATCTCATCTGGTGGAACATATCTGAGTATTAAGACGGAAACAGCTACAGTAGTGAATGCAAGAAGAGTACCCACGCTAACCTGTACCAATAAAGAGAAAATAGAAATATCTTCATGATTATATCCTGCATCAAAGTTATAACTTTCAAAGAGTAGGACATACGCTCCTTCTGACTCAGCATATACTTAATTCATGCACTTACCATACCAGCCAACTCTGAAACTTCCATGAAAAATGCTAGTGCTGCAGCAAGAATACCAATGATGATAGTGCTTTTTACTGGAACCTGGGTGCGTTTGCTAATGTCTGAGAAAAATGATGGCAACAATCCATCTCTAGCCATAGCCATGAAGAGTCGGGGCTAAGAAAAGGAAAAGTGAATCAAAAGTAACAATGAGACAAGATTTATGATTGAGAATAGAATATTACACAAACACCTCATCATAGAGAAAACTGATATTTGTAAAGATCTTCCAAGTCACAATATTTAACACACAATGAAGAATTCACTGTATTGAATTGATGAATTTCTAGCATGTCCAAATGAAAAGAGAAAAAGAAAAATTGGATGCGGAAAATGGAAGAGAAGGTTGTAGAACTTTTCATGCTTTTTGCATCTACAAGTTAGAGAAGCTTCTCAATGTCCAAAAACGCTTCGACATCAGCAATATAGTTATGTTTGCAACCAAGAGGAGATACATGCCTGTGGAAAAAGTGAACCCATTAAACTTGCACACAGAGCAGTAACTGCTCCAGTTGTTATTATATACCTGCGATTAAAAAGTTGCAGGAACTGTTATGCATTATGGTCAAAGTTACAATTAAATGAATCTATAAAAAGTAGATAACATCTTACACTGCCCATTGCATCCCATGAGAAGCAAAACCTGAAGAGATTGGGGTATCCGGATCCAGAGCATAATATGGAACCAACCCAACAATAACAACAGATACAAGCATGTAAAGAATGCAACAAATGAACAAAGAAATACCAATACCCAAGGGTAAATCTCGTTGAGGATTTTTTGCCTGCAATGAAAATTGGAAGATAAATGATTCCATTCAAAATTCATAACTGTAGCTCGTAAGAGGGCACCATTGCAAAGGCAATCAGATGAAATATAACTCTAGATTTGTTTTAGCTATCATGAAACAACCAAAAGCATCCAGGATTGTTTAATTAATCAATTCCCTGCAACATTTTACTCGAAATAAGTATGGTTGATTTTGATCAGCAATGAAGATTTAGATGAAATATGAACAATTCCTTCTTTATCAGGAAACAACAACAGAAGGATATTTGATAGGAATGAAGTGTGGACGGAGGTATCTCTGTTCCAGGATGATTTGCTCAATTTTTTAAGCATGTATGTAAAAGAAAGCCATGTAGCATGTAAAAGTTTCAATTTTCTAGATATGAAAGCATTTTTCATACTAAAGAGCATGTGCTGGCAACTTAATTCGACTGTGTTTTTTTTTTTTTTTTCTTGCTGCATGCAACAGCAATCATATAAAGAGCTGAAAGGAAAAATTACCTCTTCAGCAGTGCTAGCAACTACATCAAAACCAATATATGAAAAAAACACTATTCCAGATCCTGCAAGCATTCCACTTAAACCAAAGGGAAAGTACCTATAACATGAACAAAAAGCTAATAACCAACTTGATTATAAATTTATAACTGATATAAGCAGCACATACATAAGAAAAAGAAGAAACTTGTTACCTAGGAACTTCATATCCAACCCATCCAGTCTTGAAAGCTAAGTAACCACCAGCTACTATGATGAAAAGCATCCCACAGACATTCACTGTTGTGACAATTGTTTGTGCTAATGAACTCTGTCAAATGAGGAATTCACTCAAATCAATTAAAAGAACATGTACAGACTTGCAGATAGTGATCTAACAATAATGTTATTAAAATGTTTTCTTGTGCAAAAAAAGAAGAATGAGAGTTAAATTACCTCCTTAATTCCAATGCATAATAGTGCTGTGACAGCAAGAACTAACACAGCAGCAGATGGATCTACCACGATATCCAGCCCAGCAATGGTATGGCGGGCCAAGTAGAAAGGCAACTTATCTTGACCCCCAAAAAATAGGGCCTAAGTGGACAAACAGATAAGTAATCTGGATGGAAACTACACCTAAACTTCAAGGCACAGCATATGCTTCGTAGATATTTCAAAATGTCAATAATCTTAAAGCTGGATATCATATCCTATTACAAATTTGAGGGTGCCGTACTCATTAGTGAATGTTTGGTATCTAAAGATATTTATACTTCTTTTCACTTATAGAAACATGAAATTCAGACCACTTTTATACTTAGATAAAATGACTCTGCTGGTCTCAGAAAAGATGCAACAGACGAACCTTTAGAGGAATAGTTAGAGGAAAGAAAACAATAAAGTAAGACCAACTGAAAATTATAGTCAAGCCACAAGCCCCACGTAAACTACAGCTAAGGTAGCTAATACTTGGAAAGTCAATTATCTAAGTATATTCCACCCATTCATGCTAAAGTGGAGAAAATAAAAAAATATGCCACGTAGGCAACTTAAGCTATATGTCATGGAATACCACCATATAGAAGCATATACCACACATGTGATTACATTATCCACACATGCATCCACAACCAACCTAAAACCTACGAAACATATCAAAACCAAAATCATAGTAAGACTTTCAAAAGTAAAAGAAATAAGATGAAAGTGCATGGTTATAAAGAAAGAAATGAATTATGGTTCAGTCATTGTCGCTGGTGAAATTGGGAATTTAAGGGAAGTAAGAACTCGAGTTACATCCTCTCTAACGCACCAGATTTGGTGTTAGGCCACGAGCAATTGCGGAACCACCAATAGTGTACTCTAGAATCAATGCCCAACCAATCAACCATGCAGCACTACATGTTAAAGTAATGCCAAAGTTACTGACTTGATGCTAAATCACCAACCTGAACTTAGAAGGGTACAAGTTCATTGGACTTTTCCTTTGTAATTAATTTCCAATAACTATGAACCAAGGTGCCTTGAGCAACATAATATTTGAAATTTTATTAGCTTGTCATTAGATTTTTTTATAAAAAAAAAGAAGATGAATCCTACATGTTGCACATCAATCAGTTGATTTCATCATACTAATTGAGCAACTCATCGCTATTGCTAGCATTTTTTTGAGGCAATAATGTGTATTTAGGAATCAAAATAGAAACCTAAAACGTTTCAACAAGTTTCAGATTACCATTCCCCAATACAAATGTATGTGTAATGATAGGCACTCCCAGCAGATGGGCATCGACATGCAAGTTCAGCATAACAAAATGCTGTGAGAGCAGCAGCAATTCCAGCAATGAGAAATGAAATAGAAAGAGCTGGTCCTGTCTGCTCTCTAGCAACTGTTCCTACAAGTATATACACTCCAGCTCCAATCGTTGTTCCAACCCCTGGTTACATGATACAAGTATTGCCAACTATTAAAAGCCACCAACAGTTTTCAACATGGTTGAACACAAGAGACGGGAGAAACAAAGACAATAGACACTCAGGTATGGAAGAGCTGCACATCTTAAAGGCTTCCATCTGGTTAGTAACTAATGATACTTGGCAAACATAAAAGTCAGAAATCGCACAAAGCTTTAACAAACCGTCCCCAGTATCATCGGTAAAGCTTAAAAGTTAACTAATGTGATCATCGACATTCAATAGTATTGTGAGCTCCGTTGTCATGATAATAATAGCTCGTGACAACAGAACATAAAATTACAAGAAATTGCCTCGAAATTTAAAACCCATTTGGGGAACGATGAACAAGGTTTAGTATTTTTACCAATGGCAATAAGGTCCACAACAGAGAGTTTCTTGGCCAGCTGACGCTCGCCATCTCGCGCGATATTAACGGAATCAACCTGTTTTCGCCTTGTCAAATTGCTAAAACCCCATGAACCCTTTGCTACTCCATGTTTTGGCATGTCAACAACATCAACCATAACCATCAACCAAAACAAAATAACTATGCCTGTCTTGATTCTGCTATCTTCCACTTGCAGAAAGAATCCAACTTTATAAAGCAGAAGACACTTTGTTCTTTAAGTAGAAGCGGTAATATATGTGCACTCAAATCGAATGGACGAGGCTGCTTGGGAGAATCTGAAGGGAACTGACAGAAATCCTTATATGCTTTTTGTTTTAATCATTGACTGGTTTGTTTACAACATTTTATGGATATTTCTGTTTGATTGGTACAATATATAATTAGTAACGTGGTGGGTTGCTTGTCTTTATTTATACTACACAGTCAGTTTTTTTTTTAGAATTAAAAATTCATTAAAAAATTTAGATAAGATAAACATACGGAGATGGACTCTCCCACTTCGCATAGACTCAAAGTTGTGAATAGCGTACTAAATTTGGTACTGAATTGAATTCTGGTATGGTACTATATTAGTATCAGTCAATACCGAGTACTGTTTCGGGTAATTTTTTAAATTTATGAAATAGTCCCTGAAATTTTTTAAAATTTACAAAATAGTCCATTGATATGTTGTACAGCTATATACTGTATACTTTACAAGTTTACATCAACCCCATTTCTAAAATTTATAATAATAAATATTAATCACAATTAATAATTTAATATGAAATGACAATAATTTTTAAATATTTCACATATAAATAATAACCACAATTAAT
>JAOQMS010000006.1:15508119-15526490 GCA_027563885.1 Erythroxylum longipes | reverse complement strand
AATCATCATAATACAAATATAAAAATAAGAATAATACAAAGTATTTAAAATATTATAATAATACAATTTCATCATTTAATAAATAATAATTACATCAAAACATCCAATAAAAGAACAATAAATATACTTAACTATTACAATTTTATCATGACGAGGAAACAATTAAGTTGAAGTTAAACATGAAACAAAAACATTTACAATTACATCACATATATATAATTTAACATAAATTGATAAACATAAAATATAAGTAAAATTAAAAGAAGAGGAAAAATAACCTGCAACAAAATTCAATCGTCAACGGAAGGATACCCGCTATAATTGGGACCAATGCAACATGAGCCCGAGCTGAATCATTATATCTTCCTGAAGTAGTTTGATCAGAAGTAGTTGAACTTTCTTCTATTTATCTGTAACAAAAAATAAAGATGTTAGTTTTATCAACAAAATTAGCAATGATATGTAAAGAACCTCCCAAACTATTACCACATGGTTTTTTTTACTAATTGTCCTCTTAGGTCTTATAATAATTAAGATGAATTAAAAAGATTAGGGATAATAAAATATTCCATTGTAAATTTGGATAAATTTATTAGAATAAAATTGAAATTTAAATACTAATATATACCTTAAACATTGCAATTAATAATGACTTCTTAAACAAATAATTAAAATTAATTTAATTATAAATTTAATTCTTCAAATTTTAGATATATTTAAAGTAGTCAATTCTAATTGTTGCCTTTGAATATGATGCCATTTGAACTCTTTCAATTTAGGTTCTTTTTTGTGTATGTTTAAACAAATTATTTTTGGTTCAACTAATAGTAATGTAATTAGTAATTACACTTACACTTACATGTCATTTAGAATAGCATGAAACCATGAATGGATCTTTTTAAGAATATGATGTCATTTAGCAAAGCATGAATCAATCATCTTAATTTTCTCTTTTTATTTTTAATTCTGTTTTTATTTTCAAATTTAATGAACCAAACATTTATTGAACCAATTTCAAAAATTCAATGTGAAGTTGTGATTTGTGAACCAATAAACCAAACCAATTAACTTAACCACAATACATTGCATTACAATATCCGACTTTCAATTCTGTTTAACCAAACAAATGAACCAAAATTTCCAATTCCCAAACATTCGGCCATAACAATTTCATTACCAAATACCACCCAAATCAACCACAACTTTCATTACCAAAATCAAAACCAATCAAACAAAATTCACACCTCCTCCGTCCATATTTACCATAAATCCTTCAAAACCAACCTAACAAAACAATTACGGTTTAACAACTCCGAATTTCCAACACTGCAACATAATCAATTAACCACAAATCTTCACAATTTCATTCCTCACAAGTCACAAATCATAACAACACAAACAAGTAACATAAGCATTCTAACAAAAATTGGAAAAAAACACACCCAACAAATAAAAATTCACAATCAGTTTCACTCGGGTCGGGTTCAGATCTGGGTATTATTCTCATATTTGTCGTCAAATGATGCGTCTGTGCTCTGTGGTCGTCGGATGGTGGTGACAGGCGGAGGTGGAGGAGGCGACAGGTGGAGGAGGTGGCAATTGGCGACCTGCAACAGTGGAGGAGATGGCGACCTTCGACAGGTGGAGAAGCAGCCAAGCACGCCGGAGAGCACCACGAACGCCAAGAGTGAAGGAGAGGACGATGACTCAACGAGAGCTATAGAGAGAGGAAAGGATGAGTCGGTGAGAGAGAGAGAGAGTAAAGAGAAAAATGAAAGCAAAGGAGATGAGAGAACAGAGGTCAGGGGTAAGTGAAAAATTTTTGAAAAATTTCAGATTGGTCCTCTAACTGCGTTTTTTCATAGTACTGGCCCGGTACCGATAGAACGATACTAATGGCTTCAGTACCGGCCGGTACTGAAGCCATTAGTATCGTTCTATTTTTCGGCCAGTACTGACCAGTACGGAATGGTACTCATATCTCTGCATAGACCACTTGAAATATTAGTGACTAAGTTAATACAAACGACATCTTGTAAAGCATAATGAAAGAACAATCGTTTTAACAATTAGGGTATAACTAACATTCACTTTCTCGAATCTTCATCAGCTACTTGATTAAGTAGAGTGAGGCGATCTCAGTCTGTGGGCAGGCAATGGATCTCTATCGGTATGATTCTTCTCCTTTCTTTGCATCAAGAAACTCACAATTCTTAATGTAACGCCAGTACAAAAGCAACGCCGGAGGATTTAAGTACAAACGAGTAGAAACAGAGTGTGGTCCAGTCAAATTGCACTACAAGAAATGCTTGGTAAGATCAGTACAGAGTCTATGTAAGGCCAAATCATCAGAAATCCCACGCCAAAACAGTCAAGCCAAAGAGGTAAAAGACTAGGACCCTGATCAAAGTAAATTGTGACAAAGCTAACAAACATAGAAGCAGAATTATAAGAGATTCCAGCCAAGTCTCATAGTTGCATTACATTGCCTCCTTAACCAACATTACTTTTTAATTCAATTAAATACTTTATAATTTTCTTATTTCATTTTAAAAATATTTTTAAGTTTCTTTCTCTCTCCTAATGTATATGATATAAAGGGATATTTTGCATAAAGTAAGATCAACTTATTAATAAACTAAACTACTTGTCTAATTCTATAGTAGTTCTTTACGAAGTCTTGATCCAATTGATGTGTATTTAAAATATACATATTTTATTAAGTATTTAGCATGATTTGATATTAAATTACTTTGTTTTACATATTTTTGGATATCATTTTAGTTAATTGTGAAATTTTGATTTTAGAATAATATTATTCAAGAATTGGAGGCCAATTTAAGTAAAATTATGAATACAGTCAAAATTCCTAATTAAAAATATGTCCTAGCTCAAGCATTAGAAGGATCAACTATAGTAAGTGACATAAACTGGGCCATGACCATTTATAAGATCGGTTTTCAAGTACAAGGAGAGATAAGAAAATCTACAATTTATTGGCACAAGTGTGCTAGATACCATGTCTATCACCCAGATGAAAAAGGAGGATACATGGTTTAATGACACGACCATATCAGACATCATGTCCATCACTAGAGGAAATAATGATATTCACAATATAGGAAATATTTGTTTCCCATAACATGTCTTAAGTAGAGCAATTTTAAAGAGATTTTTTTCAACTTTTAGATAAAACAAACACTAGAGACATCTTTTCCAAAACTTAGGATTAACTATCCAGAGGTTCTAAATCCATCAAAAAGTTAATCATAATTTATTTTTAGTTAAAAAATCAAGATCCAAACATCTTCTCAACAGATCAAGTTGTTGGTTATAATCAAGACTTCATCTAAATTTATTTATATCTTGATTTGTTTGATTTTATCATTTGATTTTATTGTTTTGAACATTGTTATGCCTAAATATTTTTCTACGTTTGGATATCTAGTGTTTACTTTTGTATGGATTGATTTAGATTTACTTATATTATGGAACATATTTCTATAAATTGCATTTGAATGATCTTAAGACATATTTATTAATGTTAGTGTCTAAATCTAATTAAAAATTATTATGATGCCTCGATAGAGCTTATTTATGAGTGGACTATAACTTAAATAGTAGGGTTAAATAGGATGCTTGAAAGAGCCCTATATGATCTTATTATGTTATAATAAAATCATTGATAGGAGATCCATAAATCTTAACGCATTCAAATGGGTGTTAGCCTAATATAAATACTGGTTAACAAACTGAAGAATAGATGATTGTAACCCGAGAGAGTATAGTTTTAGTATCTAGGTGATGTGTTTGGTTTATACCATAAGCAAGCTACATAGCTATAGTTAAAACTAGCAATTACAGATTGATCCTATGAGGACTAGCTATTAACTACTAATTTCACACATACTTGATTATCTAGATTATCGAGCACAATTGAACAAAAAAACAATTCTAAATTGCAAAATCAAAGTAGTGATCAATATTAAAGAAATTAATATATAAATTAGATCTAATTAAGATATTCCCTAAAATTTTACTATATTTTAACTTCACCTTAGTTTAATGAATGATGCTAGTTTATTGGAATAGTAAGAACTCCTAAGATACAATTATGCTTTCTCTCGAGCAACACAATCCTTATCGTTAAAATTGAATTAACTAAAATTTCTTTCTAATCAAGAAAACTTAATAATGCATTAATTCATTTTGTGAATTATGGTGATACCTTTTACCTTAACCTAGAAAGAACATGTAATTCTCTCTTGTGGAACCCATACAACCCTCATTATTAGAGAAATATAATAGGATATGATAAAATACATATAGTAAAACGGTGTCATGTTCTTATCGTATTCTTGAGCCTTTCTTTACATCTTCTCAAGTTACTCTAGATCGACTCGATTCTTCTCCAATTTTTTTCCTTTTCCTTAGAGAGTTTAAAACAAGATTTGGCACAAATTATAACTCATTTTAAATATCAATTCAGATAAAATATCTAAATGTTAGCTCAATGCTACTAAAATTTATGTCATAAGTAAATTATATCCTGTATATGTCAAACTCCCCTACACTTAAGCAACTACTTTTTATCCTCAAGTAAATCAATTTTATCATCCCAACTCAAATAGAAAATGATTTTAAAGAAAAAAACATAAAAAATTATGCATAACAATCAAGATTCTCCATTACTCATTCAATCATAAATATCATCAAAGTGTTACGTAACTAACTACCTGTACCAGTCCATCAGTTAACTTAATTCACTTCATGTTTCAAATTTCAATACAAATGACTAATTTTAACTTTGTGTATAAAATGAACATACATGAGAAAAAATGCTTTAACTTTTGAACATATTCATACCTTTTATTAACGTAAAATAAAAGTCATATTTAATTATCCTAAGAGCATTTAAAAGCTTGTTTGAGAATTCACCTATCTTTTTTGAAGTGAGAATAAACACCTTATCATGAATGCTCCTAGTTACTTAACTAGGTCATTGTCTCCAATTACTAATATCACTCTTTAACTTTAACCTTTTTATTTGTATGAAGCAAATGGATTGAAATTATTTAATGCTCAATTATTCATAGTTTTTTTTCATTTTTTTGGATAATGAAAATGCTTAAAGGAAATCACACTTACTCGATACATATACATTTATATGAAAAGCATCAAGATGTAAATCAAGTGTTTATTCTCTAAATTCATAAAATAAATTGAATTCACTTATTCATTAACACTTATAGCTAGCTACCTAGACATTTAGAATTACAAAGACAAACAAATTCATAGTTAATTATCTCTATTAGTATGCTTTCAAAGAAAAAAAATCTAAGAATTGATTTTTATTAAGAAATTCTTGACAAAAATTGATAAGTGTGTATCATTCCCCTACGCTTGAGATGGGCATTGTCTTAAATGTAAAAAGCATACAAGAGCAATGAAAATAAAGTGACAAGGGGATAGCGAAATGGTAGAGGACTTGTACTTCCTTGATATAAGACGTATAGGCCAAGCTTTGTTAAAATTATGTGACACTCAACATTCCATTTAAGTACCATTTGACACAGTGGAGACACCTGATCAAACATGAGTCAAAAAATTAATTAAACCAAGATACAAGAGGAAAATATTGAAAAAAATTAATCTTGATAAGGATAGTTTGATGTTGGGACATATGGCATTATCATCCATGAATCTATCATAACATTTATAGAGCTTATGTCCACCGAATCTCTAAGGGATGACATACCAGCCACTGCTTGTGTGTCCTTTTAATTCCCCATTTCATGATCAAGTGTAGTAATAATGCCCCTTTATTATCCCTGAACCAATGGCACGATAGGTTCCTTCGTCTACTCCTCTAATGTTGTCTCTTTTGGATTTATATTAATTATATGCTCTTTTGTGTCTACCTTATGTTCCTATATTTTTACCTCCCCTTGTGTAGGCTCAACAGGTCAAACTAGTAGTGGGGATCTCCACATCGAGATTTTATGTCAACCTTATCAAAGTATCTCCTAACCAATTCATATACTAGTCTGTGTATGATGGGTTAGGTGGCTAAAAGGCAGGTATATAGCTTATACGTTAGGGTAGTGTCAATATTGGCGTGTGCTCCACACCCATAGCCTAGTCCTCTTGTAGGAAAACCTCCTCCATTAATTGTGGTGGTGTACTGATAAGAGAAAAACTTTGATCTCGTACATCCTTCTGAAGCTCCACCATCCTTATGTCTTATAGAATCTCCACAGTGAGAGGAGTGGGAGCACTAACCAGTGTCAAATCTCACTCTTCTTTAACCAATCCTAATCTCCCAACCAATTGGGTGATTTTAATTCCTCTTCCCATAGTCCCAAAGTTAGACTAGTGCAAATAACTACAAATGAGTTATACGAATATGTAACCTAAGTACATCCACACTTACACTCAACGACATATACAATGTATAAATAAGAAGTCTCGTTAGATGACCACACTTATGCTCTCCCACTTAGCATACAAGTAATGCATTAGTAATTTATAGAAGTACCATATGGTTGGGAAATGGAAGCATGACATCTTAGACTAAGTCAAGTGTTAGGGTCTCAAGGTGGCCATATTGTTTCAATGGTTCCTTAAGTGGACCTTTGTGTAGTTTTAATCAAGCAATGACCTACTAGGTTGTAATGTGTGGGTGTGCTCATTAAAGTAAAACTTAGCTTAAACTCTTAATTGGTTATAACCGAAGTTATGTTTGACACTTTCGTGCCATAACCTAACTCATGTTTGACGCCTTCGTGCCAGAATCTAACTCATCCTGCCAGGATGTCTTATTATTGTCAACTTAAAAGATGCATTTGAATTATAAGACAAACTTCTAGTATATAATCTCCTAGATATTTTAAAATTCTACCATTCATCAAAGGTGATGATCTTACTCACTCAGTCTTCCAAATCAATCTAATGCAACACATCCTAATCTATATACCATAGCAGCTCGAACTGATTGATGTGTATTGACTATAAATACTTAAAATAAAGCTCGATAAAGAAATACAAGAGTGGGTGATCCAACTAATCTTACTATTCATATTATATGAGAAAGGGTGCCTATAGTGGAACCTCCATGATAGATGCTTATTTGACTATAATTATACACTCATATTTAACATGTTTTGCTTATTATTCAATAGTTTTGTTGTATTTGTGGTACTTAATTTGCTTTAAGTGCATTTATAGGTTATAATTGACTTTATGGATCAAAAGGAGAAGAATTTGGATGAAATCGTGGCATGGAACGAGATTTAAAGCAACTAAGGACCTATATGACCATTTACAGTGTCTATGTAAGTCTCTGTAAATGTGTGAAGATTGAATAATTTTAGTTCTAGTCATGTGGAGTTACACACTTGTATATGCTGATGTACACGGTCATGTATGTTAAATAAAATCCTATTTCGCTGGCCCTTTTTAAGAAAATTAGGCTAAAAATAGAGTTGATAGCTAGTTGAAAGTGTGATATAGTTAAGTAACCAGAGGCATTCACTACAAAATGTTTTTCTTCACGTTAAAAGAATAGAATGACACTCCAACCAAGCTAAATAAAAATGTAACCTAGTTGAGTAACCAAGGATATTCATGACAAAATGTTTGACTTCATGTCAAAAGACTAGATTACCATTAAATAAAATCTAAAAATGGTGTTATAATAAATAAACCAACTGATCTTTTAAGAATATAAAGAATTTTCATGAAAGGATACTGGGTGATAACTTTCCTTTTTGATTGATCACTAATCATAAATGCATGCTTACATATGCCATAAGTATATGAATAGGGTGTTGATATTTTTGTTAATATGTATATTCAAATCAAAGTACTTAAACATGAAAGGAATAAGTTAGCATGTTAGCACATTATGAGTGATTGATGTTTAAGGTTAAGTTAATTCCACAAGATTTGATATCATTGTATTATTATTGCATGTTGCATAAATGTGTGAATATGTGTTTTGTTTATGTTTATGTTTTTAGTTTTGTTTAAGGATAAGAAAAATTTTAAGTTTGGGGATGTTGATATGTTTAAATCTTGGTATGTTTTTCTAGGTGTTTTAGTGTGTTTGTAAATGTTTCCTAGATGATTATAATGTTTATAGGCTTAGAATTGTGTTATTATTAGTGTTTATATATATTCAACGTGTTTATGTGGTTTAAAGCATGAATTTAATATTAATTTTATGTTTCAAGATGTGTTTGATGTGTTTGTGAGTGTTGGAAATCAGGAAATTGAAGAATGAAGAAGATGTAGGATGCATGAAGGATGTCACGATCGTGGACGTTGCATGGGATGCTATATGGTTTTTTATCACAACTGTGACAGGGAGCACGACCATGAACAGGGAGGGATAAACAACATGAGGCATGATCATGTCTCATGCACAATCATCCCAAAAGGTTTTTCCAGGCATGACTTTTTTATTTTTTTGAGTTCGGGACTATTTTTAGAACTAAAAAAAGTGGAGAAACCCCATAACCATATTGCACTATAAAAGAACAAGAAAATTACTAAAAAGAAGTAGCAACCACTACATCAAAGTAGATTAAAGTGGAGAGATCAAAGAAGAGCTTTAGGAAATTCCAACATTCCAGATCAAGGCTTTAAACAGTTTTTACTCTTTTCTCTTTATTTTCTTCATAATCCTTTATGTGTAATTAGATTTCTATGATGTATAACATGTTTATGGATTTCTAATCTAGATTAGGAATTATTCTGGAATTATTTTGTGAACTTTAATTATTATTTATTTCAATACATCTTTAATGTTTGTGATAATTGTCGAGCAGGTACTTGATAATAAATCGAGAGAGTGAGTCAAGTCATTAGTGTTAAGGTGTGCAACGAGAATTGGCAACTTAATAAACCTACAATTATCAGGTTAACGAACAATTAAAGAGAGATCTTAATTGTGAAATTAATTATCTGGAGGATCGCTTCAAACTTAATTAAATAAGTTATTAGTAGTTTTAATTAAACAATTAAAGAGAGATCTTAATTGTGAATCAAGAGATTACAAATCTATGAATATTGAATTCAATTAGGGTTACTTGATTATAGCTTGAGAGAGAGTGATCAAAACCTTTAAAAATCTTGGATCAAGCATAAATTAAATTAGCAAAATTAAGGAAAAGAAAGAGGATAGAATATCTATGTATTCAACTTTGATCAATCTCAATTTTATTGTCATCGCAATTATTTAATTGCTTATTTGTTTCATTTATTATTTGTTTTAATTTCTATTATTTATTTTAATTCAAATCAAATTCTTAGTACCTTAGACAAAGTTTGATTTAAACTGTTTAGGTGTTTATAGTCCTCGTAGGAACAATAACCTTGATACTATAAGATACGATTCGCATACTTGTGGTATTGAGAGTTTAATTATATATAAAACTTGCTCAACACTAGGTATGTCAATACCAATATAGCTGTCACTGACACTAGGGATAGGCCTAATAGTATTTATCAATATTTATGTTTGGATCCAACAAATCAAGTACTTCAAGTTTAGGAGAGGGAAGCAATTCATGCTTATATAAGAGCTATAAAAGTATAATATTCATGGTTGAGGCAAATATTAAGAGTGCAATGGCTTGAGGATGGAGATAATAATACTTCTTTTTGTACATAAGTCCCTACTGGCAAGGAAAATATAAATTGAATCACTTCCATGTAAGCTAAATATGGATCGGTTGTTTCAACCCAAAAGGACCTCTATATAACTACTTTTAACGATTTTCCCAAAGCACTAGGCATAGAAGACCAAAAAAGTTCTTCTACGTTACTACTAGACTCTTTTATTACTGATAAAATTTTAGGTGAAAATGTAAATGCTCTTAAATCTCCATTCTCTCTAATTACTGTTGAAAAAGCAATTTTTAATGTCAACCCTAACAAATCACCAAGGCCTGATGGACTAAATGGTTTCTTTTTTCAGAAATCATAGCAAATGATCAAAGATGGACTAAATGGTTTGTTTTTTCAGAAATCATAGCAAATGATCAAAGATTTAATCACAATGGTAGTGTTGAGCTTCTTTAATACATGATACTTATTGAAAGAATTCAACAAGATTTTCATATGTCTTATCCTTAAGATCACTTAAGGGACTTCAGACTTATCTTCTATTGTAACTTCATTTACAATATTATTTCTAAATTACTAGCTTTTAGAATAAAGCAGGCCATAAACAGCTAATTGATGGGACACAAGTATAATACATTGAAGGAAGAGATATAAGGGATAATATCCTTCTATTTTAGGAGTTATTTAAGAATTATAAAAGAAAAACTCCTTTAAATGTTGTACAATCAAGGTGGACTTCAATAAAGCATTTGATACTATAAATTGAAATTATATTATTCATACATTATAAGTTTGGCTTCTCTATAAGATATATAGGAAGAATACATCATTGTCTCATAACAATTTCTTATAGTTTCTTAGTTAATGATTCTTCAACCAAACTAATCAAAGTAGTAAGAGGAATTATGTAAGGGGATCCTTTTTCCCTTAAATATTTGAATTATGCATGGAGGTACTCTCAATGTTGATTAAACCCTAGATTAGGTTAAACAGTAAATATAAGTATCACAAGAAATGTAATTACTTTAAGATTCATAACTTAGCATTTGTTGATGATCTTCTGCCTTTTCTATTGTGCATATCCACATTCAATGAGGCTCTTATAAATGCTTTGGAGACATTTAAAACCATATATGGCTTATCTATTAGGAAGGAAAAAATTTACTTCTTCATTTCCTCTTCTATAACACAATTGGTTTTCATATATAACAGGCCCTAGGAAAAAGCAACTCCCATTTACCTATTTAGGGATTCCCATCTCTTATGAGAGACCAACTTATGCTGACTTTTTGCCTTTAATCGCTAGAGTTAAGTAAAGAATTTATAATTGATTCAACGATTCTCTTTCCTTTATAAAAAGAGTTCAACTGATCATTGCAGCCTTAAAATTTTTATATATTCATTGATTAACTCATATTGCCCTCCCTTCATCTCTAATAAAAACTATAAAGAAGCTTCTTATGAACTTCTTATAGGCAAGTAAACACTCCTTATATTGCTAAAGTAGCTTGAAAGTTAGTATGACTACTAAAAGTAGAAGGAGGCCTTAGGGTAATACCTTTAAAACTTAACATCGTAACCCCTTTAATAAAGAGGTATATAGAATACTAATTAATAAAGAGGTATAGAGAATACTAAGTGACAAAGAATCCTTGTAGGTGGACTGGATTCACTTCTACCATTATAATCAATATGAATTTTGGTCATATAAATTAAGATATGACGCTCTATAGACTATGCAACATATTCTTAAGCTAAGGAGATAGTTACTTCAGAACCAAGCTAGGGGATGTTCTTTGTAACACTTCACTTGAAACATATGATCATCTACTTTTTAAGCACGAGTCCTCTAATTACTTATGGAAGCGACTACTTAATCATTTTCACATTACTTGCTCCTTACAACTTAGGAAGAAATCATATGATGGATCCATAATTGAAATGGTATGATAGGTAAGAGCTATTGCTTTTCAAGAGTCTCTTTGACATATTAGTGTATGAAATCTAAAGGGAAATGAACTTTTTCCTATTCTCGCATCAAAGCAAACAACTTGAAAGCCTCTTCAATGTGCTACTAGATGAGAGTGCATAGAATGATCCTTAATTAAGTTCATTGAAGTAGCATGCTACTTCTTAGTTTTGACTATATGTAAAGGAACAGGCACATGGTTTTGTTTTTCTCATAAATCATCACTTTTCAACATTTAAGTTCCTTTTTAAAAATTCAATATTAATCTCCAACCTAATTAACAAACCTTAAGTAATTTTCCTAAAATATTAAATATCATCAAATTATAAAATTTACAGCCTCAAAATTTGTAGTCTCATATATAACTTATAAATTTAGGTAAGTTGATATGAATAACCTAACTGAAAAACTCTAATATATAAAAACTTACTATAAAAAACAATAATATCCTTGCATAAGGTACGAGGGATTTTATCGTTACACTTCTCGTTTTTATCAAAAAGATAATTTCTAAAAGTTCTTATACCTCACAAATTAGCAAAAAACAAAAACAAAAACAAATTTGATAATTTAAATAATTTTATAAGAAAAAAGATATAAGTTAACATTTATAATTTATAAGTATCAAATTATTCTTGATTCAAAATTTTACATTGGAAGTAGAATATTAAGTCACTAAATAAAGAGAAAATAAAATAATATAATTAGAAGATTTAAATGTAAGATAACATAAACTTTTCTTTCCTTGATGTTCTGTTCGTCTCCCAATCTAAAATGGCGACTGAATTCCCACCATTATCCTCCACTTTCAAAACAACTTCTTCCTCGAATCCTTCCCCTAAACCCTCCTCTCCTCCCTAACCCCAAACTATTTCAGCCAATTCTTCTTTCCCATCCTACTCGACATCAACCCCCCACACCCCCCTCCCCTCTACCTCTGATTTTTCCCCTAAACGTTTTGCTCTTACCGTAGGAGACATTGCTAGGGGACCTAGGAAGACATGGAAGCAAGTCGTGAGAGACAACTCAGGCTCAACTTTGACTTTCAGTCCTCTTGTGGAGATTAAAGGGAAGTTAAGAGTGGCTCCTAGTCTAGACATTCGGCAGGAAGGAGCTAGGACTTGGGAAGCTACCCTAGTCGGTTTTTTTATGGATAGAAGGTCTACATTTCCAATGATACAGACTTGGGCACAGAGAAACAGGAAAGAGAGAGGTCTTATAGAGGTAATGTTAACTGAAGAGGATAATTTGATATTCTCCTTTTCTTCAAAATTGGAAGCTCAAAAGGTAATAGAAGAGGGCCCTTGGCATATCTCTCAACTCCTTTTATTTCTCCAAAATTGGCAACGAGGCATCGAATTAGATAAAATCCGAATGAAGAACATTCCTCTATGGGTGAATGTTCATAACATTCCTTTAGAATATTAGAATACCAAGGGATTTAGTATGCTAGCTAGCTACTTAGTGAAGCCAATATGTATGGATGAAAACACTGCATTGAAGAAAAGGGTAGGATTTGCTCGGTTATGTGTGAGTATGGATATTTCTAAGGAAATGAAAGACAACGTCCCTATCCTTAGATTAAAAAATGAACACTTTCTTAAAGAGGATAAAGTTATGGTAACTTACCAATGGAAACCATCTTTGAAGACTCAAGGCAAAGAATGGAAACCTATGGGGAAAGTCATTACTAGAGGTGACTATTGGTAGGTGATGGGAATAGAAAAGGAGCTTTCGGGAGACAACAAAGAAAGTGGGGAGGAGGAACCAGTATCTAAAAACCATGGGTAAGTTCAAGTTAAAAAAGCATTTCCTACAAAGGGGGAGAGCACCCAGGCAGAGAATAGCCCAGCCCCAGCCCAGTCGGAAGGAAAGTTTCAAATTTTACCTAATGAGAATAAGGGGAGAATGTTCTGGAGACCAGTGGAGTTAATCCCAGTGAAGGAGCTCTAGATCTCACAAAGAATGAACAAAATGAGAATGAGCAAAGTCAACAGAATGATGAAAGGCATAATGGAGTGATTCTAGAGGAGAAATTTGATCAAGTTACCTCTCAGAAAAGCAATAGGAGCAATAAGAAAGGCTCCAAAGGGAAAATTAATATCTTATGACTGATTGTATGGAATGTTCGAGGCATAAATAACCCTTCTAAGCTTAATACGGTAAGGGATTTTGTTCTAAAGGAAAAGCCTCAGGTATTTTGTCTTTTGGAAACCAAAATTAGAGAAGTTAATTTGAATAAACTGAGTTGTTTGGGTAGTAAATGACAGTTTCTTACAAATCACCAAAGTCATGATTATGAAAGGATTATTATTGCTTATGATGGGAATTTTTTGGAGGTGAAAGCTCTGGATTCCAGTTAGCAGTTTATCCACACTGAGATCAACCTTAGAATGGAAAATTGTAGGGTTTCAGCTACTTTTGTCTACGGTTTCAATATTGTGTTTCAACGAACTGAACTCTGGTCTTCTATATGAAAAATTAAGGCTTCAATTAATACTCCATGGCTAGTTAGTGGAGATTTTAACACAACTATATTAAGATCATAAGGAAATTGCAACCTACATAACTACTCTTCGGATATGTTTGACTATATGTAAAAAGTGGAACTTATAGGTTAGAAATTTGAAGGTCATAAATTCACTTGGTTAAATAAACAAAGCTCTATTTGGCACATCAGAAAATTTTTTTTGGATCGGGCAATGGTTGATGCGGAATGGCTAAATACTTTTTCAAGGAGCACAACAAAGTTCCTAGACCCAGGAATTTCTGACCATACTTTTTTAAGGATTGAAAATTTGTTTACTAAGACTAAAATTCACCACCCTTTCGGGTTCAACAACTTCCTGGTTAATATAGAGGGGTTTCAAGAAGCAATAAGGAAGGGGATTCTGTGTGACTTCTTTGGGACTAAACAATTCATTTGTATCCAAAAGCTCAAGTCTATCAAGAAGGAATTGAAGATACTTAACTCAAAGAAAGGTCAGAATATCTCTAAGGAGTTAGATACAGCTAGAGATAAACTCTCAATCATTCAGAAAAGGTTGCCGATAATCCTACAAATATTACTCTAGCTACAGCTAAAAAGGAAGCACTAAAGAATTACCTACAATTGGTGGATAATCAATGTTCTTTATTAAAGCAGAGAGCCAGAGTCAATTGGATAAAGAATGGGGATAGGTGAACTAAGTTCTTCTATGATATGGTCTTAGCTAGAAAGAATATAAACAGGATTACTTCCATAAAATTTGAAATAGGAGAGATGGTGTATGGACAAGATGAAATAGCAAAGGATGCAATGAAATTCTTTAAAAACCTCCTAGGTTTAGAGGTGTCCCACCAAAAGTTATAGCTAATTTTGGGCAATTTATTTCAGTAAGCATTCCTCAATATGAGGCTTTTTTACTAATTAGGCGAGTTTCGGATTAGGAAATAGAGAAGGTTCTTTTCGATATGATTGGTTCTAAGGCTCCTGGACCTGATGGACTGAATGCGATTTTCTACCAAAAAACCTGGAATTGTATAAGGGGCATAGTTAAAGAGGCTGTGTATGAGTTTTTCCTATAAGGAGTTTTGCTTAAAGATATAAACTAGACATTTCTGTGTTTGATTCCTAAAAATTTGAACCCGAACTCATGGAGTGAATTCAGACCTATTTATTGTACCAATTTCCTCTATAAGATCATCGCCAAGCTATTAGCAAATAAACTGAAGGAGGTTTTACATTTTCTCATCAGTGAGAATTAAGGAGCTTTTATGAGCAGCAGGGATATTGGGGACAATATTCTCCTAATACAGGAGCTCTTAAAAGGATACAATCGTAGGAAAAGTCCTTTAAACTATACTATTAAAGTGGATTTACAGAAAGCATTTGGTGGTGTGAACTGGAGTTTTATGTTAAGAACCATGGAGGCTATGAATTTTCCCTATCGCTTCATAGGGTGGATTCAAGCATGCATTACTACTGCTTCCTACAGATTATTATTAAATGGGAGTCATACAGAGATTTTTAAAGGCAAAAAAGGGCTAAGGCAAGGGGACCCTTTGTACCTTTATCTTTTCCTAATTTGCATGGAGTTCCTCACTCAAATGCTGAAGCATAACACTTCCAAAGACTCTAAATTCAGATTCCATTCCAAATGTAAGAAGCTCTCTTTAACTAGCTTATGTTTTGCAGATGATCTTATTCTTCTAAGCAAGGCAAATGTTCACTCAGTCTCTCTTCGATGAATACGCTCAACTTTTTTAAGGAGGTGTTGGGTTTAAGTATCAATCTCTATAAAAGTTACTTCATTGTCTCCAAAAGTGCTTCTCATCTTTCTAATGCCTTAGCTCTAGCTATAGGAATGGTATTAAAGGATCCTCCACTTCTATATCTGGGAATTCCTATTTCATCCAGAAGACTAAAGTTTTTTAAATACATTCCTCTAATAGAAAAAATTCAGAAACGATTGGGATCTCGGACTAATAAAGCCCTATCCTATAGAGGGAAACTCCAGCTTCTAAAGTCAGTTATCATGTTTATGCAAACCTACTAGTGTTCCTACCTTTTTCTCTCAAAAGGGCTTATTAAAACTATAGAAAAGTTGATGAAGCAGTTTCTATAAGGGAAAGGAAATGGGGAGAAAGGAATAATGAAAGTTAGTTAGAAGATTATTTGTCAATCGAAAGAAGGAGAAGGATTAGAGTTGGAATCAATCAGCAAGAAAAACAGATTACTCATGACAAAAAGGATTTGGAGAATCCTAAGTGAAAAACAATCCATGTGTATCAAATGGATTCAAACCTATATATTGAAAGGTGAGAGTTTTTGGGTTGTAAGAATCAAAGATAATTATTCTTGGTTCTTTAACCAAATTCTAAGAATGAGAGAAGAAGTCCGATAGTACATTACCTGTCAATTGGGGACAGGAGAAAGAATTTCCCTTTAGTATGATAATTGGATAAGACAAGGAGCTTTAATCCATAACTAGCTAGTAAGATCACTATTAGAGAGGTACCCTAAGAATACTAAGCTCCATAAAATAGTTAGAAATGGAAGTTGGTTGTTAACTTCATATGAGATTAGACTTTTGTCCATACCACACTTTACAAGCCTTGGTGACAGAGACATCTACCTATGGAATAGGGTTCCAATTTAGATATAACTTTAAAGGAAGCTAAAAAGTTGAGGGATGGGATAGTTAATAGAGTAGGATGGTTTCCCAGCTAATCGAGTAGGATGGTTTCCCGTAGTTTGGAACAATGTTCTTCGACTTAATGCCAATTTCCTCCTCTAGCTAACTATGTTGAACAAACTCATCACATTGGATAGGCTGAAGTTCCTATCCTCCTCTAAGATATGTATTTTATGTAATTTGGAGGATGAAACTAGAGAACATCTCTTTTTCGAGTGTGATTACTCTAAGTTGATTTGGGTTAAGATATCTAGACTATTATCCTTAGGATTAACTACTGTAGAATCTCTGAGATATTATTGGAATTATCTCATCTACATATGTCAAAACATGAAAGGGATATCATATTGGCATCGGTTGCTACATGTGTTCAAGCTGTGTGGAATGAGAGAAATAATAGAAGGTTCAGAGAGAAATCAAACCATCCATCCTCCCTTATTGAACTTACTATTTCTAGCATAAGGGAACAACTGATTATAAATCAGTTGAACCTACACTGTAACAGAGGGATGACTCTCACATAGAGAGTCTAGCCCTCACAGTTATTTCTTAAACCCTTCTAATTCAATTACAGTCATAAGCAAGGGGTTATATCAGAACAATTCAGTTCAGACAATAGAGATTCAAGCAGTTTATTTCAACAATCTACTTTGGTAAACTACTGAAGCAATTACTCAAACACATTCACATTCAAATTCGTGGGATCAGAAAAGAACATTTCAGACAATAGAGATTCAAGCAATTTATTCAACAATCTACTTCGAGAAACTACTGAAACAATTACTCAGATACATTAAAAATTATGGGGTTAGATCAGATCATAAAATTATAGATAGTAGAGATTCAAATAGATTTATTTCAAATCTTATACTTTCGAGAAACTACTGAAACATTAGTTTCTGGTTCTCACCTGTTGGAAAGGAAGGGACTTCACTGAAACTTCTCTTCTGCGTCGCGCTAATATCCCACCAGTTCCCTAAAATCAACATAGAGATTGTTATTGGGGAAGACTCATATCTATATAAGAGGAGAAGTAATGTTACGAGAAGCTCACCCTCTTGACACCGACCCCTTTGATCTGTAATCGTGAAGTGGAACCCCCAGAATAACACCTGTATAGTTGAGGAAAATTGTTAATCCTTAATCGCTAAACGAAATCGGTATTTCGTTGTTGAGTAAATTACCTAAGCTCGAGATCTCCATGAAGTAGAGAAAAGAGTAGAAGAATTCGGGGAAGACACAGCAACAACCTTAAATTGAGACCGCCATCTCCCCTCTATATTGAGAAACTTTTGAAAAGAATAGAGAAAGTAAAGGTTCGTTATACCCACATCGCTAAGGCTCTGTTTGGTTGAAGGGTTAAGGATGGAAGGGGATGGAACGTAACACGCTTCTATCGTTTGGTTGAATGTTTCATAATGGAATGAGATGGAATGGGATGGAAGCGGAGGGTTTCATGTTATGGTCTATTCCATCCTAAACAGTGAAAATAAGAAACCTCCGATTCGGAGGGTTTATGATGGAACGTAAACTAATAAATGTATACTACCTAATATACCCTCAATAATTTTTCGTAATACCAACTATGACCAAGT
>JAOQMS010000006.1:15489922-15508019 GCA_027563885.1 Erythroxylum longipes | reverse complement strand
TAAATAATTAATAATAATATTTTTATATAATTAATAATGAATTATATATAATTAATAATAAAATAATAAACTTTCTGTAATAATCATTTTAATATAAGGGGTATAATAGTCATTTATTATACATTACGTTCTATTCCATCCATCATCCAAACAACATTTCATTACATTATATTATGAACCTTCCATCCTTCCCAAACAACATATTACTATATTATATTACATTCCGTTATAAATCATTCCCTTCCATTTTATTTCGTTCCCTTCTGTTCCATTAATTAATATCCAACCAAACATGTTCTAAAAATTAACACGAAAGCATATTACCTGAGATTGTGCTCTCCTTAGAGCATAGTAAAGAGAAGCATAACTTGGGGAGACGTACCCAGATTTGCCAGACATCGCCATCTCTCCTTAAATCGAGAAACTTCTGAAAGCATAAAAAAAGATAGGGTTAGTTATACCCAAATTGTTAGACGACCTTGTGTATACTTGTTATAAACGCCACCGTTTTGTTACCTAGGACATTTCTGAGTGCTCCACGCACGTAGGAGGGAGTCCCTCAAGATTGTAATCTTTCAATTTATTAATGAAAATTTAAATTCTCAAAAAAAATGTAAATTGTATTAAAGGAAAGAGTGGGGAAGATATTTTAGGAAATAAAAAGATATGACGGAGATAGTACACAGATAGCTCGCGCAATTGCCGAGTACCGGTCCTATTCCTTGCTAAAACTCCGCGCCATTAATCCAAAAGCGGATTCCTTATTTTAGATGGGAACCTCTACTGTCTCCCCTCTTAGTTTCAGCTTCCCTACACTTGCAATCGTCGTCGTCGGCGCCGGCGGCGGTCATAGATGTCAACTGTTCCACTACTGCAAAGCTAAGAAAGCCGCATGCTTTCTGCGTAATAGAAGAGTTGAGGTTTCGTTGGTGAAAATTGGGTGTTATAGCAGCAGCAGTAATAATAACCATAATCATACTGACGATAATAATGATAACAACAGCACTCAAGGTAATCAAGAGTCAAGCGTCACAACGGTGGCCCAGCAAGACAACGAGGAGAGAAGTAGCATTAAAGAGGAGAGGGCAAGTAGCCGCGCCGATAAGGCTCAGCCTTCCACTTCTTCAAGGGTGCGTCTATTTTCGTTCTTTCCTTCTTTCTTTCCATTTGAATGATTCTGAATTAATCGATAATACTGAAAATTAAAATGTTATGTTGTTTGCTATCAATGAATCATTTCTTTCTTCAGCCGCCACCCATAACTCCGATCGGCCCAGGTTACAACAGTTTCCAAGTTGACTCTTTTAAGTTAATGGAGCTTCTTGGGCCGGAAAAGGTTGATCCGGCTGATGTCAAGCTGATTAAGGACAAACTTTTCGGCTATTCAACCTTCTGGGTCACAAAGGAAGAGCCCTTTGGGGATTTTGGTGAGGGCATCCTTTTCCTTGGAAATTTGAGAGCGAAGAGAGAAGATGTTTTTTCCAAACTTCAAAGTCAGTTGGTTGAGGTCACAGGCAATAAATACAATCTTTTTATGGTGGAGGAGCCTAATTCGGAAGGACCAGACCCTCGCGGTGGCCCACGAGTTAGCTTTGGTTTGCTGAGAAAGGAAGTTTCAGAACCAGGGCCTACAACACTTTGGCAATATGTGATTGCTCTCTTGTTATTCCTTTTGACAATTGGTTCCTCCGTGGAATTAGGAATTGCATCTCAGGTAACCTTAGATTCAGAGTCTTTTTAAGCATCCAAATATATTATATTCCATTGATATTTCAATAATTTTCTCTCGGATGTTGTTGCGAGTGATAAACAGATTAAGCATCTTCTCTGTCATTTACTGATTGTATGTGGTCTAACAGATTAATCGTCTTCCTCCAGAGGTCGTCAAGTACTTCACAGATCCAAATGCAATTGAACCTCCTGATATGGAACTGCTATATCCCTTTGTGGAGTCTGCTTTGCCCTTAGCTTATGGCGTATTAGGAATTCTATTATTTCATGTAAGCATCTTACTTAGTTAAACATTTGTTCGTTGTTGCTTCTTAAATAGAGAGTTTCATTAGCTTGTCCTACATTTAAATCTCATATGGAATGACATTATGCAACCAGGATTCATCATTATTTATGGTCTTTATTTGTGTCTGTATATCTATATGATGAAGCTTGGCTCCATGCAGGAGGTTGGACACTTTTTGGCCGCATTTCGAAAGAAAGTGAAACTAAGCATTCCATTCTTCATTCCTAACATTACACTGGGCAGTTTTGGGGCAATCACGCAGGTAAATATTGGTCACTCCAGATTTGCAAATAGAAATTGATGAAAACTTTTATGATTCTATCTTAAAATCTGTGGGAAGAAACCGCTTACTAAGGAGGACAACTATATTAGTTTCAATAAATCTCCCAGCCGCGACTTTTTGCAAGAGAATTGGGAAATGTTGTTTTTGTATATATGATGGAAGTTAGTTAAATGTTTAAAAGCTTGAAACGAACCATGGTTGCTTCTCACTCCTAGTTAGTTTTTTATCATGTATTTTGAAGTATTCTTAACCTTGAGAAATGGAAAGGACAGTATGCAGCATTTTTACTTGCGAATAGCTACATAAGTTGCATACCACCTTCAAGGTCAAAGTTTTGAGATTTGGGTTACTATGGAGGGGGCGTATTTGGAAAAGAGGGGAGGACTACTCCTCTATTGTGTATGCCAACTTGGCTCAATGTGTTCTTTACATGTCCAATAATTGTTATGATCTCATTCATTCTTTTATTTTTTAGCGCTATTAACATGTGCATCTACATGTATTAGTTCATGTTCACAGGCAAACTAAAGAGAATAGAAAAATGAAAGGTAGTTGACAATGCAAGGACATTGTTATGAAAGACTGATTGACATTGACATCCAATGTAGTTCATTCCATACATATTCTTCAATTTCATTCATTCCCTCCTTACATAAGTACTGGGATAGTTCAATGGGGCATTCAAATTGTTAATGCTACCACAGAAAAGATATTAAAGCAATAAGGAGTAGGTTTAGTTATGTGGAATTCTAGAATGTAGGGGTGGTCTGATGCAGTGCATAGATCTTGGCTTTGCAATGGAAACTTATTCAATCAAGTCCTTAAGAAGTTCTTTGAGTTTGATGATTCCCATTATGTTCTGTGCACATGGATTCCCATGTATGATCGATTCGAAGTGTCTTGCACCTGCAATTCAGTGAAAATTTCTAGGTACTTGCATTTGCTGGTCATTGCGATTAAGTAAGACCCTAATAATTAAGTAAAGATGATTATGTAGTAGGCATTTGCTGGTCGTTGCAATTAAAACCCCAATAAGTAAGTAAAGATGATTATGGTATTCTGTTCAGTTCAAATCAATTCTTCCAGATCGGGCCGCAAAAGTAGACATTTCACTTACTGGTCCATTTGCTGGTGCTGCACTGTCTTTCTCCATGTTTGCTGCTGGTCTGCTACTATCGTCAAATCCCTCTGTTGTTGGAGATTTGGTACAGGTTCCTAGCATGCTATTTCAAGGTTCTTTGCTTCTTGGACTAATCAGTAGAGCAGCTCTTGGCTATGCGTGCGTCTCTCTTACTCTTTTGACTTACCCATATGTCTCTTAATTGTCAATGCATGCTGAGAAGTGATTTATAAATTCACTGGGTGTAAGTTCATTGTGTTTATTTAGTGTCCTTTCTTTGGAAATATTTGTAACCCTCCCTAGATGGCATAATTATCGCAGAGCAATGCATGCAGCTTCAGTTTCCGTTCATCCTCTAGTGATAGCTGGCTGGTAATATATCATGCTAGAGCTGCTTCATTCTCTTTGCTTTTTTTCAAGTATGCTTACAATAAATATCATTGATCTAGGTGTGGCTTAACCACAACAGCTTTCAATATGCTTCCTGTGGGATGTCTTGATGGTGGAAGGGCTGTACAGGTACTTCCACTATCTACACGGGCATGTTTTTGAAGTTTATTTTCTGCCTTCTTTCTTTTACTTTTATGCTAGATGGTTTACTAAAGGGAGTGCTTTTACCTGGTTAGAGCTCTTCTTGATACTGCTGTAGCATATGGTTAATTAGAGGATTTAGTAAACGCAAAACTTTAGCTAATGGAAAATTTTTAAAAGGAAAGTGTGATACCTGTAGAAAGAATGTCATTGGGAATAGCTCTAAGAAGCCAGCTGGTTGAAGATGGGGTCTAATTCCAGTAAATGTTGAATAGAAGTAAGTTGATTATGTACGAGTGATATCTGAATTGTTAAAATGTTGGAAAGGAGAATATTTAGGAATTAAATGTTATGATTAGTTACTGATTCTTAGGTGATTGATTGGGATTAGTTATTGATTTACAAAAGTAATTAGAGGAGATTAGTTAGGAGATAAATTTGGAGATTGATTGATTTTGTACAGATTTCTTTCCTAGTATAGTTACCTTGTATACCTATTTATATGTAACATATAAAACAGAGAAAGTACAACAAAGGAAATACTTTTTCCTACATGGTATTAGAGCAGAAAGTCCTTTAAGCTAAACACGAAAACATCCCTAGCTGCCTCTAGTTATCTTCTACCATCTTTGATGTTGTATCAGAATCCACAAACCTCCCTACAAACCAGTCAAGCCCTTCTCAAGACTCCACCAAAGGACCTGATAACCCTCATCTTCCCACGTTTGACTCTCATTCAGTTCAGATTACTACAATAAGGCTGAATGGAGAAAATTTCCTGCGTTGATCTCAATCAATTCACATGTACATCTGTGGCAGAGGGAAAATCGGCTACTTGACAGGAGAAAAGAAGGAACCTGCCCTTGAGGATCTAGTCTACCCCACCTGGGATGTTGAGAATTCAATGGTGATCACATGGTTAGTGAATTCTATGGAGGAGGAAATCAGCTCCAAGAACACGTGTTACCACACGGCTAAGGTGTTGTGGGACAACATCAACCAGATGTGTTCAGACCTAGGAAATTAGTCCCAGGTATATGAGTTGACACGGGAACTTGGAGAATTTTGCCAAGGTGAGAATATTGTTACCAAGCGTTTTAATTCTCTAAAAAGACTATGGCAGGATTTAAATTTGTTCATTGATGATTATGAGTGGAAATCCTCAGATGATTACCACCACTATAGAAAAAGGGTGGAGGATAGCCGTATATTTAAATTCCTTATTGGACTAAATGTTGAGGTTGATGAGGTTAGTGGCAGGATAATTGGCAGGCAGCCACTTCCCTTTATTGTAGAAGTTTTTTTTGAGGTTCGTCGTGAAGAAAGCTAGAGGCTTGTCATGCTTGGAAAGGAAAATTCTGACAGCATTGCTGAAACTTTTTATACAATGGTTGAGAATCTGAAGTTGAAAACTTGTTTAAAACTTTTTATAAAATGGTTAAGAATCAGTTTCAACAGAAAATTAGCACTCTTCATACTGATAATGGCACCGAGTATTTTAATGAAACTCTTGGCAGCTTCTTGAAAGAAAAGGGGATTCAACTACAGCCTACTTGTGTTAATACCCCACAACAAAATGAGATTTGAAAGGAAAAATAAACATTTATTGGAACTATCTCGTGCCATTACATTTTCCATGCATGTTCCAAAATATCTTTAGGGGGAAGTTGTGTTAACAGAAGCCTATTTGATAAACAGGATGCCTACTCGTGTCCTAAATTACAGTACCCCACTTGAGTTCTTTAGAAAATTTTTTCTCGAGGCCCGTCTATATTCGGATTTGCCTATTAAAATTTTTGGTTGCATTGCTTTTATCCACTTATCTAATAGGGGATGGTCAAAACTAGATAATGTGTTTTTATCGGATACGCTCCAAATAAAAAGGGGTGTAAGTGTTTTAACCCTAAAACTCAAAAAACTGTTAGCAACGATCATGAGCCCAACAGCAATGAGCCTGGGAATAGGCCATCTAGTGATAAGAGGCCCTTTCTGGTTTACAAGTGCAGGCACAAAGATACGACAAAGGGGGAACTGTAACTACCTTTGGCATTTTGCAGGACAGTAACGGTTTGTTAGGGATGGCAATTTCGGCCTGGCCCAGCCCGTTTTCGGGCCGGCCCGCCCATTTTGTCCAAAATGGTGATTTTTTGTCCAAAATGACGCCATTTTGTAATTTTTAATTAAAAAATATAAACAGGCCAGGCCGAGCTGGCCCACCATTGGCCTAGCAGGTCACGGGTCTGATGGCCCGCCGGTGGGCCGGGTCGAGGATCGGCCCACCCCGGCCCATTGACATCCCTATTTATTATACCTATAGGCAGCAAGCTGGAAATATTCCTATATGTATCTAGCTAGGAATACGGAGAGTATCTTTTTGTGAAGTTTGTTGTGAACAACCTTTGGCTTGGGTTACTTTGTGTCCTGGTATCAATATACTACTTGTTTTGGTTCACTAAGTTTCACTTGCTCCTTACTCCAATTTGGTTCAGTGAGCGTGGACATAAACAACGAATGACAAACACTCGAATGGAGTCTAGAATGGAAGTGGTGGAGAGGATGCTAGGGGCGTTAGAGCAACGCCTTGGTGATTTGGGTGATGAAGTGGTTGTGGGAAAGCAAAAGGTGGAAGGCCAACTATTCGAGATTAAAAGCTTACTAGCGACTGTTTTGAGGGGAAAAGCCATGGTGGAAACTGGGTCTGAAAGCTTGGGAGCGGGCAACAAAAGCAAGAATCAGTAACGCCAGTTTCAACCAAGACGGTGACTAAAATGGTTTCTGTAGAAGACATTCAGATATCTGCCAAGAAGATTTTGCCAAACTTTAATGGCAACGACCCACTCAGCTGGGTGAGGAGGTCTGAGCAGTACTTCTAGGTTCAACGCACGCCAGAAGAACAGAAGGTGACCTTGGCTCTGGTTTGCATGGAGGGTCATGCCTTACGTTGGATGATGTGTTTACATGAAAGGAAGCCATTGCAGGGTACGTTTGTCGAGAAGTTCTTGCCAGGCTTGGAGGGGCATTAGCTTCGAACCCATACAAAATGTTGGCAGCAACTAAGCAAGAGGGGTCGGTGGATGAGTACATCAGAGATTTCGTGGAGAAATCAATGCAAATTCAAGGGTTGCTTGAAGCAGCGTTCACTGGGCAATTTTTGAATGGGTTGAAGGAAGGGATTAGGGCACGAATATGAACTTAGTAGGTTGGTGATTTGCACAAAACCATGAACCTTGCTCGTGAGATTGAACTTGAGATATAGATCCTGGGGAAGAAGAAGACTGGTTGGGCTGAAGGAAGAAATGAGGGATATGGGCTAGGTGCAAAAGCAGGGGGTATATCTGGGCTGGCTACAGTAAAGTCCAGCATCACTAGCACTCTGGGCCAAAAGACAAATTTATTGCCAAGCCCAAATACACAGCTTGTAACTTACAAGCCCAATAACACACAGAACACTATAGGGGACTCACTTAACAAATACAACGGATTGTCTGCAACTGGATTAAGAGGAGTACGTTGTTTATCACAGATTGAAGTAAACGACCTTAGAGGCCGCGGGTTATGTTTCCGCTGTCAGCAGCCATATGGACCGCTTCATTGATGCCCTAGCAAGACTCTACAAATGGTGATTTTACGGGAAAACCAAGAAGCTCATATTGAAAAAGCCAGTGAAATGCCCAATGTTTAGGAGACAGTAGAGATGCAAGAAGCAACGGTTGATACCCATGTAATGAACCTAGAGCTACCATGCTTTGGTTTATCTGGAAATAATTTAGCTCGTACTATGAGGATGAAAGGAAAGATTGGAGATAAAGGAGTTATGGTCTTAGTGGATAGTGGAGCAAGCCACTGCTTTGTGGTGAGAATAGTAGTAAACATGCTGGTAATGCCAATTGAAGAAACCCCTCACATTGATGTCAAATTGGGTGATGGGCAACGAAGGGGAACATGTGGGGTATGCCGAGCTGTTCCTATTTCTATTGAATCGGAAGAGTACAGGGTGGACTGCCTTCTGTTCCCTCTAGGTGGAGTAGACTTAATTATGGGAATTTCATGATTGGAGACACTTGGGGACGTGAAAGCTAACTAGGCGAAATTAATCATGGAGTTCATGCGGGATGGCAGAAAAATATTGGTTAAAGGTGACGAAACCTTACTATTCCAGCCAGCTTCATGTTGAGCCTTACAAAAGTCAATTGAAGTGGGCCTCGCCTTCTTGTTGTGGCCATCGACGGCTGAATCAATTAAGTTGAATATTGGTTGTGAGGATCAAAAACAGAAAGTGGAGTTACAAAGAGTGTTGAAGAAGTTTGAGTTAGTCTTTCGAGAGTCGATTGAGTTACCTCCTCGCCATGCGGTTGATCATGCAATTCCATTATTGCTAGGCACCTCAGCTATTAGCGTGCGTCCTTATCGTTATGGGCATGTGCAGAAAGACGAGATCGAGCGGCAGGTTGCTGACATGCTAGCTACCAGAATTATCCAGCCAAGTATAGGGCCTTTTTCTAGCCCCGTACTACTTGTTAAAAAGAAAGATGGCAGCTGGAGGTTCTGTGTTGACTATCGAGAGCTCAACAAGGTAACCATATCGGATAAATACCCGATACCAGTGATTCAAGAGTTACTTGATGAGTTGCATGGAGCGCGATACTTCTGTAAGGTGGACCTTAGATCTGGCTACCATCAGATCCGAGTTAAAGAGGAGGATGTACCCAAAAGTGCTTTCCGCACTTACTCGGGGCATTAAGAGTTTAGAGTCATGCCTTTTGGTTTGAAGAATGCGCCTACAACGTTTTAGGCTGTGATGAATGATTTGCTGCGCTTTGGGTTGAGGCGTTATGTGTTGGTCTTCTTTGATGACATATTGATTTATAGCCAGAATTAAGCTACTCACTTGGTGCACTTGGAGACTGTTTTAAAGTGTTTACAGGAGCGTCGCTTTGCCATTAATCACAAGAAGAGTCAGTTTGGGCACAGAAAAATCGAGTATATTGGGCACGTCATTTCTGAAGAGGGAGTTGCCATGGATCCGGTTAAGGTGGCCAGCGTGTTAAGGTGGCCTGTTCCAAAGTCAACCAAAGTAGTAAGAGCTTTTCTAAGACTGTCGGGATATTACAGAAGGTTCATACCCAAAACTTACCAACTTATTAAAGAAAGAGGAAGTTCAAAGCTTTCACTGGACAGCAGAGGCGCAAGAGGCATTCTTAGCCTTACAGTAGGCGATAACATCAGCCCCGGTATTAATTTTGCCAGAGTTTCCCAAGCCTTTTGTCTTGGAATGTGATGCATCCGGAGTGGGAATAGGGGTTATCCTTATGCAGCAGCAGATGCTGATAGCTTTTTATAGCAACATTTTAGCTTAAAAGAACCTGTCAAAGCTAGCATATGAGAAGGAGCTTATGGCCTTGGTGATCGTTATTCAACATTGGAGACCACACCTTGTGGGGAGGAAGTTTACTGTAAGGGTAGATCATAGTAGTTTACGTCATTTGCTTCAACAACAAATCACCACCTTGGCACAGCAGAATTAGGTTGCCAAGTTAGCGTATGAGTTTGAAACTGAGTACAGGCTCGGAAATCAAAATAAGGCTGCAGATGCTCTGTCAAGGCGTAATGAAGAGGTGCAATTGGCAGCGTTTACCTTGTCGATATGGACACAGTGGGACAGTTTAGACGCAGAAATGAAAAGGCTGACCATAATTACCATCAACTGAAAGCAAAGGTTCTGCAAAATCCTTCTGTCCATGCGCACTACAAAGTAATCAATGATAGACTATTTTTGAATGGGCGTTTAGTGCTGCTTGTCTCCTCTAAGTGGATACCGAAATTAATTGTTGAATTTCATTGCACACCACAAGGAGGGCATTCAGGGGCTTATAGAACTTATCAACGCTTGGCTGCGAATGTTTATTGGCCGGGAAAGATGAAATTTGTGCAACATTTCGTGGTTGATTGTTTGATGTGCCAACGCAACAAGTATGAGACATTGTCCTCGGCTGGCTTGTTATAGCCTTTGCCAATACTGGAGCGGATTTGGAAGGATATATTGATGGATTTCATTATAGGTATGCCTCATTCCCATGGAATAGATTGCATATTTGTTGTTGTTGATAAACTTAGTAAGTATGCTCATTTTATGGGGCTAAGACATCCTTATATGGTTAGAAGTGTATCGGAAGTTTTTATGAGGGAAGTGGTCAAACTATATGAAATCCCACGTTCCATTGTGAGTGATCGTGACTCCATTTTTATGAGTTGCTTTTGGAAGGAGTTGTTTCAGAGTTGGGGCATTGAACTCAAGATGAGTTCAGCCTATCACCCAGAAACTGATGGGCAAACTGAGTTGATTAATCGTTGTTTGGAGACATACTTGTGGTGTTTTTCTGCTAAGCAACCGAGAGGATGGGAAAATGGTTGCATTGTGCTGAATTTTGGTATAACACCAATTTTTAGGGGGCTGCCAATGACACTCCATTTGCTATAGTGTATGGTAGACCACCCCCCACCTTAATTCAGTATCTTTCGGGGGAGTTTCGAGTGGCAGCAGTAGCGGAAGAGCATGCTGACCACTCTGAAATTTTAAAACATTTGCAACATCATTTGTCTAAGGCACAACAACAGATGACTGGGGTAGCTAATAAACACAGGCAGGATTTGCAGTTTTCAAGAGGGTATTTGGTGTTTGTGAAGATCAGGCCCTATAGACAAACTTCAGCTTTGCAACGGGTCTATCAAAAGCTGAGTCCACGCTTTTATGGACCTTTTAGAGTTTCACAGCAGATTGGAAAGGTTGCATATCGCCTTGACTTACCTCAAATAGCTAGGATCCATCCTGTTTTTCACATTTCCCAGCTTAAGAAGGTGCGTGGAAATCATTTGGTAGTAGCGGAATTACCAAAGGATTTGATGGTTGAGGCTGAAGAATTTTATCTTGTAGCTATTTTAGATATGCAAGAATTGGGCAAAAATGTTTTTCCCTGTCATCGCTTGTTGATTCATTGGGAAGGGAAGAATGCAGATGAAGCTTCTTGGGTAACTTGCTCAGATTTCTGTGGACAGTTTCTTCACTCTAACCTTGTGGACAAGGTTTGTTTTCAGAGAGCGGGAATTGTTAGCAATGATCATGAGCTCAACAGCAATGAGCTTGGAAATTGGCCATCTAGTGATAAGAGGCCCTTTTTGGTTTACAAGCGCAGGCAGAAAGATACGATAAAGGGGGGCGTGTAACTACCTTTGGCATTTTGCAGGACAGTAACGGTTTATTATACCTATAGGCAGCTAGCTGGAAATATTCTTATATGTATCTAGCTAGGAATAAGGAGAGTATCTTTTTGTGAAGTTTGTTGTGAACGGCCTTTGGCTTGGGAGGGTTGCTCTTTGTGTCCTTGTTACTCTGTGTCCTGTTATCCATAACTACTTGCTTTGGTTCTCTGAGTTTCACTTGCGCCTTACTCCATCAAAAACCTTTGTCCCCATGGATGTCTCCTTCCTTGAACACCAATCGTATTTTCAGGAAATTTTCTTCAGGGGAAGAAACAAAATGAAGAAAATTTTTGGGAAGTTCTTTCAACTCTTTTACCTAAACTTGTGGAAATCGAATCCTTTGTGAAAAACATGTTTTTTGATAAGGAAAGCTCTATTCCTAATACTGTTATGCCAGGCAATGTTGAATCTTTGACAGGGGGAAAAAATACTACATGATAATTCTACGAAACAAAAACCTGAGTTTAAAGCTCACACAAGGAAAAAGAATCATCAAATGGGTAGAGAGCCTATTATCCCCATTGCACAAAGTCAGTCAGATGCCCTGAGTAATGGACTTGAAAAACATCTTGGTACTCTAGGCTCTCCTCAGCCTAATACTTTTTCTAATATCATTCCTACTGTTGAGGAAAATTACTGTGATCTTGATATTCCCATAGCACTTAGGAAAGGAACCCGGTCCTGTACTAGTCATACTATTGCAAAATACATGTTATATGATAGACTCTCTTAAGGGCATAGGGCATTTACATCTAAAATCTCTAACTTGATTGTTCCAAGAAATATTCAGAAAGCACTTGATGATCCAAAGTGGAAATTAGCAGTAATGGAGGAGATGAATGCTTTAAGGAAAAATGAGACATGGAAAATTGTAGAATTACCTAGAGATAAAAAGACTGTTGGCTGCAAATGGGTATTTACAGTTAAATGCAAGGATGACGGAAGTATAGAAAGATACAAAGCAAGACTCGTGGCTAAATGGTTTACTCAGACCTACGTTATTGATTAGCAAGAAACTTTTGCCCTAGTAGCCAAGATTAACTCTATACGTGTGTTACTGTCTCTTGCAGTTAATCTCAATTGGTCCGTACATCAGTTAGATGTAAAGAATGCCTTTCTTAATGGCGACCTAGAAGAAGAAGTTTATATGAGTCCACCACCTGGCTTTGAGAAGACTATCGACCAACATAAAGTATGTGGACTCAAGAAGTCTATTTATGGCCTTAAGTAGTCTCCAAGAGCATGGTTTGGAAGGTTTGGTAAGGCGGTCAAGAGCTATGGCTATCATCAAAGGCAAGCAGACCATACTATGTTCTATAAGCATTCTGATAAGGGAAGATTGGCAGTCTTGATTGTCTATGTGGATGACATAATCTTGACAGGTGATGATCTTGAAGAACTTGCAAGGTTAAAAAAGAAACTAGCAGAGGAGTTTGAGATTAAAGATCTGGGGATGTTAAAATATTCCCTTGGCATGGAATCTAGAGATTGTATTGTTGTAAATCGAAGAAAATACATTCTAGATTTACTTAGCGAGACAGGACTTCTAGGTTGCAAAGCTGCTGAGACTCCTTTTGAATCCAACCTAAAGCTCAGCCCTATTAAGGCAGAAGATGTGATTGAAAGGGAACAGTTTCAACGTTTGGTGGGAAGATTAATATACCTATCAAATACTCGTCCCTACATAGCATTTGATGTGAGTATGGTAAGTCAGTTCAGTCACTCACCATGACAGGAACATTTTGATGCTGTCTATAGAATACCAAGGTATCCAAAGGGGACACCTGGAAAAGGTTTGATGTTTAGAAAGCGCAATAATTTACAAGTTGAAATCTATACAAATGCTGATTGGGCAGGGAGTATTTCTGATAGACATCAACTTCAGGATACTGCACTTTTGTTGGAGGAAACCTAGTTACCTGGAGGACTAAAAAACAGAATGTGGTAGCACAGAGTAGGGCTGAGGCTGAATTTAGGTCCCTTGCACATGGGATTTGTGAGGTGATGTGGATTAAGAGGTTATTAGAAGATCTGAAGATTTCAGTTACACTTCCTATAAAGGTTTACTATGACAACAACGCTGCTAGCTCAATTGCTCATAACCCAGTTCAACATAATAGAACCAAAAACATTGAAGTCGATAGGCACTTTATCAAGGAAAAACTCAAGAATGGTCTGATTTGTGTTCCGTATGTGCCAACAGCTCAGCAGACAGCAGATATTCTTACCAAAGGACTAGCAAAGAAACAATTTGATCTCCTAGTGAGCAAGCTAGCTATGGAAGACATATAGCTAGACATCTACAAGCCAGCTTGAGGGGGAGTGTTGGAAAGGAGAATATTTAGGAATTAAATGTTATGATTAGTTACTGATTCTTAGGTGATTGATTGGAATCAGTTACTGATTAAAAAAAGTAATTAGAGGAGATTAGTTAGGAGATAAATTAGCAGATTGATTGATTTTGTACAGATTTCTTTCCTAGTATAGTTACTTTGTATTCCTATTTATATGTAACATATAAAACAGAGAAAATAAAGCAAAGAAAATACCTTTTCCTACATAAAAGAAGCCTAGCAGCCCCTCCTGCACCATTTTCATTCTTGCATTATTGACAAACCATAGTGAGTCAGCGTTTTGACACCAGATTAGAATTTCCCTGTGGAAATTTTACATGAAGTAATTTGATAAGTTTATTTTCTGTTCTCTCTCGTTCTGGCTTAAGTCCCCTTCGTTCCTCTGGTTACTACTTTATTCAATTTGCAGATTTTAATAAATTTTACTGCATTTTCTTTCAATTCAACTAACAATACCTTTATTTCTGGCACTGTCTGGTTGAACAATGTGCTTATGCCCTCATCTGTTGCATTGTCATTCCTTTTCTTTTGACCTTAACTGCTTTTGATGCTTATGCTTAGAGTTGGATTTGTCACAAAATGGAAAATTTTGGCCTTGTAGTACTTTTCTGGTCGAATTTTGAGCTTCTACTTTTAACTGTTGAACGCAACTTTGTTTCTAAAAAGCTTTTTGGCATGTTACTGTTGAACGCAACTTTGTTTCTAAAAAGCTTTCTGGCATGTTTTTGTGGCATATTCCCTAGCTACGACAATATGACTAGTTAGGTCTTTGCTCAAGTGGGGTTGTTCTTAACTTGATATTCCCATATTTTAATACTTATAACTTGATATTTTCATTTTTATTACTCATAAACAGGGTGCGTTTGGGAAAAATGCCCTTATGGGGTTTGGATTAGTCACGTATGCGTTGCTTGGTTTTGGACTGGTATGTCTATGTTCACCTCTCAGTTATTCTTGTCAAAAGGATATGTAGTAAAGGATGATTGTTTGATTGTAGGTTGAAGTTGAATCTTTGTAATTCTGAACTGTGAAGAGTGCTGTTACCTAATCATTGGAGATATTTTCCATGTCATGCACTTTTGCACCTTTTGATCCTTTCCCTTCCCTTCCTTTAAAAACCTTTCGTAAAGCATCCTGAGTTCTGGATTAAGTAACGAAGTGTTGGTGTAGAATTTTCAATTGTCAATTCGTGACATGCACGTATTCTATGTGTACAGCCATACAGTATCCATTTCAATGGCATTCATCATTCTCCTTGTATTGTTAAAGTCTCTTTTCTTCTTTTCAGCTTGGTGGACCTTTATCTCTTCCGTGGGGACTCTACGTCTTAATCTGTCAGGTACCAGGAAGTGTATTAGGTGTTTGTTTTCAATCTCATAAAACTGTTCTTTGTTGATCTATATTTGATACCAAATATACAGAGGGCTCCGGAGAAACCATGCTTGAACGACGTGACTGAGGTGGGAACATGGAGGAAAGCGGCCGTCATTACAGCAACTTTCCTAGTTTTATTGACTCTTCTTCCAGTATCAGATGAACTTGCAGAGGAGCTTGGTATAGGTCTAGTGACAACATTCTAAATTCTATTACAAGTCAATTTTGAGAAATTAAATTGATGTGCTATAGCAATTAGAATAATCTGTATCATAATTATCTTGATCTCTTAATTTTTTTTGCCTGTAATTGCTTCTGGCGGAGACAGACGTTAAGGCTTGTTTCTTGGTGATAGCTTTACCGTCTCCATGAATGTTTGGTTCAGAAAGATGCCACTTGTATTTGCAAGACGTGGGTGAGGGATTATGGGCATTTAATGTGCCGTCTGGGGAGTTTTGCAATTACAAGTTCTACATTAGTCAATTGTTATTATATTCCAGACTTCATCTAATCTTTCTCGAATCATGATTTCTTCCTTTATCAGAGGTTTAAAAACAAGTCGAACAACCAGCGTCCCTTTTAGAGCATTTGAATTCAACCTTTTACGAAAACATTAAAGGTTAAATGGTCGAATATGCTCTTAATGTTTTGCCCATAGAACAACTTAGTCTTCGATGTTTCTTGAACTATTATCAAGAACTTTAACACTGGTTAAATTAAATGAAACGAGTTTTCTTTAAATAGATTGTTAAATTAGGCGGTAGCAAAAAAATATAAGCAGAGGAAAAGTGTTTTGGGGTGCCAATTAGGAATGGCAAAATTGGTCTAGCTCGGTTTTGGCCTGACTCAATCGACCCGCTTTTGGCTGAGGTTGACTGGGCTACAGGCGAGCCAGTGCCTGACCATGGTCTGTCCGGGCTAGGCATTATTTTCAAAATGATGTCATTTTGGAATTTTTTATCTTAAAAAAATAAATGGGGGTTTGAGTCGCCTGGTTGAGGCATAACCTGGGCCACGGGCTTGGCAGCCAAGTTGACCTATTTCGGCTTGACATTCTTGGTACTAGTGTTCTCTTTATATTTTTCTACATTTGGGTGCTTGCCTTTAGGTGGGATTTTTTTTGGCCTTTTTCTTCCTTTTTTTCTTTTCTTCTTGAACATGTCTACTCCTTTCTCCTCATTGGTAAGACCTTAATTTTTTGGTATTTTCTTTATTAATACTCTTTAAGGTTTGGTATGACGAATTAATGAGAAAACTGTTTAGGTTCTTATAAAAAACTTGGGAGATAAAAGGTAATAAGCATATAAAAAGTCAAAGATTTGAACATTTTGTTATTAGAAGAGCTAGTTGAAATATTTCTCACTTATAAGATGCAAATGAATAAATTACAGGAGGAAATGACTCCAATAAAAGGTGATTTGGTGTATAAAGTCTCCAAAGATAAGAAAATTGATGATAAGGAGACCTCCATAAGTGTCAGTGATGTGGATAATATAAAGTTCATTACAATGATAAAAAAGGATGATACTCTTGCTTCAAAAACGTGAGAAATCTAAAAGAACGATGACAAATATATGCTTCATGATGAATAATGATGAGGTACTTTAGTCAAATTCTTGTGATGACAATGATGCTTGTGATGTGAACTTTCATAGAATTAATTGAATGCCTCAAGGCCATGAGATTGAAAAAGAAGGAATTATCTTGCAAATAATAAGAGACTTTAAAGTTCTTAGATGCAGATATGATTAAGAATGAGAAATTCAAATATGATACGTATGACATTTTAGATTAATTCAAAAATGATATGTATGACATTTTATATTCTAAGCATGTGGTTGTTGACAGTGACATTAAACATGATTTGTTACATGAAAGTAAGGCGTTGAAGAAGGATATCAATAACCTCAAAGATTCTTTGTCTATATTCACTATAGGTACTGAAAAATTGAATAACATACTTAGGGCTAAAAAAATCTTTAATGATAAATATGAAATTAGTTTCACTTATAGAAGTGCACTAGCCAAGGCCAAGATAATTTTTATAATGGAAAATCGTTTAAAGGATAAGCTTATAAATAAATCATCATATGAACATACATAATCCAATTCTAATCATGAAAACTTTAACTTTTTATTCATCATCCTCTAGTTCTCTGGGTAAAATGAAATTCAATATATTTATGTATAGTTCATATTTAAACCTAGATAATATGGTTTAAAAGGCAAAAATAGACAAATACTTCATGCAAGGCCACACAAAAAAGGAGGCAATAAGGCTATCAAAACTGAGGATTATAGTTAAGCATTAAGAGGAGAGAGAGAGGCTCTAGCTTAAACAATTGTAACAATATTCCTTGACTTTCATCCTGCTTATTGACTAGGTTAGTTGCCATTTTGGTAACTACTTTGGGCAAGTCCCATCTTAGTTACTTTTCCTTTTAGGAATAAAACTAGGGAAAATTCTAAGCCCTTATAGCTATGTTTCCATCTTTCTATTGGCTAATTCTTTAAATTCCCATCTCCTTAAGCTCTTATCAATATTCTTGAGGCTTATCACTCTCCCCCTCACCATGCCTTCCCTTTCTCCTACTTCTGACATCTCCTCCTTAACCTCTCTTTTTGACCCAAATCTTCTAGCTTTCTTAGCTGCTTTGCTCCCTTGCTCATCTAAACTAGAGCATCCCTTTGATAAAGCAATTAAAAGCCCTTTTGTTGACTCTAGTAGTTCCATGCTTCTAGTAGCTGAAGCTCTCTCATCTCCTCTCTCTTTCATTCTAAAAACTAGATCTTTTAATACTTCTTTGATTATTGGCTCTTCTTTATCTTTGTAATGTTTTGATGATTCCAGTTAAAAAGATTTTAGAGCTAGGTGATAAGTGATTCATCGCCATAAGAAAAAATTAGATATATGCCATAATTAAGAGGAGAAGGCTCTAACTGTTAGACTCCGTTTTCGGAGTCTAACTCCTGCTTGCTCTGATACCAAACATGTTAGAGCCGTTTTCGGAGTCCAACTCCTACTTGCTCTGATAACACAACTGTTGAGCCCCGTTTCTGGAGTCCAACTCCTATTCGGAACATATATATCCTAACCCAACATTTAATCGAAAATATCATAATACTCTCCGATCTTTACTTCATCATAGTCTTTAATACAT
>JAOQMS010000006.1:15460373-15474012 GCA_027563885.1 Erythroxylum longipes | reverse complement strand
TAAAAATCTTGTGATTTACAGTTACAGCTTTAATTATTTAAATGTATGTGATGCCATGTGGAGTTCTGTAGTGATCGGACGTAGCGCTCCCTTATTTTAGGATATATATCGGAATGACCTACGGGCGTCCCGGTGCGTACCCTAAGGTAATGGGCTGTTACATAATATTTCAAATAGATTTCTCATATGAGGTCAACTCAGTGAACTTATTCTCTAACAAACACCTACACATTTGTTCAAGTACCTCCATACTTTGGGGACAATACATAAATGCAATATGAATCTCATAATTATAATCTCATCATAATTTCATTTTTAGATTACAATTATCTCATAGAATTTATCTTATACATCTAAATATGCACAAGATAAAGAATGCCTTTAAATTATTTTTCATTAAATACAATAAATTGATTGGCTATAGGGCATAAGCCAACAATCTTCCTCTTGCACTAAGTCAATCGTTCCAAGTTCTTTAAAGAACTTATTGATCAAATTAATCATTTCTACTAATTGAAAAATGTAATATGGCTTAAATTAGCAACCCTTGCTACATTGTAATCTTTCTAATATTAAAATGATATTGTTCTAATTAAAATAGACCTTAATTGGGGGTTACTTCTAAAGTTAATATCTATATAACCATAAACTCAAATATCAACTCATATATAGAATAATTGATATCTTTAATACTTCAAAAGTATCAGATATCTAAAATATTAAACGCATTTTGTACATTATCTATGTACTTAGAGTTAGAATAAGTAAACAATTTTCAAAACAGTTTTCAATATATATCTATAGATCTAATTCTCAAAATTAAGTTGTTAACTTTTCATATCCAACAATAGTTGTTCTTGGAAAATTATATTTTTAACAATTGAAAAATTATAATTGTTATCCTTTATGAGCAGTACATCTGAAGAGGACAATTATACTTCCATTAACCATCTTGCATATATGAAAATTTCACAATCATCTACAAACAAAGTAATTGAATTAATCATGAAAGTAAATCTTTTGATGTCGCATAGCCTTTCAACTATACATCAAATGTATTAAGAAAGACATTAGTTCCAATTGGATGTACTGACATGAGATTTGAAAGTTTCAAATTTCATCTTACTCTCATTACCTATCTTGCAAACCATTCTCCTATAAGTATATTAAAACAAACAATTTGTTCAATAAGTCTATAAAATTTTATCCAACCTTTTGGACATCTCAGAACCTTTTATTAACCAATTTAGTTCTAAACTTAATGGATAATGTATGCTTCAACCAAGCATTACATCTTTAAATCATTAACTTTAACTCTTTCAAAGACTTATCATTTCGTATCTAATATGAAATGTTGCTAATTGATTTAACTAGAACAATTGAAGATAAGTAGTACTAAGCATAGCTATAGAAAATAATATTGCATCATACAATATCTCATACTGTATTTTCCTCTGTGTATAAATCTGTACTCTCATGGAATTTTGTTATGAAGGTATTCACCAGAGAATCTCATTCTTTATAGATAACCGAAAATGTATAACTCACTACAATGATCTTATCAAAGTGCTTTAGCATTCTCAATAGTTAATTTCTATTTAGATTTAAACAATTTGAACTTTTTAAAATTTTAAATCAAATTTTCATTTAATACATATGACTGTATCACATAAGGTCATTAGTTATCTAATGACATATAAATATCATCCTTTTATGAATTGTTATTCTATCTAACACATTAAATATATAAATTTATTAATTCAATACCATCATCATCCTTTCATTAAAGGTTGATTTGTTTATTCTTCAACTTAACATGTTTCATAAGTTTCATACGATTCATAATCACAATGATACACATATCCTTATATGTAACTTTGTAATTCTCATCATATTGATTTAACCAACATGGCTTAAAAGAATATTATTAATTATCTAACTTTGTATTCTTGCAAATCATGTTAAGTATAAGTCTCCTTTGATCCAACACCTACAAACTATTTGCATAAACTTGGATCAACTAGTTGTACTTAATATCATGAATTGAACATTAGAATAATGTTGAATCTAAAATTGGTATCAAATACTCATAAGCTTGAACAAGAATTACATATGATCTCTATTATATCACGTATGGGAAAGAAAAGTCATGTAATCATTTTCTTCTTATGACAACTGTTGTCATATTATAGCAAAGTTGTTAGAGTCAATGTATAAATGGAAATAGATTAAGAAATCAAAGTGGGAAAAGATTATGTCATGTGGATCAAAAATATAATTGATAAAATTATTAGAAGCAAAAATTAAAGAATATTCAATTAAACAATTCAAGGGATTTTTAAACTAGAAATTGAAGAGCTTCAATGTATTCCCTACACTCTTAATCTTCTTTAATCTTACTATGTTTGGGCTATAAATGTGTTTCTTTTAATTTAGTCAAGTTTTACTTAAAGTTTTTCAAGGATTTTGGAGAACTTAATTTAAGCCATTAAGTGGTTTTTATGAACTAAGATATGGTTCATAAGAATTCTTAAGTGTAATGAAATTCATTTTTTAAAAAGTAGATTTTGATGCACTCCATTATTTAAATGGTAGTTGACTTACTGAGTGAAAGATTTATGATTTTTCAAATAAGAAATGATTATCTAAATAAACTAGAATCAGTTAACTGTTTAAAAAATTATTAAAAAGTTATCAAATAGGCTCAAGACACTTAATTAAAGGTAACTCAGTAAAATTATAAAATATAATAGTTAGTTAATTGAATGACATACAATTGATCAAGATATAGCTCAAAACTTTGAAATTTTCAAAATGTGAATATTACTTAGTTAATTGTCGTTAGTTGACCAAGTTAGACAAATAATAGTAAATATAACTATTTTAGGGCATTTGATTATTGAGTTTTTTTACCTAATAAATTAAGTGACTCTAAATAGATAGAGTTTTTAATTGTTAAGAAAATTTAATAATTTAGTAAATAAAAATTATTGTCATAAATTAAATAGAAAAGCTTTATACCTAAAAGCACTATTTATTTAAGAAAGGGAAACTTTTGATTTTAAACATATTACTTTGTTGCTTATTGAGATAACAATATTTTTGTCCTCCTACTAAGTTTCCTATTTAAATACCTTTACTAGTTTTCATTTTCAATTTAGTTCTTCAATGTTAGAAATATCTTGATTAAATATTTTGGTTAATAAGAATACAAATGTGGCACGTGACATCATTGTGATGCTGACTTCATAGTCACATAAGAGATGCATTAACATGTTATATCAGTAAGCAATGATACATATAGAATCGTAGACCTATAATACTCTGGGATATGAGATTTCATATTAATACAAGTGTTTTATCTATGTGGATGTTATGTTATCATTTTAAGTCAATATGGTAATAATATACATGGAATTGTAGGCTCATAATGTTGTGTACAAAAAATCAAGTATCTAATTTTAACAATTCTTCCTACTTTAGCTCGAAAGACTTAATTGAAAATTTATTAATAGTAAAATGAATTAATTGAGAAATTACTAAAATTAGTGTAGTTATATATCTTTATCATAATGTATGATTCTAAATACTTGAGGTATACATAAAATAATAATAAGAACTAATCTATCACATAATGAAAAAAATTATACCATGATGAATAATCAAACCCTCTATTGTATGATAAAAATACAAGCTCTTGAGGCCCTTAATTTAGCTTAGCAAGTTCTCAAAATCAATCCATAGGATCCCAATTTGAGGGCCAAGGAAGTTGTTGAATTGAAAAGATACTATGAGGTTCTAGAAATTTACAACTCACATTTGAGACAAAAGTCTAGAATCTTATGGTTGAACAAAGGATATAGGAACTCTAAGTTCTTTCACAATGTTATCTAGGGAAAGAGAAACCAATGAAAAATTCTCTCTTTAAGATACTCTAAAAGAAATGTAGTAAAAATTAGCATAAACTCAAGGAGATTACAGAGGATCACTTCATCAACATTCTATAAAAAAACATGAAGCTAAAGCTCTACTTGCTGACCTCATTAACTCCCTCAGGGGCTTTGTGTCATTTCACCATAGTTTATACCTGATGAAGGAAGTCACTCTAGATGAAATTAGGTTAGTCTTATACTTATTTCATCCAGAAAAGGCTCATGGATCTATTGGCTTCAATACCAAATTCTTCCAAGCCATTTGGGATCAAATTAAACTTATGGTAACTAAAACAATCCCACAATTCTTCAATATAGGTAATTTACTTACTAAGCTAAACAAATTATTTTTTCATTGTCCTAAAGGTCTCTGATCCTTCTTCCTTAAATGATTATAAAATTGTTTCCTACTGTATTGTAGCTTATAAGATAATTTCTAAAATCAATGCAAATAAATTGAAGAATACATTCGCTATATTACATTAATCTTGAACAAGGTGCATATGTAAGGGGTAAGAATATTGGTGAAAACATCTTCTTTGCAAAATAACTTTCCAAAGGATATTCCTTCATCAATTCAATCAAAACTTGGGCCTTAAAAATTGATTTTGCCAAAGTATCTGATTCAATCAATTGGGATTTCTTATTAAATGTTTTGCATGTCCTGTAAGTTTATAGGATGGACTAAAGCTTGTATCAATTCAATGTTTGCAGTGTTAATTAATGGAGAGCCTTCTAATCTTTTTAAAGTTGCTAGGTGTCTAAGACAACAGGACCTATTGTCCCCTTACCATTTGCATTCACAATGGAAATATTGTGCAAACTCACTTCACATAATATTGAAAAAGTTGTTGCCTTCAAATACCATTATAGATGTAATAAATTCAAATATTTCATTTACTTTCGTATGATCTCTTAATGATATATGGAGAAGACAAAGTCTCAATTAGCTTGCTTATGAGATTAATGGAGACCATTAGGGAAGTGTCAAGACTTAGCTACAATCCTGATAAGAGCTCCATCTTTCTATTAGCTTCTTCTAGCTCTAATGCCAAAATTATCCCTCCCTCATTTGGAATAAAACTTAAGTAACTGCCACTCAAATATTTGGAAGTATCCATTTCTACTAAAAGCTTAAATCTTATAGACTGTAAACCTCTTATTAGTTAAATAGAAAGAAGACTTTATTCTTGGTATAATAGACACTTATCCTACAAGGGAAGATTCTAACTTTCAATCAATGTATTAAATAACCTTAATGTCTATTGGCCCTTGTATTCAGCATCGCCTAAGGAGTTATATAGAGAATTGATAACCTAATCAGGGACTTTATATGGAAAGGAAACTCAAATAATACAAAGGCCCCAAGTATTAAATGGAACATCTCATGTTTTCCAAATCAAAAAAGAGGACTTAGACTAACTTCTATGAGAACCATGGTTAAGTCTCTGCTAGTGATGTGAGGTATAATTTATATGTTTTAACTACAAGTGCATAATTTAGTTGTAGCTAGCACTAAAAAATACAGGTCGATCACACAAGGACTACAAGTACTAATAATAACCTCTTTTCTATTATCTAACTAACAAATAAGATGATGATTTAATTTAAAACTAAAATAAATTTGAATTCAACACAATAATAAACCATAATGCAGATAATACAGTGATTAAGCAACATCAAATAGTTGGCACCTAGTTAACGAATCCCCTTAAGATCTCCTAAGTATTTACCCTTTATCATGCAATTCAATTATAGATCATTAAACTATGGAAATTCCCATCTTATGTTAACATATTTCTTAAGACTTTTAATAACTAATCCTTGATTGATGAACTCAAGAATAATTTAAATTTTTGTCGTTTTAATAAACATTTAAAATTTCCCTAGTTTTTTAAATATTGAAAATGGTCTATCTTTGTTTAAAAAGACAATAAAAAACAAGGCTATCCAAAAGATCTATTTTCAGGTTGTTTGGAATCCAATGAATTAGATTCAATTTATTAATTTTATATAATTGAATTTAATTCATGTGTTTGGAATGCTAACAAAGAGATGACTTGAATTCAACAACGTAATTGAATCTCATTTTCTTTATGAATTCAATTCACATCTCAAATGATCCGATTTGGTGTATGAATGAAGAGCCAATTCTTTTCAAAACATTAAAAATTCAATTTTCAAATATATACATCATAAATATACAAATTACTACAAAACACACACACATTGATTAAATACTATTTTTAATTAAGGATAAAAAAGTCATATGAAGTAGTTGAATTCATTTTTATTGTGTTCCAAATAATATGATTGAATTCAATTCTAATATTTATAGATTTATTCCAAATAGTATAAATCGAATTTAATTCAATATCATAAATGTAATTAAATCCAATTCGTCAATAAATCTAATTTAAAATTTTCCAAATGGCCTGTTTGTTCTTCTTTTAAACAATATGGACGCTCGCAAATAACTTAAAGTTCCAAGAATAAATCAAGCATTTAAAACACAAAATTTTCAGGATTAATACAAACATGAATTAGATTGAACTTCACGTTAACTTTGAAAACATGAGTTAGATTCAAAAGGCACCAAATGAGGGAGTGATTGACTATTAACTTTATAAGATTTATTATATTTTTACCCTCAAAATGTAATATAAGATATTTAACATACTTATGGTTAATTAATCCTTTTCGTCTCCAATAAAATCTATGGCGACTTATCTAAATGAACATCGGTGGAAAACCTCAAAAAAATTTACTGTCCAGTATAGAGAACACCATGGAAAGGACTCCATCCAACCCCTTGGTTCTTGTATTACTCAAAAGTTTGATACTTTCCCTCTCTAGTTGGGTCCAGTTTCTCACATTTTTCATCAACTGAGCTTACGATAGCTTAGCCTCATAACATGACATAGATTTCTTCTTTCTACTAAGCCTCTAGCAAACTCTATAGCCACACACTTAAACTGGATCCAAGACCAAGCAGCTGCACTGGTAACTTGGATGAACTCAACTGCGTCATTGTTGGACTACTGTCATCTTTAACCTACATTATTATTAACAGTAATCTCATGTGGTGCTATGATTTTCTTCTCTTTAAATGGAATTATAGCTTTATTGAAATAGTCTCTCTCAAAAGCAAATTAATCAAAAAGGATCCCTGGCAATCACATCACCTCAATGGGCCTTTTCTTACATCCATCTACGTAGAGCCCTGGGGATTTTCCGTAGCATTACTTTCAATTCGAAGAGGGATGATGGGGATCGAGTCCCACCATTCTTTGAACCTTCTGTTCCCTCGGTCGTTCTCTATGTAGTTCCCTAGTCTTGAGTTCATAATGAAGTAATATACGACAATCGACATGAAGATGTACTTCAAGGGAACTACTGCAAAGATGATTGCCAATCCACTTAATGTCACCATTACCATATCAGCTTGCTGAAAAACAAGGATATAGATCAAGATAAAATTAAGAGACACTTGGAGATGATAAAAGGGAAGTAGGAGCGTTCATTATGTAAACATTTGTCCAAGAAGGAAATATCAAATTATGGATTCATTACCTTACGGGCTCTGGAGCACATAACAGACCAGATTTTTAATATTGTTATATTTGCTCTCTGTATCATCTCGTGGACAGTTATCAATCCAAATTGAGCTGAGACTATGCTCTCCACTGTGGTCTTCTGCTCTGACCTGGTGCGGACCACAATTTCATTACATTCCTCTGACATTCTTCCTTGCCTTATTTGAAGCATTTTTGAGACCGCCCATAACAAGCAAGCTGCTGTAGCTTTGCCAACCCACTCTCTGCATTGCCAACACCAATCCTCATCAACACATAAATAAATGTTACACACACAATTCAATTGAATTGTTCTAAGCACTGCCAAGTTTACTTGTAAATTATCAGCAAGATTGCCATGAGTACAGTGAGGGTAGTTAATGGCCTTTCCCATAAAATAACTTCTTCAAACCAAGGCATCAAACTTTTTAACGGCTTTAGTAACTCCTGCAACATAAGGCACCGAGAAGAAGTAAGATATTCTGTAATCAAAGCGGACCATAATTGCAAAGCAAACGTTTCTTTATGATTTCAATCTGGATTGTTAAGGGAAGATTTGTACTGACAACTTTCTTCTGCCTTGTTTTATTCACCAGGACTAACCAGAATGGAAACTGTTTACCGCATGTCATATACTTCTCTTGTTTTCATTTACTAGAGAAACCAAATTTTCCTTATCCAGTAGCAGAGGAAGCTTTTTCTTCTGGCTATAAATACTGACATGGTTCTACAACTTACCATAAGAACAGCGGCACTTTCACCAATTCCTTCCTCTTTCAACACCTCTGTCGTAGCTTTGGCTCTGTCAATTTCCTTTGCTTCCTCTTTAGCTTGGTTTACAACACTATCTAGTGAAGAGTGGATGTCCTCTGGACTGTTAGGACTTGCACATTCCTGGCTTATTTCTTTGAATTCTATACTTGAGGCAACAACTTGAGGCATGTTCATATTCCTTAGAATTGAGCTGGCACTACATGGATGTCCACAATTAATTTTCTTCAAGCTTTCAGCAAGCTCTTGTAGTACATAGTCTCCCTTAGGCAACTCATCGAACAAGGAGAAAATCAAGAATTTTGTAGGATCTGGCGGAGAAATTCTACACATTTCCCTTGCTGCATGGAGTCTTATGATACCCAATATTGTTCTCGCATGCATCTCCCATGATTGCAATGGACAATCCACCACATTTTTTGATAGGAACTGATGCATCAACATAACTTCCTTGATGAGTGCAAGCCAATGATCTCTCCTTGTGGAGCTTGTCATCTCTGGAAATTCTAGAACAATTGCATCTGGTCTTCAAAAAAAGAAGAGAGAAAGTAGGTTATTCAAGAATATTATGTTTGTGTCTGCACTGTCAAATAGACAGTACCACTACTTTGAAGCAATTTATGAGCCATAAAAACTTGAGGCAAATATTTTAATGTCCATAGTGTTGGCCGAACCACCGAGAAGTCGATTTTTCTAATCAAACACAATGAATATAAAATTATGGACAACAGAAAGGAGTAGCTAGGAGCTGTCGTGTGACTGACAATTCAGGAGACTCGTAGCTTATGGCCTTGTCAAAAACTGGAGCACCCCAGGGACCAGTGGCAGCTGGCTTAATGATGTGTCTGGCATCCTTTGAAAGATTAATCTTAACTGCATCTTCGTACGTTACTGTTCCAGAAGCCTCAAAGTAGAGCGCATAATTGGTCAATGTGAGCCTACCTAGATAATAAAGATATCTGAATTCCTAAGTTGTTCCTCGAGATTGTGCAAACAGAGTAACGAAAATAAGATGGTACCAGGCCAACTTGTCCCTCCAATATGGCGCACTACTCTCTGTGAGCTTGCTGTTCCCTCCACATGCAATATAAATTCATCATCGCCAAACTCCACACCATTTGGTGTAGCTTGTTTTTGTAATTGTTTTAGACGTCTGAAACATCATAAATAATTCACTGAAAAGCCTTCTAAAAAATACCCTTTTCTCTTGATAAACCATTGATATCATCGGGATAAATTACATTGAACTTGAAGAATATAACTTGTGAAATTAAGCATAAACAGTGCCGTGTCACATTTCTTGCAATCTTTTATATCTCATTCAACTCCAAAATGAATTATTTGATTTATTTGTTAGGTTGTGATAGTATCTGCAGGATGAACATGCCAAGTGTATTTTATATATTCCAGCATTCTTATGATACTTCCTAAGCAACCTATTTCGGATATGTATTACATGTGAATACAAGAAAGGATATCATCTTAAAATTGAGCTTGTATTCATTACTTCTCAATTTCTTTCAAAAACCTGTCGTAGCCAGGATAAAACAACCGGTTGCCTGTAGGTATTGTTAGAGTTTCGAATGTAAATCTTCCATTAGTAACATCCGCAACTAATGGAACCAATGTTGCTAACCACACATACGCATCTTCTCCCACGCTTGGCTCATCATTAACCTATCAACACAGCACACTGGTTGTTGAATTGAATATAAATAGTTAAACTCATGTAACACACAGTATATCCCTTGATGCAAGTCTATAACTAACTGTGAAAACATTCTGAGCAAGCAAATGCAACGTGACAATGCCTGTGCATACAGAGCGAATATGAATTTCTTACTAAAAGTGGCATCAGGTCTGTGTAGAAAAGAGAGATCTCATCTTGTTCTTTGGGAAGTTGTGCAGGTATTTTCCTTTCTTCTTTTTCTTTCCCCACACACTCCTGCAAACCTCAAAAAATGCAAACGATCAGAGACGAGACAAAGGAAAAAACAAATAAAATCTTGAGATCTCTCTGGCCCACATTTTCTTCCCTAAGTAACCACAGGTTGCAAGAGGAAGCTTGTAACCAAGCAAAGCATTTAGAAATAAAGCTGCAAGAAAGTATGAAAGCACACACATCTAGAGTGAGGAACGTAGTTCAGTGACATACATCGTGCAAGTCCAGCTCTGCTTTATCAATAAGTTCAAGAATGTGCTCCCCTAATGGTCAATGGATCATGTAATTTCCTGGTTTGATTTTCTAGTGACATGTCCACTGAGGGAGAGCTGTGTAATGATCCAGAATCATGTAGCAAAGAAAAGTTTTGCATACACCAATACCACATTTATGTATCAACATCAGCTATTATGTACGAAGTTTAAACCAGCTGGGTTGGCCACAAGTAAATTATCAAGTATAGGAAGGTGCGCATATATTCATAACTGCAGAAGAATTTTAGCTATGGGAGTAAAATGTCATTAAAGATCCTTTCTATTTAGTGGTCATGTCTAACCATCCATGAGTGACGTTTTTGTTGTTTAAAAGCTTGCTCATGAACTAGCTCGAATTGGACATATTTGAAATATATGATTGTACCATACGAGGCTCCTCATCTTGGGAGCTAGGAATCTCCCAGGCAAGCATTGCATCAAATGTAAACCTGCTGAACGATCCATCTGTAATTTTCTCCTCTATGTATTTACACTCTACATTAAGTGCCTTTGAGAAAAAAAATTCCACAACTTTTCTTGAATAACTCCTTGTCTGATCCTCAGGCCTCCATCCTGCTTCAAACTCTTCCACCAATTTGTCCACTGATGTACCTAATTGTCTGTTGGAAATTACAATCAATCAAGTAGCTATGCTGCAATTTGAATGGAAGAGAAAGAAAATATGCATTCATCATTCGTCTCTTTATTTTATCATCTGAACAAACATCAAATATCGAACTTGTAAGTGCTATTTTCCCAGGGTGGCATTAAGGCCAGATAATGAAAATGATAAATTCTATTTCCGAATTAACAAGAAACAGATATTTGAAATATTAGAAGACAAGAAGAGAGCACTCTTAATGGATCTTTTCCACGACTTGAATCCCATCAATGTACAAGAACAAAAACGACGGAAAAAGTTTCACAGCCTAGAAGACGCAGACAGATAACCACATCAACATATGCAAATTCAAGGTTGAGATTTACAAGGCACATCTATGAATTACGTCGTTAGCAATGGAGGACAGATGCTTCATCTCTTGTTAGTATGGAGAGAAAATGAAGGGAGAGAGATGTTAAAGGGCTTAACATGACTATCAGACACTTACGGTTAAGAAGGGAAAGGAGACTGAGACACGTTCAGTTCTATGGCTGCCACGTGGAGTTGGCCATGCACACTCTAGCTGCCACGCATTTCACCACACTCTTTGCTTAGCCAACAAGACGTGTTATGCATGCTTGCTTTTTAATTTCTTCTTATACATAAGAGACCATTCAAAATGAGGTTTTTAATCCTTGCATTATTTTTAAAGATTGCGTATATAAACCAACTATTGTATTTGCCTTGGTCTCCTACAATTTTTGAAGTGAAAATTAACACTGGAGTTGGACACACGTCTCAAATAAGGTGTTTTTAACCTTTTATTCATTTCTTTCCTCCCGAATGCATTAAATTAAAGCTCCAAACCACATTGTTAAGAGCGCTTGGTCCCCTTTACTACTTAGTTGGAGATTTACTAATGATGTCCAACTAATATGAGTATATTGCAACCCAAGAAGAGATGAGAACTTGTTCCATTCCATAATTATGATGAAAAATTACACCTGAAATGTTGGTGATTTGCTATCAAAACAAAGCTCACAGCTCAAATTGGTTACGTTGAACTTGAGACAGTCCTTTATTCCTAATCTACCTCCTACTGTACGCCAGAGTACGAACGAGTGAGCTAGACTTGTACGAGAGTTTCATACCAATCCAGACATGATCTGATACAATGACCCTAACAATAGCCGCTTCCAGGATTTAATTTCATGGTGAACTCTAGGGATTTGTCTGCTATTCATTGAATTAATTCAACAGAAGATGAATCAGGGTAGTAACTAGGAAAATTATTCATGATTTCACTGAGTCCCCTATTAAAGTGGAAGACCACGAGTTGTCCTTGATCAATGCCTAAACCTTAGTTCGTATCACTACCGCATCAAGTGCTTTAGGCAACGGGCAAAAGTGTACATATATATAAACATAATTATCGTTGCCTTTTTATTAAGACAACATAATTCATATTGTTAAAAAATGTGACGCTACTATAAGTATAAGACAACATAATTTTTTGATTAGGTAATAAATTGAAAAATGTTGCTTTAAGTTTTGACTAAGATAATACATTAGTTTCAAACCATGGCAACACTATTAAATAGATATTAAAACACGTTAAATTCTTTTTAGGCAACAATGTTAAAAAGATAAGGCAACAAAGTGAAATTTTCAATTTGTAACAATAAAAGCAACAATTTATTCTTTTATTAACAATAATATTTAACATAAAAGCAAACTCTCGTCATTATGTAGGCAACATTTATACATACCCTAAAAGCAATATATAGATATTAATATACATTTTAATTGCGTACGTACTATCAAAGGTAAATGACCAAAAAACTGCATTTATATATAATATATAGTCTATAAGAACTTTAAAAGTTCAACATTTAACATATTCAAAATACAAAAGCAAATTACATGTGCTTTTATTGTTACGGAATACAAAAGCGAATTCTACAATCCTCAACAATTGCAAGGAAAATTATATGTGCTTCAACAACTCTTCAGCAATTGTTGAGTTTGAAGTTAGTGACAAGTTTCTCCACATTGGCTCTGTAAACTTTCTCAAAGTCCTTTAGAAGTACAACGTATCTGTTTTTTCAGACTGCATGCATTCTAGCTTCTTCATAGATAGCTGCAATCTGTGAGCAAATATCTAGTTATGATGAGGACAAGATTCTATTCAATGTGAGATATTATGGTGGAAGCAGATACATCATTCCATATGTAACATCCCGCTACCTGTGTTGAGGCTAGAATTGTGATTTATAAGCAAATACTGAGAAATTAGGAAAATGCACATCATGCTTTAGTTAAATATGACATGCACATTTTTTTGCACATGAATATGATTATACATGCATTCATTGACATTTTCTGGTATAATTGATTTATAAATGTGATTAAAATGTGAATTGTGAGTTATTTGCGTTAAAAATTTATTTAGAGACCATTAGCATTATTTCAGACTTGATGGTGAATTTGAGGTACATTTGGACTAGGACAAATGCCAAGTGGTAGGATAAATTGATACATGAAAATTTTAGATGATTTAGTCT
>JAOQMS010000006.1:15426968-15450062 GCA_027563885.1 Erythroxylum longipes | reverse complement strand
TCAATTCCCTATTTATGAGGGCTTACACTGGAAATTTTCACTTCCTTGACTTTTGACTCAAAAAATACAAAAATTTGTGGTTTAGATTGGGAGGATGAGCATATGAATTGAATGTCGAAATTATGTGCGAGATGTACGGGTTCCCAAAATCCTCCATCATTGACCATATAAAGATTTTCTTCCTTCCTAATACTGGCATGAGCTTACTGGAATTGAGCAATTCTATACAAAGAATGCTCGCAACAACATGATACTGAGACATCTTGTTACTGCACAAATTTATGTGTCAGCTAGTCTTTGACAAGACTGAAACCAATAAGTGTTCTTCTACCAAGGAACTCTTTATACTGTGGTGTATGGACCATAGTATTCCAGTATGCACGTCCACCTATGTGCTAAATGTCATTACTGCGACTCTGCGCAAGCAAAGCAACCATATCAGAATGGGATACATAGTGTCTGCCATTGCAGAACAGTTTGGTATGGAACAAAGGGGGTTAATAGTTCACCTCCTTAACTTCGTCAACCATCATCACTTATTTTGATTTGATATCATCCATTCCACAAACATGAAACTTAGGGATATCAGCCAAAAGACATATGTTTAGATCAGGGCAAGTCAGGTGAGTTCAAGCTCAGTGCCACCTTGGCAGGCACAAGAGGAATCCACCAGTGAAGAATCCAAGGAAGAAGAGGAAAAAGAATAAGGTTAGAAGAAGGTTTTGGATGCAATCATGAGACTAAAAAGACACTTACAGAGATGGCACGCACATAACAACACTAGAGCCGGGATATCCAACGGATCCATCAGTATTTCGAGTCTCAAGGCATTCATTTGCTGCCTCCAACACCATCACCATCTCCATCTCTTTAGAATTTATAATTAACGCAATTTTTTATTTTTTCTTTCTTTTTTCCAAATTAGCCTTCAGTTCTATTTTTATGTTGTTTTTATTTATTTCTATTTTCTTTAAATTCTTTCTGTTTTTTGATTTATGTGCTTGTTTGTGCCTCCTTCTTATATTGAGGACAATGTATTATTCAAGTATGGGGAGGGATTCTATGTTTTTGCTTTTGGATGTGATTTTGCATACTGTATGATAATTATTATGTTGCATTGTACAAATTGTTTGAACGTGTCAATGACTTAGATTAGTGAAATTTGTTTAATTTTGAACATAGTCTAGTAGGCTGTGGATGATTATTAGCTCACAAAATTAGTGAATTAGGGTTTTTGGATAAATATACAACTTAATTAGGAGTGAGTGTAAATTTAACACCCTCTAAGTTGTCACTGTAACATCCCATTATCCCATGATTAGGGTTAGAACCCTAGGATACTATATATAAGGGTTTATTGAGAATTTAGAAGTGCATTTCATGCATTATATGGCATACACATGCACGTGAATAATGTTGTCACTCATGAAGATAATTTTACATGCATTCATCGACATTTTTCCAAGCATAAGTGATTTTAATGTGATTAAAGTGTGAATTATGGATTTTTCTTGAAAATTTAATTGGTGTGTATTAGAATTAATTTCGTATTTTAATTACAGACATTTCAGATATTTTAGAAATTATAAAAAATTTGGGGCATTTTTAGACTAGGAAAAATATAGAAATAAGATACAAATAAAATTATTGACAAATGGACTAATTATGGAGTGACAAATGGATCAATTAATGTGTGACAATTGGACAAATTACTATGTGACATGTTGACCAATAGCTAAGTGACATTTGGTAGCTTAACAAGATGACAAATGTAAGACATACATGAGAGACATATGGCATTTCATAATGGAGCCACCTAGTCATTTAGGAAATATGTTTCTGTAGTTCCTTTCTTTGGCTTCACCAAAATTCTCCATCACCAAAAACCTCCCTTCTTGCTTATCCATCATCGAATCATAGCTTGTTCATATGTCTTTGGTGTTTACTTAATAGACATTGCAAAGTCTTCAACTATTTAAGGTTTTTGATTGTTGCTGAAATCTCTCAATTGCTTTCCCGCCATTTCTGGAATTTTGCTAAAGAGAGTGAAGCTTAAGACAAGTAAGTTATGCTTTGAGTTTTATGGTAGTGTAAATGACTTTTGATGATGATTTAATGTTTGAAAATGGATGCACGTGTGAATGGTGTAGCAAGATGAATAGATGCATGTGTGAGTGGTGTAGGAAGAAGCAATTTCTGAGATACAAGTAAAGTGATGAAGGAGTTAAATCAGTAGAAAATGTGCAGAAAGTGTATAAAGGATTGTGATCATTGAAGTTAAATGAAGATTAGTAAAGTGTAGAAAAAGTGATATTTAAAAGTATGAATTAGGTTCTGTTTTTGTGCTGTGATTATTCATAAACTTGTAAATTGTTTATAGAGATTACTGAACTAAAAATTTGGGTATAATTGAATCGTCAATGTGGAAGGATAGAGAAATGATAGAGAAGTAATAGAACATTGCAATGAATTATGCTGGAGTATGTTATATGCAGTGTTTTACTGAACATACATTTGTATTTTGGCCATAACTTGATCTGTGAATATTCAAATTAGATTGATTTTGTTTTGAGTAAACTAGAGACATATGGCTTCATTTTTCATGAAGGAATCGAATTTGAAATATGTCCTTAAGAGTCTTGGAATTTGGCTTGAAGTTGAAAATTGTGTTCTGTTAAGGTATGAGAATAATATAGAGTATTTTGATTATAACTTGCACGATACTAAACCAAAATGTATGAATTTGATGTCATTAGAAACGTAAGACATAAAGGAAGATTTTCTTAGAAGAAAGTGTTGCCTAAAAACTTCTGTTTCTAGGTCAAAAATGGATATAAAGAAGAAATAAAACACAGTAGGTCATGGTCGTGCATCTGCATGATTGCAACTCTGCTGAAGAATGATGGAAGTCGCGATTGTACAGAGAAGAAGAAAAGTAGGGATCATGCATAAGCACGATCGCGAGCTGACAGACTTTATAACAGGGTGGTTTTTCGGATGTTTTTAACCTAATTCAAGTAAGGATGTTACCATATAAGGCATATAGGTTTAAATAAGCTCTTAAATGAATTTAATTGATGTTGAATGAAGGGATTAAAGTGAATAAAAGGGTATTAAGGATTAAAAAAATGTTTTGAAGCTGTTTTAAATTGTTTATGAAGAGTATTACAGAAACATACCTAAGAAATTGTCATTGAACATACATGATACATGACACATTCATAAATGTATTTATGACTAATTATTCTTATGAAAATGCCAATGAGTGACATATAAATGTTTATGATTGCATATAGAGGATCACGTCGAGTGACCGCTTTCAGACATTGCTAGGACTTCAAGACAATAAGCTTAAGGGAGCATTTGTGAGTCAACCTAGATGATCTTCCTAGGACTGATTGATTAATTCTATTCAACTTCCAATTATTGAACTGTTTGTGATCTGTATATGAATTCTAGACTTTAATGGTCCAAGAAGTTTGATATTTAGGAATGTATTGGAAGTGTTCTAATTGAATTTGAAATTTGAATGATATCTATTTGCTACTGAACTCTGATTGATTTTTGAATACTTAACAAAAGTTGAATGCCGAACTAAGGTCTGATGAGTATAAGATTTTGTCTGTGCATCATATATGAATGCTATTCTTGGCATATTCTGTTATCTGATGCAATAAATTAAATGCATGATCAGTTAAAGGCATTGTGATTAGAGTAGCCAATCTGAAAGAGCTTTAAACTGAAAATTCTACACGTAGAGCTTTGCTCCGTGATTTCTGTATCTGACTGAGCATAATGGGCCAATATCTGTGTCTATATTTGAAAGGCACTCGGTTATAACAAATAATAACAAATCTAGAGTTTCATATGCATCTGCATTTGCATATTTATGATTATGAAATATATGCTTGTGAAATCTTTTCTGAAGTTGTGATGTTAAAATGATATGCCATAATAATGTGATTGGTTTGGTTGTTCAAGTTCTGAAAGAATATATGTGATGAGTATGAAATTCATTATGTCTTGTTGTGATGGAAAATGTTGTGAGTTTGGTTGGTTGTATGATATTTGTGTGGTTGCTTGGAGTGAGATCATTAATGATGGTTCACTCATTGAGTTCGCAAAACTCAACCTAATTGTAGCATTGATATTTTCAGGTACAAGACAGGAGACCTAGTTTCTATGATCTTCTAGAAGAACATTTTGGATAACAATATGGGTCAAAGGTCTGTTAGATGGCATTTGAGGAGTTGAAGTTGTTTTTAAGTAGTTTACTTATGACATATAGAACTTATGTATAAAGGTTGTAAATATTGGTTTTTAATGTCTTCTATGTAAACCTTTATGAATGAAATGGAAAGGTTAGGTTTTTAAGTATTGTATTTTCTTTATGATGCCATTTAAAAAATTAGGTTTGATCCAACATACCATTGTCATAGGATATGTACTTGAATATCTGCTAGATGTTCAAGTATGTACTCTAAAGTAGTGGGATGCGACAGTCATATTCATTCATAATTTCAGCCCCTTTAACTTAAGTAGCTTGACTAGTATTTTTCATGAAAACAAATAGTTAAAAGTAATAAGGCAGGCAAAAAAATGTTAATAAATCACAATTTTGCTGACCTTTGGGTTATGAATAGAGCTACTAGCCAATTGAAAATGTGATAATAGATGAGTAACCAGATCGACAAGCATCACAAATGTGTGCCTTCGCGTCAAAAGGGTATAATGACATTTCAACCAAGTTGTTAATAAATGACTTAGTCAAGTTGTTAATAAAACATTCATCACTAATGTTTGCCTCTAAGTAAAAGACTAAGTCTATGGTTTAAAATTAAATGATAAAAAAGTGTTTAATAAAAACCTACCGGACTTGTAATAAGCTTGAATTTTCATGAAAATATACTTAAGAGCAGTTACAAAGTCTGAAGGACCAAAGAATTATTAATGTGTGTGTACAATTAAAAAGGGTAATTTAATTAGCACTTAGATCCTGATTAACTTGCATGTTTAGTTCAAAGACTTAGACAAAAATTTTGTAGGTTAACGATTAGATATAACTTGTCAGATTGTGTTCAAGATTAAATTTATTTCAAATTTTTGCATTGTGTACTTCGTGTTTATGTGTTTGTTATGTTTTTTGTTTTGTTTGCTTGATGACAAGCAAACGTTTAAGTGTGGGGATGTTGATAGTTTTCATTTGCATTGTGTTTTAGGACTTAAATTGTTATGTATTTAGTATGAATTTGAGTGTTGAGTATGTATTTAGGTTTTAATTGTGTTAGTTTATGTGTTTAAGTGTTTTTTTATGGGTTAGTATGAGTCTTTGAGCTTAATTGTTATATTTTTAGGTGCTTTTATGTGTTTGTTAGTGTTTCAAGGTAAATGACAAAGAATGAAGAAGTTGCGAGGAGTTTTTGGGCCAAAGACATAGACCACAATCGTGACAAAAAAGGATGAGCCAGAATAGCCAGGCCACGATCATGCACTTTGGCCAATAGTCGTGAAAGATAACTTCCATTAAGGCCACGATCGTGCATATTGGGCCACAATCATGACAGAAAGGTCTAGGCACTAGCCACGATAATGGCAGGCAAGGCCACAATCGTGGCCTACATCAGGCTAGAACAAAAACTCAAATTTCACAAGATTTTTCAAACTCTTTCTACCCTGAATTTAACCTAGAATGTCTAAAGTATAAATATATCAGTATAAGATGCAGCAACCTTGGAGAGTCTGAAAAGAGAGCATTCAAGTCGGCCACATTTTGAAAAAAAACCTAGAGAGTTATCAAGAAATTGAGGAAGGAAATGAAGGAAGAGAGTCACAAAGACGAGTTGACGTAATGTACTTCACAGAACAGGTGATTTCTCGCGGTCGTTGCCTCCACAAATCCATTTTGATAGTATTTCTATATTTATTTCAATTTTATGGATGTATGAAATTGGGATGATCATTGAAATTAACTATTGTAGAGTGTTGATTCATGTTTAAACTCACCTTTAGGTTTTTAGTCCATGAGATTAACAAAGTTTGGTTGATTGTTTTTTTATTGATTTAATTGTGATTCAATATCTATTCGTAATAATTTGACAATAAACTGAGAGGGTGAGCCGAATGAAAATAATTAAATTAGGCTAATGAGAGTTAGGTAATTTGATAGGTAGAGAATTGAATCAAACTGGTAGAATTGTGTAACGAGAGATCGAGCAAAGGTTTTGGGTTAATTGTGAATTGAGGGATAACAATTTCATAATTTAAATTAAGAATTATCAATTAGGGTTAAGGATTATAACTCGAAAGGGAGTAATCTACCCTAGGACCGTCTAGAACCATTAATTCAATAATTGCATAATCAGTTAGATTTTCATTAATTTCAAATTAAGACCCCCTTTATCTCACTTGATAGTTTCTAGGTTGGTTTTAGGATTGGTTTGTGTGACTTGTTTTCTTAGTTAGATTTCTGCAATTCAATTCTTGAAATAAATTATTTGATTGGTTTATTTCTGCATTTTAAATTATTGTAGTTTAGTACGACTTTAGATTTTTGGACTAGCTTAGCCTCCTCGTGCGATTGATACCTTAGGTACTACATGAACAACCTGTGCGCTTGCAAAATTTACCAAGGTTAATAAATATTAAAACTTAGCATGTGTAACCTTGTGATTAAAGTTAACACTTTAACCATACTCTGAACCAAGTTGGGTATAGAATGGTGAAAGGACGAATTACACAGGAACATTGTCTATGGAAGGGTTCTTAGTCAAACCATTGACTTTCTGATCAATTAGCGGTTATGATGTGTTGCTAGATATTTCTTATGACTTGTTTGAATTAAGCATTAATTCAAGTGGCCAACATATCCAGGAACTTAATGGGTCACACATATTGGAGATACAAAGAATGAGTAAATTGGTTTTGGATGAGGATCCAAAATATGAGAGATGCATGTATAAGCTACAAACCATTGATGTTGGTGGTTAAAGGGATGCCAAAGGGTGTCAAAGACACTCCATTTACTTGAAAAGTTGTAAGAAAAAAGTGTCTTGTTGTGAATTATTCACCATCTTTTAAAATACTCTCCCAAAAAATACACCACACAGCTAGCAATTTATGTGTGTTCTAGCCATTCTTGCTAAGAGCTTTCAGGCTTCACTCTTCATGTGGATATCATTAAAGACATCCTCCTTTATTCGTTATGGTTTACAATAAACCGAAAAGGTGAAGACGATGAAGAATGAAGGAGATTGTAAGGTACACATCTTAAGTTCATGTTTTTTTTAACTACATCTAATGGCACATGTTTGATTATGTATTTTCTGGGTTTTGTTTTGTTTTCCACTGTGTATTCTGATAGTTGATGCATATGATGCATGATTGGAATCCATTATAGTTAACTCTATTATATCCTATAAAGAGAACTGAACAGAATTATTTTAAGCTAAAATTCAATACAAAAATTAAACACCATAATTTCACTTAATCTTTTATCAGTCACCAGTTAGTCGTTATTATCATGCAAGTAATGGATCTTATTAAAATTCCTTATTTCTCATACTGAATGCTGAAAAAACTTGATGTTAGAATGTACTTGTTTTATCTATAAGTTTTTTCCTTTTGCATTAGTAACGAGTTATGATCTCTTGTAGTTCTCAAGTTTTCTAATCTCTTTAGAATTTAAAGGATGATTCTACAGAGAAATATAGCTAGCATTATAAACTTTACTTAGCTCATCCTTGACCTTTTGTAGCTTCTATACTGTAGGAGAAACTCAGGAATTAAGAAATTGCTTTAATTTCTAAGGATCTGGAGTTTTCTCATAATTTGGTAAGATTTATTACCATTAATATTACTTTTCGAAACATCCCTAACCAAATTCATGAACCTATCTTTCTTAGAGAGAAAACTGAAAAACCTAAATGGGACATTGAGCTTCTTCATGGGCGAAAATCATCAACTTCCAAGTAAAAGTGGGCATAGCACAAAGTAGGGCCAATTACAACATGAGAGTTAGGAACACCTTATCTGGCTTTGGTTAGTCAAGATTTTGTTAAACGTTTATTGATTAAGGCTCCATGCATTTATTTATTTCTCTAAGTTAAAAGATTGCTATTAAACTTCATGTTAGTGACATCCACCTTAGTAATCACCCCATCTAACTCCTTACCCATGTTGGAATGTTTTACTTTGTCACCCTAAGCTTCAAAAGGAAGCAATAGATAATTAAAGTCACCTGCTACAATCAAATGGCCTATCATTAAGTTTCTAATACTTGAAAGATCTTCCCATAATTTGACTTATTTTTACATCTCCATTATATACGTGGCCATAAAGAATTTGATAAGCCAAATGAAAATTTTAATGCAATTTTATTGAAAACTTTTTCTAATCATGATTGGCATGGTTGAAACACCATCCTAACCTTTTTATGAGATGATAAAAACCTTGTCATGAAAACCTATAATTACTTAAGTTATAATTTCACTGGTTATGAGTTATAATTTCACTATTTATTAGCATCATTCAGAAGTTTAATGCATTGCTAAAATCAAAATTAGAGCAGAAAATTTTATTTAATCTCACATTATTTATGTAATTGTTTTTACCAATTCACAATACATGGACTACTTACCCATTCATAAATCAAATTTCAAGAAAATTCAAAATTATGTCAAAATTATATAGTTTTTACTCAACTTTTTTTCCAAGCATCATTTCCTATTTAGAAAGTTTCAACTAAACTACTTATCAATGTTCATATTTGTTAATATAAAGATAAACATATTTTTGACTAATAAGCTAATCACATCTTAACGCTTAAGTTATAAATTTTCTCAATTTAAACAATAAATAAAAATGAAAATTCCAAAAATAAGGGGAAACTAAAGAAATTTGAATAAGTAGTACTACCCTAACAATGAAAGGCTCTACTGTTTTAGTTTAAGAAGTATGAACTTATGGTGGGTATTCTTAAATCCCCACATTTAAACCTTTGCTTGTCGTCAAGAAAAACTAAAAGCACAAACACAAACAAAACATGTAATTATACACAATGTAATTATATAATTATTCACAATGTAATAATTGTATAATGTCATCAAATATCATGGAATTAACTTACCTCAAACATCAACCACTTAAAAACTGCCAACATATTAACCTATTCCATTCATATTTAATTTCTTTAATTTGAATATACATATCAATCAAAATATTGACATCCTAGTTATAACATCCCGTTTTCCTCATGCCAAGGGTTAGAACCTAAGATTACTACATAGTAGCAACAATATCGAGAAGTTAGAAAGTGCATTTCATGATCATGCATAGTATAGAATACACACATACATGTGAATATTAATTTTTGCACACATTAAAATGATTGTACATGTATTCATTGACATTTTTCTGGGTATAATTGATTTTTATGTGATTATGATATAAATTGTTGATTAATTTTCTTAAAAATTGATTTGGGGAGTTTGAATATTGATTTAGAATTTTTGTTGAAATTTGAGAAATTTTTGAAATTTTGAAATTTTTTTTACTAAGAAAAATGCCAAGTGGCAAGACAATTGATAAATGGTAGTAGAAATAAGAGTCAAATGTAGATGTAAATTTTCGTAAATGACATAAGGATTTAATGAAAAGTGTCATTGAAAATTAGGAGCCAATTGGATTAGAAATTGAAGACAAATGGACTAATTATTAAAAAGGACCAAGTGAGACCTATATGAAATGGACATGTAGCAAGTGAAAAGTGTCACTTTCCATACCATGTCTTAATCCACGATTTTTCTTCTAATTGAAAAACCACTTAATTATTTTTCATTATTACTTTTTCTTCTTCTCTTTGTGACCTTTCTCTTCTCTTCTTCACTTCCACGATACTCACCCAATCATCCTCAACATTGAAGCTTACTCTCACCCTTAATTTGCTACCATCATTTTGTTGTCTCCTTCATTTCGCACTAAAGACCTAACCCTACCACCTTTGATTGATGATGATCATGTAGCTTAAAGAGTTAAGGTTTCTTAGTGATTTTAAAGAACTTGGAGTTTTATTAAGTAAGTTACATTTTTGTCTTCATGGGTAGTTACAAATGAATCAAATATGATGAATGATTTGAGATTGATGGACATAATCATGAAATTTTATATATATGCCTTAATGTAGGTGTAATAATAAAGAGATTATGTTCTAAATTTTAGTGTGTTAATGTTGTTCATGAGTTGTTAATAAAAAGCATTTATAATGATAGATTAAGGGATGAATGATTATGAAAAGGAAGTTAAAATATGATGATTTATAGATGAAGAAGTAAATAGGGTTATGTCTTGCTTTTTTGTTATGATGAGTGATAATTTATGAGTGCGCTGATTTTGAGATGATTAAAAATGAAAATGGTGTTTGAAAAAGTGTTAAAAGTTGAAAAATTAAGAAATGTGATCATGTTCTATTTTTAGTGTGATAGTGAAAGTAAGGAATTGATGAATGAATTTATGTGTCGTGTTCTTATTTTGAGAATATTAAAATCATGAATATAGGTATTGTGGATAAATTAGATTGAGAATTTATGGTATAAGAAAGGTGTGGAGTGTTATTCTTGAAATGAGAATTAGGTATAATAATGAAAGATGATGAAATGGTTTATTTTTGTATAATTAATGAACTTAAGTTATGAGTTATATTATGAATGCTATTGTGATAGTTTTGAGGTAAAAATGAAGAGGTTATGAATCCTAAGTGATGAACTATGGAAAATGAATTGTTCAATTCATTATGAATGAGATATATTATGGAAAGAGTTAGGATTTTATTTATGATAAGATTAAGTTGTCATCGAACATGCATTGTACTTAACATATATACATATGTTCATAAATGAGTACTTTTGTGATGTGCAAAGTTATAATGTTTGTAAATGTGTTTTGCATGATATGGAAGAGCAAATAAAGTGACCACACCCAGCTATTGCTAGGACCTCGAGGCAATAAATTATCTGGAGCAAATTGTAAGTAACCTTGATGGTCTCACGTTAATTAATTGTTTTGTTTAGAATTCTATTTTAAATTATTATTTGATGTGAGCGTGTTGATTTCGAACATTGAATGTCTGCGGCGTTTGATACATGACTATAACATTGAATGTCCGCGGCGTTTGATACATGAGTATCATATTGGAAGTGGTCAATAGATGTGAATTGGACATAATAAGTGATACTTAACTTGATTGTTAAATGCCAGACCAAGGTTCAATGGAAAATGTGAATATGAATGTAAAAGCAAAAAAATTGACCATAAGCGATTGATTGAATACATGTGATGCATTTCACTACATGAATGCATGATAATATAAAAGCAGTTGTGACCAAAGTCGCCAATAAAAAAGAGTATAAAGCTTAGAATGTGGTAAGAGCCTCCAGCTCAATATATATAATGAGTCCTTTATCTCCAACGGATAAGGGACAGTTATTAATAAGCCTGGCATCCACAATGGATACAGGACAGTAAAAAAGGCACTTAGTCATAACAACTTAATAATTTGAAAGTGAGTCTCACAAGCATTGAATATACACTTGATACAAAGGTTTTGAATGATTGAAATGTCTTGTGAAATTGTGTTGAATGGGAAATGTGAAATTTGTGAATTAAGTGTTTTGCGATGTTACATGATAATAAATTAAGTAATATGAATTATGTGGTCATATGAATTGAATGTTAATTGTTTTGTTATGGGATAAGAGTGAATCATTAAAGATGGTTAACTTACTGAGTTCGCAAAACTCACCAAAATTGCAGCATTGACTTTTCAGGTATGAGAAAGGCAACTTAGTTACTAAGACATTCTAGAAGAAGCTTATTACTACTTTTGGATAGAAGAAATGACTCAAAGGTTAGTCAGCTAGGACTGAAAGATTTAAATAGAATTTTTGTATATTTCCTCATACATGTAGCATATGTTTGTAAACAGAGCTATAAACTTTGATTAGCTATTGATAATGTACATATAGGGATGATGTTTGTAATGCTACAATGTATATTTTGTTCTATGAAATGAAATGAGGAAATTTTATTTTAGAAATTGTGTTAATTGTGTTTTAAATTATGATGTAATGAGATTAATGAAAGTGATCTAGCTAGCGCATTGCTTCTATCAGGTATACGTTTGAACATCTGATGGATGTACGGGCATGTGTTAGATGGGAGTGGGGAGCTTAGCATGCATATAGGAACATTAGGTATAAAATATCGTGAGAAATATGGATAGTGATAAAATTTCTTGTCTATTATGGGTCATCTGCAGTAGGTGATCAAGTTGGAATGTCAACTGACATAAATGACCTAGAATAAATAGGAGTCAGTAGAGAGTCCTCCGTATCTCGACCTGAGAGAATGCCTCCGAGAATTCTCGAAAAAAGGAAAAGGAGGTACGATAAACTATAAAAGCAGGGGGCTATGCACTTCTATGGAAGTACAGACCCTGAAGAGGCCAAAGGATGGCTGGAGAGAACGGAGAGACTCTTCGATCAGATTGATTACGAGTCAGATGAGAAGTTCAACTATATGGTTTCCATACTACAAGGCCCAACGTACCAAAGGTGGAAAATAGTTCTAGGCAGTACCATCAGACCTTGTAACTTAAAGTGGGAAGACTTTTTGAAGGTCTTTAAGGAAAACTACATGCCCAAGTTTTACCTAGACAAAAAGATGAAGGAATTTCTTGATTTGAAGAAGGGAAGTTTATCTATGGCAGAGTATGAGATAAAGTTTAATAAACTGATGGGTTACGCTACTGCCTTTATTTCTACTTAGGAGGAAAAGTGTAGGAGATTCAAATATGGGCTAAACATAGAGATTTGGAAGAGCTTATCCATTTCTAATTTGGGTAGTTTAATGGAACTACAAGCTACCTCGATCCGAATAGAGCAATTGTTGAATAATATTTGGCCAGAACATAGATCAGAGACTAGAATGAAGAGGCTCAATAAATCTTAGGGTAGTTCTAGTAAAAGGTTTAGCAAACGCCAAAATAGATCTTTTCGACCATCGGCTCGATAAAGACAATCAGGTTTTAGACAGAGGGGTAATTTTGTAGAGGTGCAGTATCGACTCAGTTACCCAATTGTGAGCATTGTGGGAAGAAGCATAGTGGTGAATGCTAAAAGTTGAAAGGAGCTTGCCTTCGACACGTCTCTTCTGATCATCAGATCAGGGGAGCACAGTCTAGAATAAGAGGAGGAGTAACTGAAGCTACTATTCAACAGAGCTGAGCTAGTGGGTTTGGACAGAGAGACTGTGGTAGAGGCAGGATGAGTTCTCGAATGTGTTTCCTACTGAGCTATCCAGTTTACCTCTAGATAAGGAAACGACGTTCACGATTGACTTAGTTCTGGGTGCTGCTCCTATATCCATTCCTCCATATAGGATGGAACCTAAGGAACTAAAGGAGTTGACGGCTCAACTCCTATATCCCGACCTCTATCTCTTACTTGGATGCAGTGGCTATACTCCCGTTAGCCGAACGAGGTAACTCTTTTGAGCCTGAAAAAAATATTACAAATTTTGGGTGAGTTTTACGAACTCAACGAGTGACTATCCTCAGTGGCTCACTCAATCACATAACACATACCATTCACATATTTTCACATAATTTACATCACTTCATTTAACATATGGGATCACATTCAGGAAATTCAATTTAATCATTTCAATCATTTAAAAAAATACACATGTCACTTATAATGCAATGTGCATGAGACTCACTTTCGTTCATTACTTTGTTAAGACCGAGTGCCTATAACTGTCTTATATCCATTATGGAAATCATGCTCATTGATAACTGTATCGTATCCATTGGGGATACCAGGCTCATTTTGCATAGTAAGCTTTTGGCTTTTATACACTTTCTAAGCTTTAAGCTCTTTCTCACAATTTGAGCTTTAAGCTCCTTTTCACAATCTGAGCTTTAAGCTCTTTTTCACATTCTGAGCTTTAAGCTCTGCTTTATTGGCTACTCTAGTCACAACTGCCTTTATGTTTCACGCATTCATGTAATGGAATGCATCACATTCACATATTTTCAATTAGTCACATGATTTCGGATTCACAATCACTTTCACATTTATCATCGGACCTTAGTCTGGCATTTAACAATTAAGTTGAAAATACACTTATTTCTTCTCATTGACATACAAGTAGCACCTCGATATCACATTAATGCATCAAGACTTGGACCTTCATTGTCTAGCATCAATATAAGCAAATCACATTCATATCAATTATATTCACATTGCATAATAATCATAACTGTAGTCATTCAATGCAGAAATTGAAATCAGAACAAACAATGAAATGAGACCATCTAGGTCAACTCACAGTACGCTCCAGATTAGCAATTGCTTCCAAGATCTAGAAACATCTGAATGTGGACATTTATCCTAGACATCAAAATTATGCAATACACACATTGTACACACATTACTAATTGCACAATTATAAGTATTCCTTTACACACAAATGTGTATGTGAAATATGTACAATGCATGCCCAATGACAATCCCGGGTATCGTTTTATTATTCTCTTCATACAAACATCCATATTTCTAAACTCACATAAGTATCATTTATACTTATGGTTTATACTTCAATAAAACCATTAAAATCAAAATTCATAACTCATTTCGTCAATTTAGATTTTTCCTAAGTATACCTTCAGGTCTACTATTCATGATCAATTTGGCTGCAAAAATGAAATAATTAGGCAATACTTTCTTCTAGAAAATTTCTCTCCTACCTCTTAAGTTTCTAATGACTCCAATATCATTCAATTCTAGTTCAGTACTCAGAAAGTTATATGCCAAATAGTGTAGACTAAGCACATTAGAAATTCAACTAATGCATGATCATGCTGTCAAGTTATATAACTCATATTTATCAATTACAATATCCAAAAATTACAAAATTTATATCAATTGAAAGCTAAGAGAATAAGTTATAAATTTTGTGAAGACACTTTTGTCTAAGTCAGTATAGATCAATACAGTTTATTCGATAACAATAGGATATGATTTTCGTCTTGGGTAGTGATATAGCCTAAGCTAAGACTCAATTTCAAGCTAGATTTTGAAATTCTTAGAGATAGAATACAAATTAGATTTGTTAAGAATATTTGTATCCCTATTCTTCTATTTTCATCCAAATAAGAATCATTCCATTTTGGTAACCACAGAACAAGTTATGTCTAAAATACCGAAGTATGTTTAGTGAAAATACTCCAGTTATGAAATTCCATGACTCCTCATCAATTTTGTCTCAAATTTATCACTCAATCTCTCCCAAATGATTTAATATGGCTATAATTTTTAGTGGATATGTAGAACAACGTGTTTTGAGTCTGTTGGTTCAAATCTTAAGTCATTTAAAGGTCGGGAGAAGAAGTTATCAACAAAAGATCAAAGGATGTTCAAAACAGTCCCTCCTAAATAAGGGAAGTTGCGATCGTGTCATCACGATCACGACCTATTATGTTCTCTTCCTTCATTTCTTTCTTTTTTGCCATTTTTGATTTTAGACAAAACTTTCTTCTAATAAAGTGTTCCCCTATGTCTTATGTTTCTAACGACATCAAATTCATACATCTTGGCAATACTTTTTTCTAGAAAATTGCTCTCCTAACTCTGAAGTTTCTAATGATTCTAATATCATTCAATTCAGTTTAGTACTCTGAAAGTTATACTCCAAATAATGTAGACTAAGCACATTAAAAATTCAACTAATGCATGATAATGCTATCAAGTTGTACAACTCATATCTCTAAATTACAATATCCAAAAATTACAAAATTTATATCAATTGAAAGCTAATAGAATAAGTTATAACTTTTGTGAAGACACTTTTTTTCTGATTCATCCTACATCAATATAGTTTATTCTATAACAACAGGACATGATTTCTGTCTCGGTTAGTGATATAGCCTAAACCAAGACCCAATTTCAATCCAAATTTTGAAATCCTTAGAGATAAAATCAGAATTTGATTTCCTCATAAACATTGTAGCCCTACGTCTCTATTTGTCTCCAAATTAATAATCATTCCATTTTAATAACCACAAAACATGTTCTGTCTAAAATACCAAAGAATGTTCACCGAAAATACTCCAGTTATGAAATTCCATAACTCCTCTTCAATTTCGCTCAAATTTATCACTCAATCTCTCCCAAATGATTTCATATGGTTATAATTTTTTGTGGAGATGTAGAACAATGTTTTTCGAGTCTATTGGTTCAAATATCAAGTCATTTGGAGGTCGGGATAATATGTTATGAAAAAAGATAAAAGGATATTCAAAATAGTCCCTCCTTTTTTTCAGAGTTTTAGAGTCGCGATCGTACACTTTCTTCCTTCAACAGCAGATTGGAGATTGTGCTTTTTTCAACTCAGCATGATCGCAACTTTCCACATGCTTTAGCAGAGTTGCAATCGGGCTTCAGTTTGATCGCGCCCTGCTGTGTTCTCTTCCTTTTTTTATTCTTTTCTTGCCATTTTTGACTAAAAACCAGAAGTTTTCAGACAAAAATTTCTTCTAATAAAATGTTTCTCTGTGTCTTAGGTTTCTAACAACATCAAATTCATACATTTTGATCCCGTATTGTGCAAGTTATGGTCAAAATACTCCATACTATTTCTTATACCTCAACAAAACACTATTCTCAATTTCAAGAGAAATTTTGATACTCTTAAAGACAGAATTTAAATTTGATGTCTTCATGAAAATGTAGCCTTACACCTCTATTTTAATATAAATTAAGAATCATCTTATTTGGATAACTAAATATCAAGTTAAGTTTAAAACATAGAAGCATAATCAGTGAACATGTCACAGCTACATTCTCCAGCACTCATCTTCCAATTTTCCAAATTTCATAACATCCAACCTCATGCACCCAACACATCTTGTACAAAGATCACCCTTTCTACTTCATTTACTGTTCATTATCAACTCCATTCCATCTCAATATCATTCACAAACAGATCAAAACCAAATATCAAAAACATCACATATTCATGCATCTTCTTCATTTTTGCGTTTCTTCACTTTCATTTTTCTACATTTCTATTTTCTGCATTCTCATTAATTTCTTCCTTTAACTATCATTTAAATCATTCATTCTCATTTCCAAAAATTACCATATACCTATTCCTTGCCTCTAAATTTATTTTTTTTTCATTTGTATTAACACCTAAGATTTTGCGTGAACAATAGTGAAGACCAATATACATGTATATCAACAGTAACAAAAACAAAGCATATATCTTTCATATCTCCAAAAATTTCTGCACTCTTTTTATTCATATTTTCATCGATCTTTCACTCTCAAAGATCATTTTAACATTATCTTATGACATTTTGATCATCAAATCTATAAAATCAACATATGCGGTATACCTTGGTTTTTTCACTCACGCTTCAGCATATGTACATTTTCATTTTATAACATCAATGGATAACTAACATGATGCATGTTTCATCTTATGCAATAATATAGAACCATAAAATGCTTACTTGTTTAAAGCTCTAAATCTTCAAAATCACTTGAACTCTAGGTTTCCAATATCACAAGATCATCCACATTCCAAGGTTGTAGGGTTAGGTTTCTTATGGTAAAAGAAAGGACAACAAAATGGGAGTAGCAATAGGTAGAGGAAAGCAAAGTGTAACTTTGGTGAAGGTTTAGTGAAATAAGATCCGAACAAGAAGAAGAAGCTTCAAGAAGAAAGCTACGAAGAAGATATTTTTAAGACAAGACAAATAGTGTGTTTGTCTTTCAAAGTTAAAGGAATAGTAGTAAACCTTTTAAGATCAACTTTACACGTGACATTTGTGACTCATCCATATTTTAAGGCTTTAACTAGTTCTCATTTAACTAGTCCAACCAACTACAATATTTTTACTGCAATTGTCTCCCAATTTTTTTTCAATATCAATTTTTTAAAAATTCTAAAGTTATCTATAAAATTCCTCCAATATCATTTGATTCTTATTTCTATTTCCATTTATAAATGATTTGACACTTGGAATTTTTCCTAAAATTCTCCAAAAATTCTAAATCAATACATATATTCTCCACGTCAATTTTCAATACAATTAATTCACAATTCACACATAATCATATTTATAATCAATTATACCCGGAATTCGTCAATGAATGCATGTACAAATATTTTCATGCATGCAAAAATTCAAGATCATGTGTGTGTATGTTAACAATATGCATGAGCATGAGATGCATTTTTCTAAATCTCTCATTGATCTCACATGTACCGATTTTAAGGTTCTAACCCCTAGTAGGGGAACGGATGTTACATATAGAGAAAGTGAAGATGACTCCGGATTCCGAGTTTGAGTTGAGGGATAAGACATTGTGGTTGAAACAGAGCTATGTATGCCTAATTTGGATGATCTGAGGAAAGAAATTCTATAGGAAACTCATATGGCCGCCTATGCTATGCATCCTGGTACTACCAAGATGTATAACAAGTTGAAGCCAAATTTTTGGTGGCACAAAATGAAGAACCAAGTGGCGGAGTATGTTTCTAAGTGTATGACATGCCAGCAGGCTATGGCTGAGCATCTGGCTTTAGTAGGGAAGCTACATTCGTTGCCTATTTCAGAGTAGAAATGGGAACGAATTACTGTGGACTTCATTATGGGATTGCCTAAGACTCTGAGGTAGAACAATGCTATATGGGTTGTAGTGGATCAATTGACTAAGTCGACCCATTTCTTATCAGTGAGAGAGAATAACTCACTAGATCAGTTGGCCCAGAGATATGTGAATGAAGTGGTTTGACTGCATAGGGTTCTAGTGTCCATTATATCGGTAGGGATTCCAAATTTACTTTGAGATTCTGAAAGAGCTTGCAGTTTGTTATGGGCACGAAGTTGAGTTTCAGTATTGTATTTCATCCTCAAACAGATGGACAGAGTGAGAGGACAATCAAAACTATTGAGGATATGCTTAGAGCTTGTGTATTGGAGTTTCAATGAGCTTGGGATTAGTATATAGCACTGATAGAATTTTCTTATAATAACTACTATCACAGTAGTATCAGAATGGCACCATATGAGGCATTATACGGAAGAAAGTGTCGATCACCTCTATATTGGGATGAAGAGGGCTTAAGAATGGTTAAAGGCCCATAATTGATTCAAGATACCGTGGATAAGGTGAAATTGATACGAAGCCAAATTAAAGCGGCGCTCAAGATAGACAAAAGAGTTATGTGGATCAACATTTACGGGATATGAAATACAGTGTAGGAGACAGAGTGTTTCTGAGAGTGTCACCATGAAGAGGAGTATTGAGATTCGGTAAAAAGGGAATGTTGAGCGCTAGGTACATTGGTCCATATGATATTATTGAGAGGATAGGAACTTTGGCATAAAAGTTAGCTTTGCCGAATGAGATGTCTCAGTTGTATAACGTATTTCATATGAGTATGCTTCGAAGATACCAATCGGATCCAACATATGTGATATCGGCTCAAGAGATTAAGGTTACTAGTAACCTGAGTTATGATGAGGAACGGATTAAGATAGTCGGATCTCATATCAAGCAGTTGAGGAATCGAGTCATTCCATTGGTAAAAGTACTTTGGAGGAATCACTCAACTGAGGAAGCAACGTGGGAAACGGAGGAGCATATGAGGAGATAATATCCCCACCTATTCGAACAATCAAGTAAGACTTTCGAGGATGAAATTTCTTTTAAGGAGGAGAAAATTGTAACATCCTGTTACCCATGTTAAGGCTAGAATAGTAAATATAAGAGATTATTGAGAGATTAGAAAACTCATTTCATGTTCATGCATAATATGACATATACATACACGTGAATATAGGTATTTTTACACATGAAAATGATTGTACATGCATTCATTGACATTCCGGGTACAATTGATTTATTTATGTGGAATGTGATTTTATTGAGAATTGTGGTTTATTTGTATTGAATATTATTTGGAGAGTGTATTTGTTGATTTAGAATTTTTGCAAAATTTTAGGAAAATTTTCCAAAATTATTGGATATTATTGAATTAGGAAAAAAATGCCACTTGGCAAGTAAATTGATAAATGGAAATAGAAATGAGTTAAATGATATTAAAGCATTTTATAGATGACTTTAGAATTTGTGAGAAGTTGCTATTGAAAATTTTAGTTATAATTGGAATAAAAAGATAAGGGTTATGGGACTAGTCCAATAAGGACTAGTTAGCTGGGAAACTAGCTAAGGTCTTAGAAATTGGACAAGTGTCCAAGTCTAAAATCACGTTTCTTCTATCTTTAAAAGACCAAGTCATTCTTTTTTTTTTCTTGTCTTATTTCCTTTTTTCTGGCTTTTTTCTCTAAGCTTCATCTTCTTCACGATTTCTCACCAAAGTTACACCTTGCTTCCATCTATATTTTACTACTCCCATTTTGTTGTCTATTTCTTTTGCCTCAAGAAAAACCTAACCTAAACCATCTTCAAGATGTTGTACGTGGTTGCATGAGAGTTAGGGCTTCTTAGAGTTTTTGAAGATTTTGGAGTTTTATCAAGTAAATATACTGTAAATCCTTATGAGTTGTTGGTATATAAGATAAATTTGGTGATTTACTTGTCATTGAATGATCATATGAAAATGGACATTTTTCATGTATATCGTGGATATAGGATGAGTTTATTGATATTTTTGATTGTGTGTTTTGATGACCAATATGTTATAAGGTAGTGTGGAGATTATTTTTGGAGTTGAAAGATCAATAAAAATGTGTATGAGAGGAGTACAGAAATTCATATAAGTTGATTTATATATATACTCTGTTTTTCACCGTTGATATATGTGAATAGGTTTGTGTTGGACCCCGTTTCTGGAGCCCAACTGTTCGGAGACAAAACGAAGCCCGTCAGAAGCAGACGAAGTAAGAAACTGACAAAGCACAAAGGCAGACAAATTGAAAAAAAGTAGACGAAGCGAAGACAGACGAATTGAAAAAGAAGACGAAGCGAAGCAGACGGATTGAAAAAAAAGTAGACGAAGCGAAGATTGACGAAGTAAAAGATAGATGAAGCAAGGAACAGACGAAACAAAACATAGACAAAGCAAAAGACAGATAAAGTAAAAGACAAACGGAGCAAAAGACAGATGAAACAAAACATAGATGAAACAAAAGACAGATGGAGCAAAAGACGGATGAAACAAAACATAGACGAAACAAAAGAAAGACAGAGCAAAAGATAGACGAAACAAAACATAGACGAAGCAAAAGACAGATGGAGCAAAAGACAGACGAAACAAACTATAGAGGAAGCAAAAGGTAGACAAAGCAAAAGACAGACGAAACAAAACATAGACGAAGCAAAAGACAGACGGAGTGAAAGGTAGGCGAAACAAAGCATAGACGAAGCAAAAGACAGAGGGAGCAAAACATAGGCGAAACTCAAGTCAACTTAAGATGAAGCAAAGTCAACTTAAGACGATGCAACGTTTAAGACAGAACAGGTCAACTTAAGACGAAGCAAAGTCAACTTAAGACGATGCAACGCTTAAGACAGAGCGGGTCAACTTAAGACGAAGCAAAGTCAATTTAAGACGATGCAATGCTTAAGACCCTATGATGTCATCACAGATGAAGTGACGTCTCACAGACGATTCGTCTTTACAGATAATATATTTTTACAAAAGATGCATCTTTACAGACGAAATGACGTCATCACAAACGAAGTGACGTCATCACAGATGAAGTGATGTCATCACAGACGATACATTTTTACAGAAGATGCATCTTTATAGATGATGCATCCTTACAGATGAAATGACATCATCACAGATGAAGTGACGTCATCAAAGACGATTCGTCTTTACAGATGATTCATTTTTTTATACGCCTAAGCATTTCCCTTTCTAAGGACCATAACATTCAATCCAAAGGTCAAAAAATTTCATACTATATACCGTTGGAAAGCTAAGAGGATAAACTGCAACTTCTAAGAAGGCAAATTTGTCCAAGTCAGCCTAGATTAATACAAAATTTCCCTTGGAGTCATGATACAAAATTTATCCATATAGATGCTTGAAAATGCAATACGGAATCTTGGAAAATCATGAGCAAAACATACAGATATTTCATTAATCTTCAAAACAAATAAGAGTTTTACAATGCTTTAGTGGGCATTTCGAGCCCCCTTACATCATAATCCAAAATACAAAGTTTACAAAAACTAGAATCGCTCAAAATGCAACTAAAGCATTGTTTTACATAATCTAACTTTAAAAACAAAACATGCAAACTGGAGTGATGCCTTGACTCTTGACTCGATCACTCGATATCTTGTTCATCACCTGAAGATGGGAAGGAAAGGGTGAGCTTAAAGCTCGTGGGTAACAGTCTTATAATCGGTAACAAACAAAAACCATTGAAAACTCTCATAATCATAGCAATTTCTCATAAAAATCCGTAAAACGTATATTTTTCAAATTCTCAACTTGTCAAACCAATTCACAACTTAGGTAAGTCAAGCATTCATCAAAATTGTCAACACATGTAAACACATAAGCACATCGTAATGGTTTGGGTAAATCCATGAAGATGACGAACGACACAATTCCACATAATGGTCCTGTGTAGTCGTAAACTTGAGGTAGCCCATGAAGGATCTCTGTGCTACTAGCGGGTAGGCGGGAGAAGCCTTTAACTTGGTCAACGTGCACTTGACATTCTCAAATGGATTACACCAAACCCACATAACATGTAATTCATGAATTAAAAACCAATTGCCCAAATGGCAGATTTTGAAAAACTTGTTTTTCATAAGCATGAACTATTTCATATGCAATTCCATCATTATTTCACACTTTATCAACCAAAATCTCATACCAATCATATTACCATTTCTCAAATCATCCAAAAGCCACAAAAATAACAATTATGGAGCAATTTGAAATCATTCCCATATCACTCAAAATTTATTCACCAAATTCATATACAAAAACATATGGCAAATTCTCAAACCATTTTAAAGAACAATAAATGCACATTTTCAAGGT
>JAOQMS010000006.1:15399993-15411923 GCA_027563885.1 Erythroxylum longipes | reverse complement strand
CCTTTCATCAACCAATGTTCTAATTAGACATAGAGCATGGAATTAATGTCTACTCTATTTTGAGTCCAATCATATTAGTTCTCCTTCATTAGCTATTGATTCAATTAATGATATTTATAAATTATTTACAAAACGTCATTCCACCTTGGCCAAGGATTTCCTGAATCAACACTAATCGAGAATAATGGAACATTCTCCTCAATTACTTTAAGGTGATGAATCATATCTTGATCACTCAACTACCTCCATATAGTTTATTCTACATCTAGTGACTACCGATTAAATGACCCATGATTAAATAGATCATAAGTAGTATCAAAACATAGCAATCTCAATATAAGATAACTTTGATGACCTAAAGTCAAAGGATCACTTATATAATCATCACAATGAGAATTTCGTAGACATACAAGTAATGTTTCAAATGAATTTCTCATATCGAGTCTGTTCAGTGAACTTGTTCTCTAGCAAGCACCCACACGTTTGTTTAAGTATCTCTATATTTTAGCCTATGAGATCAATTACTTCTTTTATAAGTAAAAACAAAATGTGTGCTAGTATTTTTACATTTTATTAATGTCCAATCTTAATAGAACAATGATTAGGAACATTTAGGAATAATACATAAATGCAATATGAATCTCATAATTATAATCTCATTATAATTTCATTTGCAATGTACAATTATTCTATGGACTTTATCATATACATCTAAATATGTACAAGATAAATAATACATTTAAATAATTTGTCACTAAACTACAACCAAAGCGATTGGCTGTAGGGTATAAACCAACACTATATATATGGTAGTCTAGCACTTAGCATAATATAGACATGCAAACTAGTGGGTCTTGCATTTGACAAGATGTAGAACTGCATATATACGGTCTTCTACTTGACGAAGATAATAGACATAAAACCTCATGCCAGACAAAGATGCAGGCACGCAGTATCACGGTTGATAAGACGCAGATTTGCAAACTAGTAGTCTCTCGTTCGAAAATAAGCCAAACTACAGGCATGCATTCTAGCGCTGGAAAAATGCACATTTCAATCTCACACTCAGCAAGACTCATATATGCAAAATAGTGGTTTAACAAGACGTAAAACTGCATACATGCAGTCTTATGCTTGACAAAGCTACAAGTTTTCAGTATTGCATTTGATAAGATGCATACTTGTAGGGTAGCAATCTCACGGTCGACAAGACCTAAACCTATATGTATGCAGTCTAGTACTTGAAAAAAGATGCAAGCATGCAGTCTTGCCCTCAACAAGACGTAGACATGCAATCTACAGCTAAAAAAGACAAAATCTAGTCTCGCACTTGGTAAGATGTAGAAATGCAAACAATGATTCACTTTCGATAAGACGTAAAATGGCAAACATGAGATCTTATGCTTGACAAAGAAAGAGGCATGTAGTGTTGCATTCGACAAGATGCAGATATGCGAACTAGTGGTCTCGCGTTTGATGAGACGCAAACATAAAAGTTAGCAGTATCGCATTTGACAAAGTTGTAAAATTCTAGACATGTGGTTTGGCCATAAGATGTTGCAGTCTTGACTTGATAAGATGTAGACAGACTTGTCGTCTTTCACTCGATAAGGTACATGTATATAAATTAACGATCCTATGCTCGAAAAGACGAAGAAGCACACGTGACTTAGGTCACACTTACTACGATGCATCGCCACAAATTTGCGATTTTTACTCTCGATAAGTAGCAAATCACATAAATGTGGTGTAACTTCAAAAGACAGAGACTCGCAGACATACGCATCACCTTAAACAAGGGTCAGACCTGTAGACTGCGATGTCATGCTAAACAAGAGATGAAAAACTATACAGGTCCCGCCATCGGCCCTAAAATACTGTAGTCTTAAAAGAGCTCTCCAATCTTCCTTAAGACATGTGGGAAACAAATGGTACTCCTCGAATAAATGACTGATCCCATTTTTAAAGTAGGTGACATAACCCAATCCCCGTAGAAAGACAAAAAAACCCATGTAAGGATACTCATAACTTAATATCGTTTAGAGAAGGGGATTGATCCACATGTATGATTAGATCATATCACCTCTCCCATGTAAAGAGAATTTATGTTCGATAAAAGGTAATTTATCTATCTCTATTTTTAAAGACTCTCTTAAAGTTTATACCAATTTTAAGAATGTCACCTCCAACCTTAATTTGCAGTACAAGAATTGGATATATCAAGCATAGCTTCATCCCCACAAAAGATGAACATCAAATCCTAATGAACTAGTTAATGCACAATTTTAACGTGATAATTCCATCTAATTTTAATTGGTATGTACTGAGATATAGTGTAAATATTTTAGCAGATATGTAGGAGTTTGTTAGCATATCAAAATTTTAAGAGTTTCTTAGCATATTATATATACAGTTGGGTTGTATATTTTGATAAGGAGACTTATGTATTATATACATATAACATTCGTTCCCGGATCTTTTTATTATGGTATCAAAGCAAATAAGTTAATATCTTGCATTTGAGGACTACCATTGTACAGTAAATACACCACGACAAGCCACTACAACAAAGTAGAGTATTGGCTACCAAAAAAAATGTAGCTAAATGTTTAAAATATGCACTACAAGAAAAATGTGCTTTTGCATACGACGGTCTTTATCGATAAAAAACGCAAACTTTCTGTCGATATATAAGATTAGAGACGGACATTACCGACAGACATAAGCTTCGTAGAAACTGTCGTAGCTAATAAATACCGATAGAAAATAATTTACCGTTGGTAATTTTACCGACAGAATATTTTTTTTTCGGTATCTTTACGAACAGAAAATTGTTTTCCATCGGTATATTTACTAACGGTTGGAATAATTCCGTCAGTAACTTGTTACAAAATTACCAACGGTTATTCCGTTTGTAATTACCGACGATAAGTCATTGTTATTCCGTCGATGATTACCGACGGTATGCGCTCCGTCTGTGATTACCGACGACATGTGGTTGGATACTTCGTCTGTGATTACCGATAGTTTTTGTCTTTCCGTCGGTAATTTTGTGCAAACCGTGAGGGAAATTGTTCCAAATGTACCAACGGAAGATGTTGTCCCGTCTGTGATTACCGACGGTAATGTTTATTCCATCAGTAAATGATTAATTTTAGCGACAAATTTTCATATGTCCATCGGTAAATGAATTAGAATTTTTTTTAAAAAAAATGTACTGTTAATACTATCAATAAATTTTATTTTGCATAATTTAAACAGCTATTAATGTAATAGTATAAATTTAATTTTTTAAACATAAATTTGATTGATGATATAAAGTTGAAAATATCTTAATTGATAATAAAAACGTTAAATTGTACATAATAAGTTTTTGTACCTCTAATAAAATGATAAAAAATACACTATTAATTTGAAGACGACGGATGCTCTAATTGATGCAATGAGGTGCTACCCCTATCCTTCAATTCATCTATCTCATTACGGAGCTGAGCTATGTACTCCATCGACTATTGCAACTGAGTTGCCAGCATTTTTACTGTGCTCTCAAGCTCAACGACTCTCTCATTGGATGCTAACCGCCTACTAGATGCAGTTGTACTGGACGTGGAGGATTGCGAATAATATGTATTCGCAAATGAACCTAAGCTGAATATCTTTCCCCAACAGTCCCTACCACCTACTGCATGAAGATAGGTTTGAGTCTCATCAACATCTTCAGACTGCTGAGACTGTCGTTGAATGCTTTCTTGAATTTGGTCCTATCAAAAGATAATATTTATATTAGTAAATGATAATTATTAAGCATTAATATTAAGCCATAAATTTCACATACATTGAGTTTTCTACAACGATTATTGACGAATGTCACACCGTCATGCTTCTTAGTGTGAATGTGCGAAAAAAGTTGACGGGGTGTAGGCCTCATGCCCATAGTCATTTCCTGCATAAGAATAAAATATTATAAGTGAATAAGAATTTATAAAAATTTCGGCAGAATTTCCTCTATTTTATGAAATCTACCCCCTATTGAACAAAGAACAAAACTAAAAAACACAGCCATATATGGCACCAGACATTTATAACATTATCATTCTCAACAAGAAACACATATTTTTATTCCAAAATTTACACATAAAATTCAATAGAAACACAGCAAAGTAAAGAAATGAAAATAAAAATTTAAAGTGTAGATACTTACAAGTCTCTCTGCATGCTCTTGGTGGGTAATATATCTTCCTGTATGTACGGGAAGACCCTCTCTTCGATCCTTCACATCTGTTGGCCGAATTACGCTCTGAAAGGGACATTGCCTCATGTGATTTCCAATACTACTGCCAACGACTCCATATTTCTTCAGAAATGTAAGACGATCGTACACCTGTCCTGTGTATCGCAGCAACAAAGTCGTAATAACGTGTACGTGCTTGTCTTTCCCATACGCTATAGAGGATTGCGTCTAATTAAGAATCCCAAAAAATTCTTTATGAAACAAAAGGAAAAACATTCAATTAATACTTATGATGTAATGATATTTATCTCATAAATGTACAAAACTGTTAATTAAAAAAGAAAATAATATTTTTTGTTGTACCTCAAACTCATGATAGTAAAATTCCCTTGTCGTCTGAGAGATATTCTTCCATACAAAGCCCTCAATATCAATCTTCTTTTTGAATTTTGAAGTCATGTTTCTTGAACACTATCCAGATGGAATGGACCTAATATAATATTGAAAAATTTTATACCGTTTTGAAAATTGAAACTTATAACTTAATTATAAATATATAGTGTTTAATGTATTTTCACTTACATATTATTGATAAGTGTAATGTAAGTTCTTCCATCAGGTCCCTCTGTTCCAGGATGGTGGCTGCTTTCTTCATCATCATTGTTTACCCCTGATACCTCTGTCGGTATAAGAGTAGTAAATGATGTAGGGATTATGGATGGTGCAGCAAAATCTACGGAAGGTACCTCATCTACAAGTGTAGTAGCTGGAGGGGGAGGAGGAGATTCAGTTCTAGCTGCTACAGCATGAGATGCTTCACTTATACAGTAAGTACCTCCGAATCATGGTCTGAATCTTGGTTGCGAAATATCATATCTTCTCTTTAGTGTCATATTTCAACCTAAAATTAATATTAAGCTTCAGCTCTTCGAATTTGTGACAAGTAATCTCAGTGCATCACATCTAGATAATATACTACAAGCATCATACAAAGTCGCGACCTTCTTATGTCAGATTCAAGGATGGAAAAAATGAGAATGAAATTAAAAGAGTTAAAATAAATGTCATGTTTAGTCAAGATGGAAATAGATAAAAAAAAAAGGGTAAGCAATATAATTTGGGAGGCTGCAGAAGTGTAATATGCCATAAGAGAATCAGGGCTAATGTATCAAGTAAAGGAAATAATTGATTACTTAAATATAATATTCAATTACAAACATAAATTAATCATTATCATCACCTAATTGTAAATCAAAATCATCTTCTTTTTCTAAAGAAATTGAATCAAATTCAGACTTTTCTTCAGATCTCTGGCCCTCCTCATCCTCTCTAGATAAATTTCAACATATACATTACATGGATCGTTCAAAGGTTCATTATCCTCATATAGGACAGATGGATTTATTTCATAAGCATCTTCTTGAAACACTTCACTTTCAATTCTCTATTCTCCTTTTCTATGTGATTCAAAAATACCTCGAGGTTTAACTTTGCAAACAACCAACCAATCTGACTTATCTTGTCGTAAGCTAGGAAAATGGACATAATACACCTGGATCGCTTGCATTGCTAACACGAAAGGTTCAAATTGTCAAAATCTTCTTTGTTTGTTAATTTCAACTATATTGTATCAGCTATGCATTTTTGTACCATTTGGTGTTGGATTAAATTACTCACACTTAAATATCATACTTCGCTTTATTGGCAATGCAGGATACTCAATTTCAAATATCTCAACAATTTTGCCATAGAAATCCATCAATTCTCCTTGTATGCAAACTCCACTATTTATTGTTGTCATGCTATGACCATGATATCCTGTATGATATTTGTCCATTAACGAAATACACCGGATATGATTTAATAGTTTGCAAAGGTCCCTTTACAAGATCACATATGAACTTGTTCTTAATTGGATTTTATAAGGCCTACAGAAAAGAAAATACCAAATGAAAACTATGATCTTGTGGTTTGAACAGTTAAATCTTATTATGATAGGATGTTATTTTTTTATTTACTTCTACCTTCTTTTGCATTATTTAAATAAGATCTTTAATTTAGTGAGATATTCATGAAAATTTTAAAGTAGAAGGCGTAAAATATAAAATTAAATACTTATGTTAGTTTTAGTAAATAATGTTGAAAATTATTAAGAGACTAAGGTAAAACAACATTTTTAGGAAAATTAAGGAATTTTAGAATTTTATTTATGATTTCTCCAATAGGATATTTTATAATAGAGAAATTCATATTTTTTACTTCTAAATAAATTTTATAGTGCATATATTAAATCTCAAATCAAATATTTTAGATAAATCATTTAATAAGTTGTTGACTCAAAATTAAATAAAAAATCAATTTAATTAATATTGATAAATTTGCATGTCTCCACCCAAATCAATGAATCTAAAAATCTTGAAAAGAATCTCAAAAAATTTATTCAATTTCGAAACTTAAATTCTTCACCTCGAGGAATTGAAAGTTTTTTAGAGAGTCTTATGTTATTAGCCCGATCACTCTTATCAAAGACAAATGATGACATTTTGTATTGTTATTATGCGCATTTATATGTTATTTGGTCCCGTCTTTAATTTGGTACGAGAAAAATAAATAAGAGAGAGAAAATTAATTGACTTTCTATTTTTATAAAAATATATGATATGTCGTGAGATTTGTCTAGTACAAAGCATGAATGTAAATTTAGGAATTTTTAATGGATTAATCTTAAGCCTTAATTTTTCTAAATAAAACAATATGTTAAGTTTCGAATATAAGTAGGCTTGAACAATTCAAACTTGAACTTAATTTAAAAAACAATATTTTTAAATATTAATTTTTAAATTATTATTTTAAAATTTTAGCAAAATCGTTGTATTATCATCTGCAGTATGGTATTCGTCGACATAAATTATTGAAAGTTTAACTAGTCTAATTATTAATGAAAATTTGTTTAAAGAACTAAAACGACTTGTAAGATTTGTATAGCTTATAACACCTTTCCTATTCCCTTGTGTTTTCAATTCTTCATGTTTTGTGGTAGGACAGAAAATTTTAGTCTCTTTCAAAGGGATCTGGTTTAATAAAAAGAAATTCTCATTTCCAACAGAAGCGATCAGATGACGAAGAAAACGAGGGAAACAAGTAAGAAAAGGGGACATAAAATTATCGCAGCAGGACTACGCTAATGAACAGTTAACTTATGGAGATGAAATTGACAGCTCCTGTGGTCAAGAGATTGAAGATAAATAAGCAGGTTTAAAAGATTAATTACCTACTGTGAACTAAATCTTCATTAGATTAAGAACCGATGTACTATACTCGATCGGGTTGATGATGTAATTAAGGTTTGAATTGACTCCCAGATCTTCAGTATTTACTCGATTATAATTCTCATTTGTCCCGTCTGGTTTGCAAGTCATTGGCATTTGTGTGGATGCATGGAGCAGTAGGTATAGAATTTTTGTTTGTACATATTTTTCTTCAGGTGCACAGTACACTTAAAATCTGCTCATTAACCGATAAGAATATTTAATTATTTGGCTTGAATAGTACTAAGAATGAACGATCCATACGCAAGCAACAAACCACTGTTAATAAAGTATATTCATCTGAAATCTTTCAGTTTCAGGGGCATAAGCGCTTAGTTTCTCCCTTTTGACATTAAATACGTTAGGCAACATGAGCTAAATTTGCGATAGATTGAGTAAATTAACAACAAAACTGGGGCACCCCATCGAGACATTCAAACAATGAGCACAGTTAGACATACAGGATAAAAAGACATATTTATATTTATTATCATCATCCTCTTCAAACCTTCATCATATTAAACATACTAAGGCTATCACATCATTCTTTTGCGCTTCCAACTTTTTTTTTTTCCTTTTTCTTTAACTTTGTTTTATTTTTTGGGAGAGGTGTTGGTAGCATTAAACTGAAAGGGACATGACGACTAAACAACCTGCAAAACCGTATGATATTCCACCAATTACTACACTACGTTAAAATAACAGGTTAGTAGCGGGAAAATAAAATGTATAAGATATACAAGAATACACATACCTGGACACAATTCTAGATGAGGCAGTAAGAGATGCGATCTAATCACTGTCACTGCTGCTGCTGTGATCATGATCATGGCCGTGCTCATGCTTCTTCTTCTCCTTCTTCTTTTTCTGGTGACCATCATGACCATGCTCACCATCACCATGGATCTTGTCTTTGATCTTGTCCATCATCCCTTCCTTGTTGTGGTCGCCATGACCACGCTCTCCCTTGTGCTCTTCCTTGTGATGGACTTGGACTTGACCATGTTCCTTGTGTTCTTCCTTGCGGCCTCCCATGTGGAGGGTCTCCTCAATCTTGTGCATGATTCCTGACATTAGTTGATTTGTTTGAGCAAAAGTTCCGATCTTTCTCGAATGCGTTGTTGTGCTGAGACTATGAGTTGGTTTCGTATCCCTTATTTATAGCCGATTGGGAACTTATGGTCCCCACCGTTGAACTTTTTGCGCGTGTTGATATGGATAACGTAATAAAGAAAAACGTCCTTTTTGGTGTCAGATGAGGAGATGAATGCGAAAACTCGTTAAACCTGCGTTTATATTATTATATCACGGTCAATTACCCTGTTCCAATTTTAATATAATGGCGTCGTTTTGGGATAAATATAGTGTTAGAACGAAACATTTGAAAGCCGATATAAGGAGCACCGAGCACCTGTATATTAGGTGATTTTGATGAATTTGTTCTCCCATCCCAGGCCCTGCGCATCTGGTTTTGTTTTTGTTATCCACGTCCCCACCAAAACCGACCAAAGCATCTCCTCCTTTCTATCTTCTTAATTTATCTTTATTACTCCATTTTTCTGGTGACACGTGGATGGATAACATTCAGATGCTTTATCTTTCTTTATTTTATTATTCTGCTATTCAACTGAAACGTGGATGGTTATAATTCCCCTTGCCGACACGCTTTGCATCACCCTTCACCGTTGGTTACAACTTTTACGATGAATTCGAGAAACTTTGCCTTCAAATTTTATTCTGCAATTTAAAATTTTTTTAATTTTTCAAAAAATTCTTTTTTACTTCAACTAAACTAAAAAAATTGATGATGATAAGATAAATTATTGAATTACTGTGTTCAATTATCATAAAAATAATATTATTATATACATCAGTTTCATTATTATTTTTTTATCCAAAATCTATAAAAATGTACTTTTTGAAAAATTAAAATTTTGAAAATTTCCAAATTACAGAGATTTATGCTTTTTTACCCTTAATTTATCTCGGACATATGACTAGCTCCATCACACAAAACCACTCGTCTTTTGCGAAAACTAATTTCAATTACAAGTCTTTTTTCCAATCAACTCATCGCACAAATATTTAGGCAGCAAATAAGATTAACATGATGAGTTGCACACACAGCTTTGATAAACGTCACGAATCGCTCCAACTAAATTGGCACCATCAAGCTTTCCACCTTGCAAATGCTGAGCTACATATAAGAGAAAGTTAAATGTCAAGTGGCAAAACTGCATATTTACACACAAAAAATTAACATAACGATGACCCAAAATTGGCATCCAAATGAGATGATCCCAGTAACTTCCAGGTTTTGAATATTGTGGAACTTTTGTCAATGTAATTGCATCGAAGAAGTAATCTTTCCGGATAGTTGAATCCAGAAACCTACAACCTTGGCAATGAAGAAGTAAACAAAAGAAGACGACCATCACTAAGATTTCCGAATGTTCAGCATAAACATCAGTTGATTTGATGCAATCAAGAAACATAAACAATCGTCTTTCGTTCCAGAGGAAACTAACAGAACACTACACATCTCAAACATGAACTGAGAAGAATTATACAAGAATTGACTTCATGAAAAGATGACCACAAGATGCAAAGACATTTTTGCGTTTCGTGTTAGATATTTTCACATTCGGTGGATAACAATCAATTATATTTTAACACTTCTAATAACTTTATCGGTTAAATCAATCGTATTTAATTTGGATAAAAATAATAAAATAGTTCAATAAATTATTTAGATTACACTACAACAAACAATGTATTTAGCAATCGTCGTTAAAGAAGGAAAAATCGTCGCAATTAGTAATATGCGACGATTTCATTTCGTCGCCAAATTCCGGTAGCAAAATAATATCAACGATGTTTATCAGAAATCGTCGCCAAAATATTTTTGCGACAAACAAATTTCATCGAAAAAATGTATTACCGACGATTAAAAAAACGTCAGTTATAGTTTTGAGTGAGATTTACATTTCGTAGATAAAAGTCTTTTCCCACGAAACTTTATGCGTTGGTATTTATTTTTACTGACAATTTTGTTTTAGTAACAAAAATCTTTTAGCTACTAATTTATCTTATAGGCAAATGTTTTTAGAGACATTTTTGAAATATAGGTAAAAAACTTTTGTGACGAATTATTTTTAGTCGCTAAAATGGTTTAGTGACGATTAATTTTTTGTAGCAAAAAAGATTTAGCTACGAAATGTCTGTTGTAGAAAAATTTTTTTCCGACGTTTTTTATACGTAGTAAATTAGTTTTTGTGACGAATTTCATTTGGTAGCTAATAGTATTTAGTGACTAGATGTAATTTTTAATTTAATAATTATTATAATGTTTATACACAAATTTGTTTAAATTTATTACAATTTTAAAGACTTGTTTTGACGAATTATTTTTGATAGCTTGTATTATTTAGTAACAAATTTTAATTTTGAAATTTATAATTATTATAATTGTTAAAAAGGAATTTATTTTAATTTATTACAAATTTGAAGACATATTTTATATTTTGTAAATAATCATAAATTGAAATTAAATAAACATATAAAATATAATGCATTATATATAAATTTACATCATTTACAAACTAAGAGTCTGAATCAGAGTCACTAGTACTGACATATGAAGGACCTAACATTTGTTTAACCAAATTTTGAAGCTTACTAATTTGTTTTAGTCCCCGATTTAACTTTTTTTTCTGTACATTCTAATTTTATCTTCAGTACCTGATTATCCTCTTGAAGAGCTGTCAAAAATGCTGGTCGTGAGGAAAAGGCTCTAACATGCTTAGGACCATACCCAAGGCTTTTGATAACCCGATCGTGTACCAAGGACATTGTTGCAAATGTCATCGATATTGGGTTGATTTCCCTCAGCCAATGACATCTACAACAACTCCTGCATGTAGTTCTATAATGTAAAGTAGAAACTGAAGTTAACTTAAAAATTATTAGTTAATATTATATAGAAAATAAATTGTAGTATAAATTTATTTGTACTTACATAATTACTTTGTACCTCTTCAGACGTTCAACCTTGCCCTTCCTTATAGTGTGTATGCTTGTACAGTGTGATCCGATCACACTGTTGCCCTTGGAGTTGTATTTGACTCTACAATAATTAAAATAAAATTTAACTAATTAGAATTTATTGTATTAAAAAATAGAATAATAAATTGAACACGTTACACTTACTAATTCTTGTCAGACAACGACAAATGATCTGGAGTCAGTGTATGCGGAGTCATCATTTTTGCTCTGTTAGCCTTGGCTTTTTGACACTTTTCCTAAATTAAAAGTATTAGTCATAAAATGTATAAATACAATTAATGGAAGGAAAATATGAAGAGAAGAAAACAAACCTTAAATTGCAGTGA
>JAOQMS010000006.1:15383234-15399893 GCA_027563885.1 Erythroxylum longipes | reverse complement strand
TTTTCCTAATTTCTCGATTGATCACCCGTGTACCAATTTCCAAAATCCAACCCGTTCTATGGAAACGGGATGTTACAGAATAAATGTGACACTGGTAAGTTTGCATATTATTGAGAACATAAACTATTAGTTGGTGCTTCCCTGCAAAAGAAAGGCATCTATTTATCCATCTATTCATTTACCTATAAATAGCTTCAAATAATGGTTTACAATCTCCAAATGTGAACATTTTTATTGACATAGGCAACTCTAAGTATTTAAAAGGTGGATCTATTGCATTTGCTCATGTGAGAGTTGAACCAATATGTTTGCTACCCTAAACTAGCAGAAAGAATCTTATGATTCTCGATTGGGGTTCAGTTTTAATTATTAACCCTCGATAATCGCAAGCTTAGAGTTCGTTAGCGTAGTACTGAAGGTGTCGATCCTACGAGGAGGGAATTAATCTAATTCTAAAATATAAGGCCAGAAATAAATAACATAAATTTAAGATGCAACAAAACTAATACGAAAATTTAATTCAATCAATTAAATTAAGAATCAAACATGAAAATACTAATTATAAAGCAATTTGCAACACACCCAAAAATCAAAGAAAATACAAATTGAGAGAAAGGGAATTTTACCTATCCTTAATGCTAACCTAACTGATTATGAATTATTGGATTGTTAGTTCTAGACTATCCTTATATTGATTACTCTTCGTTGAGTTATAACCATTAACCTTAAATTATAAACCCTAATCAGATTATGGAGGTTGCAATCTCTCAATTCACAACCTATCCAAAACCCTAATTAGTTCTCAAGTTCTCTAATAAACTATCGGAAACCTATCAAGATCTCTTTTCACACAAATTATCAATATGATTTAATTCTAGTTTCTATTAAATCACCTAACTCTTGTTTGTCAAATTTAATTGTTTTCATTTGATTCACCCTCTCAGTTTATTATCGAATTGTGCAATAGCATAATCAAACCATAACAATATCTAATTAACACATAAATAATCAGGTTCTCATTAATTTAAGAATAAAATTTTGAAGGTGAGTTTAGAACATTTTCCACATTTTAAATCCTATCATCAACTATTCAATCCAATTCTGTACAATAATAAAACTGAAAAGAACAAGAAATACAATCTAAAATGGATGACGGGAGGCAGTGACATCGGGAAACCTCCTGATCTATGAAGTACTTCGAGTTATCTTCTTTTCCTCTTCTCTCTTCCTTCTTCTCTTGCTCTATCTCTTGATGATCTCTCTTTAGGGTTTCTCAATGTGGCTAATGCAAAAAGCTCCTTTCTCTGCCTCTTTTTGTTCTTTTTATATCCTCTTATGTTTTGGGTAGCCCTAAGGCCTTTTCAGGGTTCGAAAGATCCAAAAAATCTCTCAAATCTTGACGTTCCTGAGTGTCTGCAAGTCTGCCCAATGCAGGCCACGATTGTGGCTCATATCTGAGCCTTCTATCACGATCGTGACATGCAGGCTATAATTATGGGCCATTCCCTAGGTTTCTTTCACAATCGTGGCATATAGGCCACGATTGTGGGAAAAATTTGGAGCTTCTGTCATAATCATGGCCTAATATGCCACGATCGTTGGCTTTTGTTTCAGCCCAAATGTCTATTAAACTCCTCCGTTCTTTGATGTTGACCCTATAACATAAAAGTACTTCAAAAACATAATATTTAAGCTTAAAGACTTATACTAACGTATAAAACACTTAAAACATGAATAATTAACAAACTGACATAATTTTAACCTAAACACATACTAAATGATTGAATTAATGAGTAAACACATATCAAACTATGCCCTAAAACATGATGCAATTTACACTTATCAACATCTCCACACTTAAAATTTTGTTTTTCCTCAAACAAGCAAAACAACAAACAACACAAAATCACAAAGCACACAATGTAATAATGAGACAATGGCTTCAACTTCATCAAACAAGTTTAATTCTAAACACAATCATTCAAGTTATTCCAAATCATTAATATGCACAATCTGCGTCTAGGAACTCTGGACTAAATATACATATTAATGAAGACCCAAATGTCAAGTTGTTTACCCTTTTTAATTGTACATACACATTAATAATTATTTGGTCATTCAAACTCTGTAACCACACCTAAGTACGTTTTCATGAAAAGCTAAGATACTTACAATTTTGGTAGCTTTTATTAGAAACCATTTTTTTATTTACTTTTTTGTGGACATGAACTTAGTCTGTTTCACGGAAGCAAACATAGGTGATAAATGTCGATCTGGTTACTCAACTAAGTCATGTTTTTATTAAGTTGCTTGGTTGGAACATCATTATAGTCTTTTAATGCAAAGGCACACATTTGTGATGCGTGTCATTCGGTTACTCGGTTACATCATATTCTCAACTGGCTACTAGCTCTATTCATAACCCAAAGGGCAGTGAAATAATTATTTATTTAAAATTTACAACATATTTATTACTAGTATTTAACGCTTACCTTGTTGCTTTAGCTACTCGTTTTCATGAAAAAATATTAGCAAAGCTACTTAGTTAAAAGACCAAAAATTATGAACGAATGTGATAACTTATAGGGTGATAAACTAAAATTAAATCCTAATTAACTTGCATATTTAGCCAAAGAACCCAAATCACTAATTTCGCGAGCAAATGACTCATCACAACCTAATAGATTATGTTCAAAATTAAATTGACTTCATTCCATCTAAGCCATTGATACATTCACACAATTCATAATATGCAACCTAAAAAAACTATCATAAAATATGCAAAATTCACACTCAAAGTAAAACTCACAACCTTCCTTACACTTGAACAACACATTGTCTTTAATATGAGAAGGAGACAAACAAAAACACATAGAAAGAAGTAACATAGAATAAAACCAAAATAAAGACTAAATTTAAAAGAAAAGGGTTAGAAACAAAGCCTCATGGTGATGGCGGCGGGGATAGTGTCGGAGGTGGTAGTTGAGCACCTTGAGCCTTGAAGTATCGATGAATTCGACATATATCTCAGCTCTGACGTCGTTGTGTGTGGGCCATTTCTTTCATCCCCCTAGTGTTTTCCTTAATTGTATCTATAATTTCTTTGGTGTTGAGGAGATTATATCAAGTAATTTCTTCCAACCACGTTCTTTTGTGTCTTCTTCCTCTTTAGAATCCTCACTAGTCATGTCCTCTTCTACCTGCTAAGGTGGCATTGTGCTAGAACTTGCCCGACTAACCCTAATCTTTCATGAGTTTTTTGGCTGATGTCCCAGAGTTCCATGTTATGGGGTTTTAGGATTTCAGCACGCCACAAGTGATGATGATTTAGAAAATTAGGGAGATAGATGGTTAAACCACTACAATCCACGTCATAGTACTTAGAAATGGCAGAAACCAAGTAACCCATACCCAAATTGTTTCTCCTCTTATATAGAGTCACAACAGTAGCATTAAACACATATGTAGAGGTGCACACTCAGATGTTATAATCTATGCACCACAATAAAAAAAGTTCCTTCATTGAGCACTTATTGGTTTCTGATTTTTCAAAAACTATTTGACACGTGAATTTATGTAACAACAAGTGATCATGGCTTCGTATAATTTTGTTGTGGGCATTATTAGCATCGAACTGCTCCAACCCATTGAGCTCATTCTAATAGTGTGAAGCACGAAAATCATCGTGCTGATTGACATAGAAGATTCGGGGAAACCACAAATATCATACATAATTTTAAGGTTCAGCTAGTAAGGTTGTCCCTTCAACTTAAACCATATTTCCTTAGGGTTACTAGTTTCAAACTAAAGGGATGTAAAGAATTTGAGGGTGAGCTCCTGGTAGACAGGATATTGGAAGTGTATAAACCTACTCCACTAAATTCTTTTTATTGAATTCTCTACCCCATCTCGTAATTCTAGCCTATCAAGCATAGAAAAATCAAAGAATTTTTGTACTACTATCTATTTAATATTAAGGGACTGGAATCGAATACCTTCCTCCTCTGTGTAGATTGGGAAGGGTGCTCTGAAATTTGCTGCCCTGTTCCTTTCCCCTCAGCACGAGACTTGATTTTTTTATGATTGGTTACGCTTTGCTGACTGCTTAATGTGAGATATAGTGGGCTGCAAGTAAGTGGAGGTTGGAATAAAGTGGAAATTTGGAAGTTTCTTTTAAAAGTTAAAAATTTATTAATAAATAAGTTAAAGATAATGGGTCTCTTATTTAGTATATGCTACAGAGAGCTTCTATCATACTTGTGATAGATCAAAAGGACACCAGCCAATACAACATTAAAACGACTACACATGGTAATCAAATAATAAAAAATACAAAGAGTTCCTTTAGGGTAAAAGCAATTACCCCTTTCCGTCTGCTTCTCCAGAACCTTCCTAATTAAGTTAGATCTCACGACTTTCTCTAAATTTATGCCTCCACTCTTTCTTTAACAGCTCTCTTATGGTAAGGGATTAGCTGTGATTGTTTCAGTTTCTTGTTCTTGTCTATTTACGTCTCTGTTTTGGGCTCCATTTGAATACTTCTCTCTCCATGGAAGGATCCAACGCTTTCTCTCCAAACGTTCGACTTTCCATCTTTTGTGTCGATGTTTCTAGACTATCAAGTTGCTTTAATGACTAGGGTGATTAGCCTTATAGGTAAAAACTTGCTTCATCTCCTTAAGAGTGTTAAGAGCTAGCCTTCTTACTTTAACAAAGTCAACTTTTCATTTTAAGAACATAACTGATTTTATTTTTATTTCCTGTCTCCAATGAGGATGCTTCATGTTTCCTTTATGAAAGTGCATAGCCATCCTAGGGATCAGCCATCGTTCGTCTAGCATGGAGTCTTCTTCCTCAGTTGAGCCTGAAAGAACCAGGTATTGTCTTCCATCCCTCTTTGAGGTCCTCTACATATTGTTAGGAGTTGATTCGCCATGATACTGCTAGATTAGAGCATAATCCTTTTATCCTTGTTGAACAAAGAATTTTCTCTCTGATTCTACCGATCAGAGAGTTGAGGATCTCATCCCTTTTGCATGTTTTGCTCTGAAATTTCCTATAATTTCACTCACGCTAAATCTCTTTAATGGAGGAGACAAATGAAATGATATATATAGGAACATTATAATTAGGAAAGTAGGTCAACCGCTAGATCCATTCCATGGCTTCTGTGAAAGATGAACCTACATCGGAGATGTTATTTAAAGCCTTGATCCGTCCCTATATGGACTGTGAGAAGGGACATTCGAAGAAGAGATGGTCCCTTATCTCTGATTCTATCTCACATGGCACACAGTCTAAATTATTAGGCAAGAAATGTAGTCTATCTGTAGTACTTAGTCTATTCAGTACTGTAAGCCATAAAAGGATAGAGGAACTAGGCATTACTGACTTGTTCCAGACAATAGGAAACCAAGCTTTTCTTAGGCTATTGCGGTTTTGCCACCTCCTGAATTTTGAAATGTTGAATGTGTTAGAGGGCAGATTAAGACAATAGAATGTATCCTCTCTTTGTTGACTTGGTTTATATCTAGGTATTAGAGACTATAGGTCAACTAATATGTTCCATTAACCTCTTAATAGGATAACTTTAACTTTAGCCTTGATGGGAACATCATTCTAAATCTGAAGCGCCCGAGGATGTCTAATTAGAGGTCCTTTCCATGACCAATTGTCATACCATAAGTAAGCCTTGTCTCCATTCCCAACCTTACATGAAACTAGGGGTTCAAGTAAAGGTCTAAGTTTCATTAGCTGAGACAAGGGCCAAGAGAATGAGGGTTTAATAGGTAAAGACCAAATGTTAGAGCCTTTTAATATGTAGCTGTGTACCTATCGGATCCAAAGGGATATTTTTCTCTACAAGAATATTCCACAGGTTCTTAATCAAGGCTGCTCTATTAAAGGAAGCAATTGAGATCAATCCTAGTCCCCCTTCCTCTCTGCTTTTGCAAATTTCCTTCTATTTAACCTTAGCAAAATGACTGTCTAAGTTGTTTAGAGAGAAGTGAGAGAGTCTGGAGGTTCAAAACTTAGAGAGATAAAGTTAAAATGAAAGTGAGTGAAAAAAGAAAGTATGAAATGAATATATAGGTAAAGGAAAGGTAAAACGGTAAAAACTTTTAGTTGAAAATTGCGTCGACAGTTTTACCCTGCCGCAGACCACTATCGTGGCCTGCAATAATTCCACTGATTTTCCAATTTGTTCTTCTTTTATCATTCTATACATTCTTGAGATCCCTTACAAACTCTTTTATAGCTCTTTCACCTCATTTTTGCTTACTTCCTAGATCATCTAACTCATGTTGAAGTCCTATACCTTCTTGACCTTATTTGGAAATGAAATAACCTAACTACGAAATTCAAACTATTTAAACTTCAAAGGAAATAACATGGAATTAACAATCCACTGGTTGCCTTCCATGCAGCGCTTCTTTTAATTTCAGTAGCTTGACACTATTCTTGTGCTCAATGTAGTTCAAATGAATCATGCAATGGTAGCGCAGTCATCGATCTTACAATTTGCATATGAGTTACCATGCCCTGGGTTCCACCTTCCTTCTTCTTCACCTTCCTTCATCTTCTCCTCCACGATCGTTTCTTTCTAAATGCATTCCTAGGATCCTCAATATCTTCCCATTGTCCTCGAGGTTTGGTTTCTTTGATGTTAGTTGGAAGTAAGGAAGAATTGTTGTCATTCTTCGATAGCTCCGACCCTCATTGTTAGTTCACCCCCATCAACATCAATTATTGAGTGAGCAGTAGCCAAGAATGGTCATCCAAGGACCATATGGGTTTCCATATCTTCTCCAATATCTAATACAAAGAATATGTTGGGAAGTTAAATATATCATTTTGTACGTACACATCCTTAATAATACCCTTCGGTCAATAAACTATTATGTCTGCCATCTTCATTAACATCGTAGTGGGTTTTAACTCTTCTAACCCTTATTTTTGACTAAAGGTATATGGCATCATATTAATACTTTCTCCCAAATCTGTTAATGCCCTGTCTATTTTAACTCTATTAATACTGCAAAGAATGTAAAAATTCCCTGGGTCCTCTGTCTTTTATTATATATTAGGGTTTTCTTCCACTATGAACTCTTTAACCTTCTTCTTGATTGATTTCCTTAATGTGAGCCTTATTTGTAGTTATTATGTTATATCCTCAACATTGTTTCATTTAGCCTCCTTAAAATTCCTTATCACCTGACTTGAATTTGACCTTTGCTAAGTTAGAATAGGGTCTGAAAAATTTAGGTCGAGGTTCCTCGATTGGCTTAATTTCGAGCTCACTTGGAAGGAATTCCATATTTTCTTGTCCTTCACCATTGCTGTAACATCATGCTCCCATACTAAGGGTTAGGACCCTAAAATACGGTGCATGTTAGATTAAGGAGAGATTAAGAAAAATGCATTTTCATGCTCATGCATAATATTAACATACACGCACGTGAATTTGAATTTTTGCACACATTAAAATGACTGTACATGAATTCATTGACATTTCTGGTTGTCAATGTGATTATAATTATAATTATGAATTATTTGGATTGAAAATTGATTTTTGAGATCATAAGCATTGATTTAGATTTTTGGCGAAAATTTGAGGACTTTCTGGAATTTAAGGGTATTTTCGGACTAGGAAAAATGCCAAGTGACAGAACAATTAATGAATAGTGATAGAAATAAATGTCAAATGTCAGTGGAAATTTTAATATGTGACATTAAGATTTATTGACAAGTGTCATTAAAAATTGGGAGAAATTTGGGTTGAAAATTGGAGACAAATGGACTAGCTTTTTATAAGAGCCAATTGGAGACCACAAAAAGGTAATAAGTGGCATCCACTTATGACTTTTTTTTATACCCAAGTTAAAGACCATTTTGGGGTCTTTCATTTGTCATTCACAACACTTTACTTTTTGGAATGGCCATCTTCCTTGTCTTTCATTTTTACTCCCACGAAATGCTTAAATCTTCTTCATTTTCTTTAACTTCCTCTCCTTCTCTCGAAACTCTCACCTCTAAGCATCAAAGATGAACCTTTCCATCACTAGGTTCTTACTATCTTTTCTTCTTAATAAAAGACCCACCTATTCTACTTTGGCAAGATGAGGATCGTGTATGTTGGAGAAGCTAGGGTTTCATGGTGATTCAAGAAGCTTTGGGTTTCATGGTGATTCAAGAAGCTTTGGGTAAATCAAGTAAGTATAAGCATCACTCTTTTTGAATTGATGAATAAAACATGTTTTGATAATAATTAAGAGTTAGATGTTCATAAAATGAGAATGGGTACATGCAAAAACATGGATGAGAAATGGGGATAGATTCATGTCTTGTTTTTTTTTTTTGATGGGTAATGGATTATAAAATGATATAATGTTGGATTAAATTGAGTAAATGGTGTTTTAAGTGTGTTGGAAAAATGTTAGTTGTAACATTCTCCATTGATTATGCATCTGTAATTTAGCCATAACTTGTTCTGTAGTTATCCAAATGGAATGATTCTTAATTTAAGTAAACTAGAGACATAGGGCTACAATTTGTCTAAAGAAATAGAATTTTAATTCTATCTCTAAGCATTTTAAAATCTAGCTTGAAATCAAATCTTAACTGAGGCTATAGTACTACCCGAGATAGAAATCATATCTTGTATTTATTGAATAAAATGTAATGATAAAGGCAGAATTAGATAAAGATTTCTTCACGAAAGTTGTAAATGATTCTCTTATCTTTCAATTGGTATCAATTTTGTAATTTTTGGATATTTGAGTTGAGAGATATGAGTTGTACAATTTGGTAACATGATCATGTCCTATCCAAAGTGTCAAATGTACTCAATCTGTGGTATTTTGAGGTTAAATCATAGAATACTAAACCGAATTGAATGATTATGGTTTCATTAGAAACATAAGACAAAGAGGAATATTTTCTTAGAAGAACTTATTTCTTTAAAACCTCAGTATCAATGTCAAAATGTCCATACAAAATTGACCAAAAAGCTATCTTGAGAAAAACCTGGAAAAAGAGTGACATGGAGATTTTAAGTTTCTGTCAAGATTGTGGCTTGAAAAATGTAGTTTTGTCACGATCGTGGTGGGGACTACATGATTATGGCCAGACCTATTGATAGAATAATCATTTTTGAGTGAATTGTGAACCTATTAATGCTAGGGTGTTCCCATATGAGGTATTTAGGCCTAAATGAGATCTTGAATGAACTTAGTTGATGATGAATGAGGTGATTAAAGTGAGTAAAGAGTATTCGAGATTAAAGAACAATTAAAAGGTGTTATTAGTTGATTTTGAGATGTGAATTAAGAAAAGATACCTGGGATTTTCAATGAGCATGCATTGTACATAGTTCACATACACATTTGTGCATAAATGAATACTTAATATTGTGCAAATTATTAATGTGTGTGAAACATATGTATTGCATAATATTGATGTGTAGGATAAAATATCCACATCCAGACGTTCCAGATTTGTGAAGCAAATCCTAATTTGGAGCATATTGTGAGTCGACCTAGATGGTCTCATTTCATTGTTTGTTTTGATTTTAATTTCTACATTGAATGACTATGGTTATGATTATTATGCAATGTGAATATGATTGATATGAATGTGATTTGCCTATGTTGATGTCAGACAATGAAGGTCCGAGACTTGATGCATGAATGTGATATTGAAGTGTTACTCGTATGTGAATGTGATGGAATAAATGTTGCTCAACAATTATGTTGAATGTCGGACCAAGGCCTGATGATAAATGTGATCCGAATGTGAATGTGTAGGCATGGGATTAGCTAAGAATATGAGAATGTGATGCATTCCATTACATGAATGCATGAAACATAAAGATCGTTGTGAGCAGAGTAGCCACCGAAAAGGATCTTAAAGCTCAAAAAGTGTATAAGAGCCACAGGCTCACTATGTAAAATGAGCCCAGTATCCCCAATGGATACTGGACAGTTATTAATGAGACTGATATCTAAAATAGATATGGGACAGTTATAGGCACTCGGTCACAACAATAACAAACTGAAAGTGAGTCTCATAAGCATTACATATGCATTTGATGTGAATGATGTGAATAATGTGACTGATTTCTGAATGTGAGATATGTTTCAAATGAATGTGAAATTATGTGGATATGTGAACTGTATGTGTTATGTGATTGAGTGATCCATCGAGGATGGTCACTCACTGAGTTTGCAAAAGTCACCCAAAATTTGCAATAATTTTTTTCAGGTTCAGAAGAGTTATCCCGTTAGGCTAATGAGAGTACAAACACTGCATTCGAGTAAAAGATAGGGGTCGGGATCAGTTCACGTTTACATTTGTATTTCTTTATTTTTGTTTATAATAACTTTCCAAATGGGAAATGTTTGTAAATGATTTTGTAATGAAATAATAATTTATGAATTTAAGTATTTTGTATTTGTAATGGGCCCTAATGACTAATGTATTTGTAATGGGCCCTAATGACTAATGAAATTTAGATGATTTGTGAAATGGTTGTAACCCTTGTGTATGTAAATGACTTTGTAATGTAATGATTGTAACTCTTGTAAATGAAAATGTTTATGAATAAAAATAGGCCCAATTTGTTTATTGATTTTATGCAATATGCGTGCATTGTTTCAAAAAAAATTTGTATTGAATTTGATTGATTGATTGCTCTAGCATGCCACCTTTGCGGGGTACATACTCGAATATCACTCAAGATGTTGGGTACATGTCTTGCGAGAGTGGGGTGCTACAGTTTGGTATTAGAGCCCAGATTTAGTGTCTTACATGGGCATTTTTTTGAAGATGTGTCAAGTTACATGCGTTTTAGACATGTCATAGAAGGCAGTAGCAACTGATCCCTAGTCTGAGTTGCATTTACATGAGTCATATGCATCAGCATTTTTTAAGAGCTTGAGCAAATAAAAATAGTGAGAAAAATGATGATATGTCAGAATATGAGAAAACAGAAATTTGGGAATAATTAGAAATGAGAGATAGTATATGGTTAGATACGAAAGATAAAAATCTAACACAATTTTATTAGTGGATTTATTATGGAATAGGACATCAATATTGTACTGTGGTAATATATCCTCGAATGTGATATAGATGTGAATACATTGTCATGGATTAATTAAGGAAAGAAGTGATATAAATATGAATGAAGAGATTTAAAGTGTACAAGACAAGTTGAAAGAAAATAAAATTTTCTATGACTTGGGGAGGTTAAACTTGGACTTGAAATGAATGTCGGATAAATGTGATAAGAGTTGTGATTTAGCATAAGAATATTTTTGTGACATTGAGATCAGAATTTCATGATGATTTTGCATCTATAATTTTGAATGGATTAAGGATATACATATGGAACATGAAACGAATGACAATAGGAAATGAGATAGAAATGAGGAAGGAATAAAAGGGGAATGAAATAGACATAAATGACTTTTTATGAGACAAATGATGAGTAGTAAGGAGAAAGCTAGAAATGCATATAAGATAGGATTTTATGTATGAATGAGATAAGGAAAAAGATGACGAATCAAATAAGAAGAGTTGATGCACTCAATATGGTGGATGACTCATTATAAAATGAGGTAGCATTAGAAGAGGTAAATTTTGGAAAATTTGGATTAGAATTAATGTTAGTGTGTGTGTTATTGCGAGGAAGAAAGTGCAGGGAATAATGGTGGCCTGAAAAAATTAGGTTTTTATCATGATCGTGGCAGGGATACCCCGATTGTGGGCAGGAATAAAGAGAGAATATTGTCTAGGATCAATTGAAATCAAGTATCACTAATGTAATATATATAAACTAGACAATTGTCGAAAATAAATCTTGAGATATAATGGAATGACCTTGATGATACACACTTAAGTATATGTGACAATAATCATGTCTACTACATCATCGAGATTTGGTAACCAGAACATTATTACCTAGTAAGAATGATAGAAATTGGTCTTCTTGAGGTATTAAGAATAGCATATAATGCAATGATGATAACAGTGGATTGATAAGGATTATATGAATAGTATAGATGAATGTAGCATAACTTCTTCCTTGGAAGAAGAATTTCACCGAATTAGGTTAAGTAGACCAGATAGTTTATTTTAAGAATGATCAATGAAGGAATAAATCAGAAAAGTGAATATTGGAGTCCCGTTTCTAACTGAGACTCAGGCTAAAGAGGTAAAATATGCTACTGAGAGTGTATGCATTTTGTTTGATGTAAAGTATTCAACTATGTGAATGGATTTTTGGATTTGAGGTGACATTCTTGTTAATGTGAGGAGAATATAGTTCCACGTTATATTCTGTGTAAATATGATCAAGAGATATAAATTAGATCTGATGAATGTGTTACCAACACAAGAAGTTAAGATTGCAAATAAATTGACTTGTGTGGAGAAACTAGTATGAATGAACAGACATTAGAATAAGTCGATGTGAAATTAGAGGAAATAAAATGAATGGAGAAAATCATTCGAGAAAAGAAGTCAATTACGAAACTGAAAATAACATGAGATAATATTACCTCATTGAGGAATTAGTTACTTAAGGAATTACGAGAAATAATTATGGGCACATATGGTTTTGGCTATATCTGTTTAAGTTAACAAATGCCCTTGACATTATTATGGTATTGAAGATTAAAGCGATCCAAGCAAAATGGGATTAATTAGTGACTATAATCATAGAGGATATATAAAATGTGTTCCAAAAGTGGAGAAGAATATTTTAAATACTTGAGGAAATCTTACATATCATGAAGGTAGAAATAATTAGATGCCAAATTTAATAAGAGTGAATCTTAGCTTGATTAAAAAATGTTGGGTCATATAGTTTCTGAACATGGCATATTGGGAGACTCAAAGAAAATTGAGGTAATGATGAAGTGAGAAACTCAAAGGCATATGCATAAGAGATTTGGAGTTCTCTGGAACTAGCTATATATTGGATACCACTAGAGATTGTTAAGGAGTTTTTATTGATCTTAGCCCTTTGACAAAAATGCCTAAGGAAAAATGTGTAAATCGTATGAGTGATTAATGTAAAGAGAATTTTGAGGAATTATAAGACCGATGTTAATTATATCGTGTAGATTTGGAGATTTTGAAGTATATAATGATATCTCACACCAGGGATTCAAATGCAATTTAATGCAACATAATAAAGTGATTTCTTATCCATTGAGACAATTCAAGTCTCATGAGTTGATTATTTGATACAAGATTTTGAATGTGCTAGAATAGTGATTGTTTGAGAGCTTGGAGACATAATATGAACAGTGAAACATTTTGGACATATATAAATGCACAGATCATTAAAGTTTGAGGCACTTATTGAGTTTGAAAGAATTGAATATAAGACAGAGACATGGATAGAATTACTGAAAGATTATAATGGTATAAATTAGTATTATCCGGTAAAGATAGTGTTGTATCTGATGCTTGAACATAAACTTTAATAACGGAATGGCACAAATTCAAATATTCATTACCAAACCTAATGTAATAAAGAGAACAAAATGTCGAGGGAATTTTGGGGCAAAATGAAGTAGTATTGGCTACATTGAAATTTAAGATTAGTTTCACATGAAAAGATTGACAAAGCCCGAAGTGAGGATCCAGAATTGTGAATCTTGTTGAGGAATTGAAAATGAATATGAATTTCGAGTTTGAATTGGAAAATGATACTTGTGATTGAAATAAGAAGTATGTGTACCCAATAATGATGATTGAGCAAAGAGATTATTAGAGAAAGAACTAAAAAAAGCCTAGGCTATACATCATAGTAGGAATACAACGAACTAGTACTTAATGGCTAAGGATGTAGAAGCAAGTGACTGCATATATGAGTTGCCAACAGTCTTAATTTTGGAGATATGCTTAAAGCTCATATTTTGGAGTTCATAAAAACATGAGGTCAATGTATAGTTTTAATTGACTTTAAGCATAACAATCATTATCACAGTGATATCATTAGAATACCGTATGCAACGTTATACGAAAGAAAGAGTCATCCTCCTTTATATTTAGATGAATAAGGCCTAAAATAATTAAAGGCCAGAATTGATTGGAGATGTTACTTATAAGTGAAATTGATCTGTGTTAGAAATTAAGTGATTCAAGAAAGATGAATGAGTTAGGTGGATCAACACTAGACATATGGAATATAGTGAGATGGACATACGATTTAAGTGTATTAACATGAAAGAGATGTGAATTATTAAGTGAAAGATGAAATGTCTTTGAAAGTATCACCTTACCAAGGTGTGTTTAGATTAAGAAAAATGTGTGCTCAGATTAGGAAAAAGAATGAACTAAACTCGAATTTTATTGGTCCATATGAAGTTATTGAGGACAATACCATTAACTTATAAGTTATTATTATTAATAAAAGATGTTTCAGATTCACATAGTGTTACATGGATATGTTTAGGAAATATCATTATGATCTGATATATATGTTATTGATATCGGAAGTGAAATTGTGAGTAAACTGAAATATATTGAGGAAACAGTTAAGATAGTGTGGTATCTAAATAAGTAATTGAAAGATCGATTGATTCCATTGACTATAGTCAATTGGAAGAAATTATTTGAGTGATGAAGCTAAATGGAAAAGAGAGGAGTATGTGAGGAAACAATACCCCTACCTTTTTTATCAATCAGATAAGAATTTTGAGGACGAAATTTATTAATGGGGGGGGGGGGCGAGAAATGCAACATCATGTTACCATACTAAGGGTTAGGACCCTAAAATACGGTACATGTGAAATCAAAGACAGATTAAGAAAAATGCATTTTCATGCTCATGTATAATGTTAGCATACACGCACGTGAATTTAAATTTTTGCACACATAAAAATGACTATGCATGCATTCATTGACATTTTCGGGTATAATTGATCTATAAACGTGATTATAATTGGAATTGTGAATTATTTGTATTGAAAAATGATTTTTGAGAGTATAAGCATTGATTTAGAATTTTTGGTGAAAATTTGAGGATTTTCTAGAATTCAAGGGTAATTTTGGAGTAGGAAAATTTCCAAGTGGTAGAACAATAGATGAATAGTGATAGAAATAAATGTCAAATGTCAGTGAAAATTTTAATGTGTGACATTAAGATTTATTGACAAGTTTCATTGAAAATTGGGAGAAAATTAGGTTGAAAATTGGAGGCAAACGGACTAGCTTTTCAAAAGAGCCAATTGGAGACCACAAAAAGGTGACAAGTGGCATCCACTCACGACCTTTTTTTTATACCCAAATTAAAGACCATTTTGTGTTCTTTCATTTGTCATTCCCGACACTTTACTCTTTGGAATGGCATCTTCCTTGTCTTTCACTTTTACTCCACGAAATGCTCAAATCTTCTTCATTTTCTTTATCTTCCTCTCCTTCTTATGAAACTCACTCCTCTAAGCATCAAAGCTGAACCTTTCCATCACTAGGTTCTTGCTATCTTTTCTTCTTGATAAAAGACCCACCTATTCTACTTTGGTAAGATAAGGATCGTGTATGTTGGAGAAGCTAGGGTGTCATGGTGATTGAAGAAGCTTTGGGTAAATCAAGTAAGTATAAGCATCACTCTTCTTGAATTGATGAATGAAACATGTTTTGATGATAGTTAAGAGTTAGATGTTCATAAAATGAGAATGGGTACATGCAAAAACGTGGATGAGAAATGGGGATAGATTCATGTCTTGTTTTTTTTGTTTTGATGGGTAATAGATTATGAAATGATATAATGTTGGATTAAATTGAGTAAATGGTGTTTTAAGTGTGTTGGAAAAATGTTAGTTGTAACATTCTCCATTGATTATGCATCTGTAATTTAGCCATAACTTGTTTTGTAGTTATCCAAATGGAATTATTCTTAATTTGGAGTAAACTAGAGATATACGAATACCATTTGTCTGAAGAAATAAAATTTTAATTATGTCTCTAAGAATTTTAAAATCTTGCTTGAAATGAAACCTTGACTAAGGCTATAGTACTACCCGAGACACAAATCATGTCCTATTGTTATTGAATAAACTTTAATGATAGAGGCCGAATTAGACAAAAATGTCTTCAAAAAAGTTGTAAATTATTCTCTTAGCTTTCAATTGGTATCAAGTTTGTAATTTTTAGATATTGGAGTTTAGAGATATAAGTTGTACAATTTGACAACATGATCATGTCCTAGCCAAAGTGTCAAATGTACTCAGTCTGTGGTATTTTGAGCATAAATCATAGAATACTGAAACAAATTGAATTATTTTGGTGTCATTAGAAACTTAAGACAAAGAGGAATACTTGTTTTTAGAACTTATTGCTTAAAAACCTCAGTATAAATGTCAAAATGTCCATACAAAATTGACCAAAAAGTAGTCTTGAGAAAAACCTGGAAAAAGAGTGACCTAAAGATTTTAAGGTTCTGTCATGATCGTGGCCTGACAAATGTGGTTCTATCATGATCGTATAGTCCCTGTTGGACTACACGATCATGGCCACCTATTGATAAAAGAATTATCTTTTGAGTGAATTATGAACCCATTAATGCTAGGGTGTTCCCATATGAGGTATTTAGGCCTAAATGAGATCTTGAATGAACTTAGTTGATGATGAATGAGGTGATTA
>JAOQMS010000006.1:15345233-15361876 GCA_027563885.1 Erythroxylum longipes | reverse complement strand
AGAGCAAAGTTAATTTAATCAAGTTGGACTTGATTGTAAAGTTTGAGAAACTTTATGATTAAATATGAGATATTTAAGAAATGAGGATCAATATGAGATATTAAATTTTACATGGGCATAATTGGTATTTAATTAAAATTATTTATAATTCTAATTAAAGTTTAATTGAAATTAGAATTTAATTTAAATTAAATTACTAAAATATCCAAAGCTTATTATAAATAGGCTTAAGCTCTATAGAGCTAGCACTTCATGCTTAACCTTCTCTATAAGAGTTACAAAGTTCTCTCCACTCATTCTATGGATACCGTTAGAGGCTGGACATTTGTGTAGCTACGGTGGTTGAAATGGATCAATTTCAGGAACAGTTCGAGGGATACGACAATAAAAAGATCAAGCTTTGAAATAAGGTACAAATTAAGTTTTTGCTTAATTACAATATGTGTTAATCATTTTATAGAATTAAAATGATCTTGGTTTTTAGGAAATCAAAGGTTGTGAAAAAGTTTCATAATCATTCCGCTGTGGTTAGGAACGTATACCTATCTGGTTTCCCAACATATAGGACTCCACATCTTAGTGAGTGCAAGACCACTAGTTTATGTGTTTTCATCTTGTCGAGCATAATTCAACATGCATGCACCATTATCAAGCACCAGACTATTTGCTTATGATTCTTCATCTTATTAAGAGAGAAATCGTTAGTTTCTGTCTAGGTCTTGTCGAAGTATATTGTATGCTTATGTCATTGTTAAGTGTGAGACTGTATGTCTGCGTCTATATCAAGCATGAGACTTCATATTTGCGAGTTTACATCTTATCAAGCATAAGACCTCTAGTTTGCATAGTTACATCCTATTTAGCACAAGGCTGCACTCCGTATTTTTTTAGTGTGAAGTTATATGCCATTTTGTGCCTTGATTAGCATAAAATCATTCATTTTCATATCTGCTTCTTATCAAGTGTAAAATGAATGTTTATGGTTATACGTCTATTAGGTATGTGAGACTAGATGTTACGAGTTTATGAGATTACCCATGAATATATCTGCAAGTGTGATATTATGAGTGAGTGAGTCTTCTTTGTTAGTGTGAGACTACTTGTGAGGGAGTCTACATCTTATGGTTATGCAAGATGAGCATGTTTGCGTCTTATTGGTGCTCCAGAGAGGGCATGCTATCCCTTCTCACCCAATCTCCAACCTTCACATCTTCCTATAATCTGACAACCAACTAACTTTTACCCTTACCCAAACTAAATACACTATGACAATAAAAAAATCCATTCCCATCCACAATACAAATACTCTAATGATCCAACTGTAAACCCAAAACCTCCTAAAACAAAACAACAAAACACAAATGCAATAACACCAGACTCGACAGACTTCCCACCTTTGAATGGGGCAAAAGAGCCCACAACACAAGAGCAGAGACCGAAAATGACTTGGTCTTTGGTGGTAGGGGATGCCAATAATTTGGAAAAATTAAGGTATGTAGCTTTTATCTCTAAAGGACCCATTTGTGCTCCATTGGAGGTATTGAGAAAGGATGCGTTGAAATGGAAATCTTCTGTAGTGGGTTTCTTCTTGGAGAAGAGATTAGCATTTCCTGTAGTGAATTGCTGGGCAAATATGGCTTGGAGAAATATGGGTCTGTTGAATGTAATGGTGAATGAGCATAAATTTTTCATTTTTAAGTTCAAATCTAAGGAGTATGCTCAGAAGGTTGTTGAAGTTGGCCCCTGACACATTCAAGGCCATCCAATACTACTAAAAGTGTGGCATCCTGGAGTGAACTTAGACAGAAAGAAGTTGAACAAAGTCTCACTTTGGGTGAATTTTCTTAAAGTGCCAGTGGAATATTGGACTACAGAGGGGTTAAGCTAGATTGCGAGCAAGGTTTACAAGTCATTAGGCATGGATAAGAATACAGCTCTAATAAAAAGGGTCAATTTTGCTAGAATCTGCATTGATGTGTATATTACTAAGCAATTACCAAAAAACTTGAAGATAATGAAACTAGTAGAAGATAGGGGGTTAGTAAAAGACAATATGCGAATTCTTACATGTGGAAACCAATAAGAAATTAGGAAAAGAAGGAGTGGAGAGTAAAGGATAAAAAGGAAGAACAAGAGGGAACGAAGGAAGTAACAGTGAATATGGTGGACCAAATAGAAAAAAGTGAACCAGATATGCAACAAAAAGAGTAAGTTCTAGTGTGTAAGGGGAACCAATTAATAAGGAAAATCTAAATAAAGCGCAATAGAAAAGGGAGAAGGTAAACTAGTAATAAGAAATGGGAGAAGAGGTAGAAGCAGGCATGATGCTAGAAGAACAAGAAAATGAGGAAATCACAAAGCAGCAAACATAAATACAACATAAAAGAAAGGAGACATAGTTGTCTGGAAAGGAGGAGATGAAAGAAACTCATGAGGAAGGGGGAGCTAAAGACCATGAGGAAGAACAGTGTATTAGAACACCTATTTAGGAGAAAGGGGAAACTTTAGGGACTAATTTAAACACAACAGAAACCCCACCTAGAGAAGGTCCAAAAATTAGGGAAAAAAGATCCAAGAAAAAGAAGAAATGATAAAGGGAACCATATGGAATATAAGGGGTTTAAATAATATGAATAAGCAACTTGATATAATGGATTATATGAAGAATGGCAAGGCAGATTTTGTTGGTCTATTGGAGAACAAAATAAAGGAAAAGAACTTGGGGAAGTGTTTGTGGTTTTTAGGCAAAGAATGGAAAATAATAACAAATCACTCTAGCCACTAGAATGGAGAGTGGTATTTTGCTATAATTCGTCTAAGAGTGAAGTGATTAAATGGAAATGCATTGATTAGATGATTTATAGAGAGATTAACATAAAGAAGGACAACACAAGATTAGACATCTCAATAGTATATGCTCCCAATTTTAGACTCCAAAGAACCCTTTGGGAGGAAATTATCAATATCAACAGAAATACAATGACACCTTAGGTAGTGGTTAGTGATTTCAATTGTACTCTTTAATCAAATGATGCTAGGGGCGATAAGAAATGGTATCAGCAAAAGTGAATCAAATTATAAAGATTGTTTGGTGTAAATGGGTTCATAGATTTGAAGGGAGCAAGTAATTTTCACACATGGAGGAACAAGGAATCTAAGGAATGGTTTCTTATGAAAAAAAACTTGATCAGTGAATGGTGAATGATAAGTGGCTGCAGTATTTTCTGTTGAGTATAGTCAACTATGACGATCTAACTATGTTAGACCACTATCCTAACAGGTCAGGATGCAATTAAAGGAATTCTAAACAATGGTGAGTGAAGGACTGAAAAAATGGTGTATGGTACTAAGGCTTACCAATTAACAATGAACTAAAGGAAGTCAAAGAGAGGCTGATGCTCTAAGTAAACAACACCTAATCACATATCAAAATAAGAATAGTGCTAAAACTAGAAGATATGAGACTAAAATAGGATGAAGAAGAATTGATAAGAAAGTATAATGACGCATTGAAAAACTATAAGGAGGTAGTTAGATAAAAGTTAAGGATGCTATGGTTGAGAGATAGGGAGAGATGTACCAAATACTACATGAATTCAATAAAAGAAAAAAAAGGAATAAATACAACATTACAGTGCTATTGATAGGAGATAGGACCCAAGTCCAAGGTTAGAAGGACGTCCAAGATCTCACCTTTAATCACTTTAATGAACAATTTAGGCAAAGGGGGAATGTTGAATGGATTTCAGAAGTAATCTTAAAAAGGCTCAAACAAATCTCACAGTTGTAAAAAGATGAATTAATCAAGGATGTGGAAAAAGAAGAAATCAAGGTAGCACTTTACTCATTGAACCTAGATAAAGCACATGGACCTAATAGATTCAATGGGAGGTTTTTCCAAGAACATTGGGAAATACTAAAGGAAGAAGTGGCTGAAGCAGTCAAAGAGTTTTTTCAGAGTAGCATATTACTCGAGGAATGGAACAAAAACTACATATGTCTTGTCCCTAAACTCACTAATGTTAGTAAGATAGAGGAGTACAAGCATATAACTTATTGCAACGTCTTGTACAAACTGATCACAAAAATCATTACAAATAGGCTGAAGGAACCTTCAAGAACATCATCAATCCCTCTTAGATTGAATTTGTGGGAGGAAAGACAATTGGAGATAACTTATTTCTCTACCAAGAATTAATGAAAGGTACAACAGCAAGGTAAGCAGGAATAATTGCATAATCAAGGTGGATTTAGCTAAAGTTTATGATACTGTTAATTGGATCTTTTTGAATAACACTCTAAGAGCTATGGGATATCCAAGGAAGTTTGTACAATATGTTACGGAGTGCATCACTTCTCCTTTAATTGCAATTTTAGTAATTGAGGAGCCAACCGAATTGATAAAACCAAAGAGAGCCATAAGACAAGGAGATATGATATCTCCTTATATTTTTGCCATAGGCATGGAGGTGTTACTTACCTTATTAGAGAATAAAACAATAAGCAATCAAGATTTTCAATCCTACCAAGGTTGCAAAGGTATGGAGCTAACTCATCTTATTTTTGCAGAAGATGTTCTATTGTTTTACAAAGCACATAAGCATTCCATTAACACACTATTACAAGCTATGGAGGAATTTAAGGAACTATTAGGACTAAAGAGCAACCATGCCAAGAGCAGCTTCGACTTATCTGATAATGCTAATTTAAATATAACATCAAGGGCAACTGAAATGGGAATGAAGAAAGGTACCATGCCATTTAAGTACTTAGGTGTACCAATTTCACAGATAAAGCTATTAGCATATGATTGCAAGCCACTAATAGAGAGGTTCCATTAAAAAGTAAGTTTTGGTGCAATAGATTCCTCGACTATAAAGGGAGACTACAAATTGTTCAAACAATAGTGAAGTGTCTGGCAAGCTACTGGATAAACCACGTATCACTCCCAGAGAGTATTCTAAAGGAGATAGAAAAAAAAATGAAGGACTTCATATGGAATGGACCTAACTCAAGCATAAGGAAATCTAAAGTAAGTTGGAAAGTTATGCCTACCTAAGAAGTAAGGGGGTTAGGAATTTTATTAAGTAGACTACAAAATAAAATCAATTTAGCAAAAAAATTGTGCTGGATATGTAGAAACAAAGAAAATTTATGGGTGAAGTAGGTGCACAAAGTACACGTACAGGGTAATAACTTATGGAGGTTGAAAAAGAAACAAAACATGACATGGCACCTAAAACAGATCCTGGAGATCAAAGAGTGGATGCAAGATTTAATTGTGAGTGGAATAGGTAACGGGGAAAACACATTCTTCTGGTTTAACAACTGGCATCAAAGATGACTTTTTCATTGAGGACAAGAGCTCCAACATCTCAAACGAATTATCGACCTAAACACTAAAGTCTACAGTTTCATTAACAACAGTCAATGGAAATGGCCATTTCACAGCAACTGAGGAGCAGAACGAATAATGAATAATATGCCAATTATTTAAATAGCAAGAAAGTGAGCAGTAATAAAGCCTTCAGTTCTAAATTAGAGTAACATAATCTGGGAAGCAGACATTCAACCTACACAGGCGGTAATCCTCTGGCTAGGATTTATAGGGAAGTTAGATACAAAAGACATATCGAAGTTTAATATTAAGAATCCAAACTGTAAAGTATGCAAAGATGAGAGAGAAATAGTGGAACATCTGTTGGTAAATTGTACGTACACAAAACCAATAGGAAGAAGGATACAAGGTGGGTTGGGGGTCCAATTACCAGCTCAATAGTAGGAGAAATGTTAGATTGAGTCACCAGACTGAATATTTCTAGAAGTGCAGACTATAAAGCTTTAAAGATATGCATTGCAGCAGTGGTATATTTTATATGGTAGGGGGGAATAGAAGACTCTTCAGAGGGGAAGCAAGAGAGATGAAACAAATCTTCTAGAAAATAATTCTACATAGCTGAATCTCCATGATAGTAAGAGGAGTAACAGATAAGCTCTCCCCCAACATTAAAGTAGCATGGAACTTTAAATGAGAGTGTTATAGTCTGTAAACTAAATAATTGTAATTTTCCTAATTTTTAGTTAGAAAGAGTTCCTATCAGCTTCTTATACTCTTCATTTAAATTTCAACCTATTATGGATGTTTTCTACTTATTTTTAATATAAATATTTAATTTTTTGAAAAAAAGACTACTTAAAAGTGAGCCTTTTTTATAGGTATGAGATTCGCTTATGTATATATGAGCTAGTCTACATCTTATAGGTATGGAAGACTGCTTACTAGTGAGTATATGTCTTTATATACATGAGACTGCTTACGAGGAAGTGTGCATCTCTCTTAGCATGAGACTTCTTACAAACGAATTTTTATCTTATATGTGCATGAGATTGCATAAGAGCATGTATGCATCGCTAAAGAAGAGCTTTTCTAAACTCTTTAATTATAAGGAGAGGCCTCATTTAGGAGCACGGTTTTCAAAAAACTAGAAATATCGTAAGAAAGCAACTTTTACGCCCGCTACTCCCATTTCTTTCTTAGTTGGACTAACTCAACTGGTCATTTCTGACAAGTCTTTCTTCATTTTGGGAGCAAGAAGTGGAACCACAGATATGAAATGAATAGTGTTTTTTACAATTACACCCAAAAGACCACATAGGGATGTGAGACTACTTATTAATGAATCTATGTCTTATAGTTGTGTGATACTGCATATAAACAAGTTTGCATCTTATAGTTGCCCATCGATGTCCTTAAATATGTGAGCAGGATTATGCATATTCAATTTTATCAGTCAAAAAATAATACTAAAATTATCAAATAGTACTGAAATTACCAGTAATGTACCGACCTCTTGTACCAACCTATACTAACCTTTTCAGATGGTACCAATCGATACTAGTTGGTATTTATAATACTGATTGAATATTGGACTTAAATAAAAATTAAAAACGTTCCTTAAAATAAAAAAAATAAAAAAATAAACCTTAAACCTTCCTAAACTATATCCATTTTGGATGCCGGTCCTCTCCTCCTCTACCCTATCGTCTAAAGACTCTAAGCCATCATCTCTATAGTGTTTTACTAGTGATGAGTTACATTTGTAATGTCGCCTCTCTAGTCTCCACCGTCTTCCATTGCAGTAGTGCCTCACTCGGCTACTCTCTCTCTCTTATATCTTAGTCGCCTCACCTTCTTCACAATTTCCTTGACTGTACTCTCTTATGATTAATAAATCACTTCTTTCTTCATTGCACTTAAGCAGTCATCTAACTCGTCTCACTCTCTCGTAGTGGCCACTCTCTTACAATTGGACATTTACACGGTTGCACCCTACTGTACATACAGTCACGCCTCATCAAGTCACCATCCCAGTCAAACTTACCAACACCAAGTCATTGTCCAATCAAGCCTTATCGACACCGATTCAAGCTTTAGCCTTCAAGCTTCAAGGTTGAAAAATGCAAATTAGCAAAAATCTAAATGTTAAACATGTGCTTAAGCCTTAAACATCTACTTGAGCCTTAAGTTGATTGATTTTGTATTGTGTTGAGTAGTTTTGTGACTTGTATCTTTTATTTTATATTGTGTATTTGTGTCATAAATAACATACGTGTTTGGATTTGGAAATTGAGGACATATGTGTTTGTTTTGTCTGAATTTTAAAAATTGAGGATTCTATATAAAATTATAATGTTTGGAATTTGGATGTGTCTTGTCATTTATGTTTTTTGGATTATGAAAATTGGGGAATCAATACAGAATTGAAGTTTGTGTTATTTTTTGACATTTGAGAAATATTGAATTAAATGTTGGTCTTTATTATAAATTAGGTTATATATTATAAATTGAATTGTGTAATATATAAAATGGTTTAGTTAATTTATGGTTAAATTATGTGATTACACAAATTTAGTTATAGACATGACTTATAAGTTTATAGCTAAATTATGTAATCAAACAAAATAATTTATATTTTTGAGTTATGGATAAATCATGTAGTCATAGAAAATGGGTTATAATTGCAACTTTAAGGTAGAATTATGTAATCACATAAAATGGGTTAAAGTTCTAACTTTATGTTTAAATTATCTAATCACCTAAAATGGATTATAATTGTGAAAGTGTAGTAATCAATGTATATATTTGAATTTTGGCTTAAGAATCATGAGAATTTGTTGGATAGAATGTGGCTAAGCATCAAATTTTCTTAAGGAATCATTTTTATACAAGTTTATGAAGTTCACTTGCTTGTGTGTATCATATGATTATTGCGAAGCTGTTCTTGCTTTATTTCTTCCCATTATTATACATAACTTGATTTTAATACAAAGTTATTAAGTTAATTTAATATATTTCTTCATTTGTTTTTAAAGATAAACAGAGGGAAGTTCAAATACTCTTGATAATTCAGTGTCGTTAGGAAGATTTGATGATCCAGCTTAGGCTCAAGCTAGATTGAGTCCTATAATGAAGAAACATACCATTTATTTGTATTGTAACAAGCAAAAGTGGAGGAATTATAAGATTAAAGAATCATTTACCTGTGACCAAAGGTAATGTGGAGCCTTATATGAAAGTGAACATGATGTGAAATGGAAAATGAAGACTTTGTATGAAGAGTACCACCATTAGAAAGATAAAAGGAATTGACCAAACTATGAAATTGGTAGTGAAAGTTCCTTTTATTATGGTTAAGATGATAGTAAGGATGTTGAAGGTGGTAGTATTCCTACCCAATAAAAAGGAAATAGTGCACCTGATGTTAGGAAAAGAAAAAGACATGTGCATAATTTTTTTGCACTATTAACAACTCTTAAATCTCAGCATTTAAACTGTAGTACCTTACAATCTGGAGAAGCGACTTATAATGTGGACATAATAATGGCTAGATGGTGGTATGATTCAAATATAACATTTAATTGCTACCCAGTCTTATTGTTATTAGCCTATGATGGATGCTATTGTCTCTTACAGTTGAGGGTACAAAGCTTCTTCAATTGATGACTATAAAGCTAAACTTCTGAGCAGTTCTGTTTATGAAATAAAAAGTTATTCTTCTTTCAGATGAAAGAAGAATAACTTAGGTAACTTACAAGTATTCATTCATGTTAGATCGTTGGACAAATAGAAGACAAGAGCCTATTGATAATTTTTTGATTTATTCTGCAAAGGAGACAATGTTTTTGAAGTTAATTAATGCATTTGGCCTTATCAGGAATGCTAATACTCTGTTTCAGATATTTGATAAGATTGTGAATGAAGTTGGGTCAAACAATATTGTTTAGTTTATTACTAATAATGATTCTGCTTCTAAAGTAGTTGGAAGAAGATCATAAAGCACATATAATTCTTTTTATTAGACTCCTTGTGCTACATATCGCATTAACCTAATGTTAGAAAATATAGGAGATGCTAGATATTTTCCTATTATTGATAAGACTATGCACACAACAAAAAAAGTGAACAATTTCATTTTTAGTCGTGCATGGTTCCTAAATTTAATAAGAAAGAATTTCACTAATGATCGGAATTTGCATTGTATTACTATCACAAGATTTGCAACTAATTTCTTATCACTTTAGTATTTTATTCTAATGAAGGAGTTGAGACAAATGTTTACAAGTGATAAGTGAGTTGTATCTTAATATGTTAGGTCTAATGTTGGATTAGAGTTTTCTAGAATTACACTTGAAGATCATGAATTTTGGTCTTAATGTCAATTTATTATCCAAGTTTGTGAGCCTTTGGTTAGGGTAGTTCATCTGGCTAATAGTGATGAGAAGGCAATAATGAGTTATTTTTATGATGCCATGGAGAGAGAGAAGAAAGCAATCAAGGCCAATATGAAAAATACGCCTTCTTTGTACATACCTTATCTTACAGTAATCGATGAGAGATGGGAAAGGCAGCTTTACTCACTATTGTTTGCAATTGGGGCATTTTTGAATCCTAGTGTCGATTTCAAACTAAGTTTTATAAAGAATGCTGAAGTTAATAAGGGAATGTTATTAACTATTACAACAATTTTTACCTATGAGATGATGTAAGATCTCTTAAGCTCACAAATGGAGATTTATATAAATGTTTCTAATGATTTTGGGATGCTCATTGCTATTCGTTAAAGAGAAAAACTTAATCCATATATATATTTTTCACTTTTGTTACTTGCTAAAAATTAATCATAACTTTATTTTATTTATAATGCTGCTTTTGTTATCTTACAGTTGCTTGGTAGGACCAATTCAAAAGTAATATTTCAAAATAACATAGGTTTTGCAATTCAAATTCTTAGTCAATGTGTGATTGCAATAGGATGTGAAAAGAATTAGAACACATTTAATCCATTCTAGGAAAAGAAATATACTGGAACATAAAATATTGAATGAGTATAATTTAAAGTTTAAAGTTTATTTTTTAAGTTTCAAAAAAAGTATAATGAACACAAAATTCGATACAATTTAAAGTTTCAGAAAAAGTATATTGTTATCATTATTAAGTTGAGCATAATTTCTTAATTATTTTATTTTATTTTTTACTAGAACTCTTAATAGAGCTAGTAGTAGTGTAGATCCAATTTTCTTTGATCATATCGATCTTTTGGTGTATGATGTTTATGAGGATTTGAGTTTGATACATGTGAGTGACTTGAAAGATAATCTTGGATGAGAAAGTATTGACATATCATTTGTGCAATAAATTTGAATGATGGTGATGATGAGTCTCGTATCAATGATGAGGATTTTATATAAATGATAGTTGAGGTCAATGTTATTTGAGTAGATATTCGATTGAATGAAGTTTTAGGTTTTCATTTCTTCTGTTTTTTAATTTCACTTATATTTGATGTATATGTAAATTCTATATTTACAGTATGAATATAACTATAAATATTTTTGTTTTAGGTTTCACTTTTAGTTAGTTGTTTCCCTAGCATGAATCTTGTTGTAATACTTAGAAAGTCATGTATCTTTATTATTCTTTTTATTTGATGTTTTCATGTAATTTTATTTATTATATGATGAAATTATAACATGTTAAGTACTTTTTTATTATCCTTAATTTTATTTTATTATGATGATTAAAATGATATTTTTCATATTAATTTTGGTCATTGTTTATATATGAAACATGTGAAAAGTAATATTAATAGAAATAAATAAAGTGTTATTATTTCAAATTTTATTATTATGATTTTGGTATAAAATTAATTATTTATAATACAATATATTGAAGATTATTTGAAATTTTAAAAGAAATTCAAGGACTATTATATAATTTTAAAAAGTTACCTGAAATGGTATCCAGTATTAACAAGTATCGGTAAAATACTATACCAGAATCAAATTTGATACCAGTACTGGTATAATGTTCATAACATTACGTGTGAGACAACTTATAAGTGAGTCTATGTTTCTGTGGGCATGAGACTCCTTATAACCAACTTTCTTTCTTTGTGTGCATAAGACTACATACAAGTGAGTCCATGTCTATAAGATGCACGAGACTACCTATAGGCACGTCTACATCCTATAAACATAAAGACTACTTAGGAGCAAGTTTTGCAGGTCTTCTTTGTGATGTTGCTTATAATTTGTATCTTTTTTATTATGAAAGTGCTTGTTAAATATCTGTCTACATTAAGAATCAACAAAACAAGTGATAGACTATAGATTTTAAAAAAACTAATTATATATTTGTAGAATATTCTGACCAATAACTTTATTTTTGAGGTTGAGTTCTCTATGGTACTCATCATTGTAAAATAAAATAACAATCAATATAGTTGGCTTTTATATTTATAATTTTCATGAAATTTGTCAATTTATATTGGTAAAATCTATCATCTCTTGTTAGGATAGAGTTATGCTTGATAAATCTTATCCTTATACTCAAAGACCTAGAAAAACTAGGGCCAAAGTTTGATGATAAAGTAAGTAAAAATTTGAAGAAAGTACTTAGAAAGAGAAATTATTTTTTTGTTAAATGCAAACGCTCTTTATATAAGATAGATAAAATGATCTAAATCTTATATGTGGATTCATCCCTTGTAAGACAAAGGATCAGAACATAAATACCAATAAAAGAAAAATTAGATCATGATGTTTTTCTCAAAATACAAGTTGAATCCTAACATTTTGTATTATTCAAAATAAACCCTAACATTTATAAAATTATCAAATAGATCCTAGGTGGCTAAAAAATTAGATAAAGTTAAGTCTCTATTTATTATGTGCTACTGTTAGCATTCTTATACTATATATTTTATATTTTTAATTTGACAAGTGGGCCCCAATATGCCATAATTTGACAAGTAGGCCCTAATATGCCATGTTGTCCATTTGAGATATTGGGCTCCATGAGTCAAATTTAAGTTAAATTATTTTAACTTTTATTTTCAATTCATAATTGAAACTAATTTAATTATAATTAATCCTAATTAACTATTTAACTTAGTTATATTTTAATTAAACATCTCAAAATATTTGAAGAACCTTAATTACCAAATTTTCCAATTCCTATATCTTCTCTTAACAAACCTAATCAAATTACCAATAAACCCTAACCCCAATTTTTCCTCATGTCGATGACCATCTCAAGCTTGGAGTCTTCTTTTCATGCAAAAGATATCCTTGGTGTCTTCTTTGTTATTGGCAATGAAGTGTTCTCCTTCATCAACATGAGATATCCATAATTTGTCTATTGTGTTTGTAGTTGCTGTGACTTATTTATAAATCCAATCTGACATTTCTCACACGTTTCTATTATATGTCTTTATAGTATGGAGACAACATCATGGTAGGTCTTTGTTATCCATCTCTGATTATATTAAATTAAGCATGAATGTGGTCCCTACTGCATATGATATATTTGTATCATGTCCGAGCAATATTTAGTCCCTAAACATTTAAATATAGCCATGTTATGGTCCTTATTGTGTTTATATTATATCAGAATATAATTTTAGTTTCACTTATTTTCTAGATTCTCTATTGTGTTTAAATATTTGGTCCCAAACATGTAAATATATCCCTTTTATGTTTACTTGAGTTTTAGGATTCTAATGACAACAAAAGGCAATCTTTTGTATTTTGAGGGCCTAAACTTGTGGACTTTTAACTCAAATTTTTGTAAACATTAGCACAATTGGTAGAATATTTGATCATTGTTCCCTTTGTATACGAATTTAGTGGATAGAATGTATCGATAGGGTTTTACTCTTGTACAATATAGGATTCTCTTTCCACTTTTTATTATATAAATGATAGAATGTACTTCCTTGTCTATAATTACTGGCTTAAAAATTTTCATATTTTGGTTTTTCATCCATTTATATGGTAATGTCTTAATTAATATAGATACTATTAGTAAAAAGAATTTATTGATTTATTTCTTACTCTTGCTTTTAATTTATTTAAATCAAAATTTGACTTTAAAAACTAGAACTTGAGTGCTTGGATTACTAGACAAAACAAGGATTATATGTTTTAGAAGTCCAAAGTAGTGAAAATTTGTTAAAACTATAAGCTATTAGGATGAGAAGGAAGTTTAAAGTAGTAAAAAGTTGTTGAGATGTTCATTTTATGTTAGCTTTATTATGACATGAGAAGTGACATTAAATGACATTTATTTTATCAATTGTGGTAATACATAATTTTTTAATCATAATAGTGTATAATTTATATACATATAAAACATGCTTTGACATTGAAAATTCATAATATAGACTTATGCTACTTTAATATTTTTTAATGACTATAAACAATTTTGTAATGGTTTAATATAAAGGCATAAGAATTTTTAATGGTGGGAAGTTTATATTAAAATTCGATTTGAAATATATAGATAGAGATACAAGTTTATTAAAAAAAATTTGACCTTGATTATGACTTTTATAGGCAAATATATGAGATGAAGAAGGATTTAGGGTACCTTTAAGTTGACAAGGCATATTATAAGATACTGGGTCACAACTTTAGTGATTTATTAAGATTATTTAATTAGAGAAAGATGTACTAGGCTTATAAACTATATATATATATATGTAACCTACAATTTAGACTTACCAATCCCTATACTTAACCTATTACCAATAATTAGAGGAGAGGAGCTCAGTGAGGAAGATGGTGAAAGTAATGATGAATAATAAAATAGTGGTTATAGGGTGACTTACGTTACTAAAGATGTGGAAGTAGAAGTTGATGGACAAGTTAAGAATCAGGGTGATAAAAAAGTTGGTGACTAAGGTGATGAACAAGTTGGTGATCAGGATGATTAATAAGTTATAGATGTAGAAGTTATTTTCAAGTAGAAATTTTAGATCATCATCAACCAGTTGAAATTGATTTGATAGATTATGGTAGTTTTATTAACAATGATGAATATCCAAGTGAAGAGGAACCAAGTGAAGCATTGCAAAGACCAAGAAGAAGTATTAGGTATAATCTTATTAGTGAAGCACCACAGTGGAAATTGGAAATGGAGTTTGGCAATGCAAAAGAATTTAAAGGTTAGGTTAAAAAAGAGTGAAAGCAATAAGATTAGGTTTGGGTGTATTGAGGGATGGCCTTGGGAGTTATATTTTGGAAATAAAAACAATAAAAGGTTTTCCAAAATGGAGACATGCTGACCTAATCATAATTATTTCATAATTAACAACCCAAAATTAGTTATTATTAAGTTACTAGCGAAACATTTCAAGGATAGAATTCCTAACAAGCTTTGTATCTCTACAACAAAGTGGTTGAAGAATGTAAAGAAAAGTTGAATATATTTATCAACTTAAACATTTGTAGCAGATTTTGTTGATGAATATATCAAGCTACATGGATATGTATATAAGTTGAAGTGCAATCAACTTGGCTCAATAGTGTGAGTTACAATTAGAAAGGAATTAAGAGACATATTTTTTATAAGTAATGAAAAATATATTTTAGGAAAACAAATATATTAGTACAAAATTATTTCATACTTCATTTTCTTTCATTATTGTTCAAAACAAATATCATAGCACAAAATTATTTCATAGTTCATTTTCTTTCATTATTGTTCAAAAGGTTATACATTTGTTTTGATGTTATGAAAATAGGATGGAGACATTTGAAAATTATTTTTAGAAAAGAAAGTTGTGTTTTAAAGATAGAGTTCTAAGGATTGCTAGCTATAGTAAGCAGCAATGGAGATAAACAGATGTATATATTGGAATCGGCTATTGTAGAGGTAGAGAACACATATTCTTAGAGTGGGTTCATAAAGCTACTAACACATGATTTGGAATTGGATAATGGTAAAAGAATTACAGTCATCTCTGATATGTAAAAGGGAAATTAATCTTCATATATTTATAATTAATCTTCAACATTTTTAGAAATTGACTAAACTTGTTCAAGGAAAAAAAGGGGGGGAAATAGCCCTAAGGTTTATAGTTAAATACAAATTGAACCTTAAAATTTCACAATGTTTAAATTAAACCTTAACATTTTTAAAACATTCAAGTTAAATCCTGTATAGACAGAAAATCTACTAAATACTTGACCTTGTTAATTATTTGCGATGTCATTAATGATATGGCAAAATTTTATAATTTTTCATTTTTAATTTTGGCCTACGATGCCACATATATGACATTTGGCTTTATGGAACTAAATCATAATTTAATATTTAATTAAATAATTTTAATTTATCTTAATTGATTTAAAATTACAAATCTCCACCTAATTTTAAAATCACTAAACCTAATATTACAATTCTTCCCTCCCTCTTCAGTCTTCACGGTCGTCTTTTCTTATCCTTTTTGTTAAGATTTTCTAGGTCACATATCAATAGGAAGATTCTCAAATGGGAAACTTTTTTATAACTTTATTGCTTGAAGGTTAGGGATCAAAGAAACTGTTCCTACATTATTGGATCTAAAACTACTTGATGAAGAACTCATCACAGGTGTAAACTTTGTCTCTATTAGTTTAGGATATGATGATCTGCTCTTAATGAAAGCATATGTCATTCTATTTCCAAAACAAGTTGACTTGTTTAAGAGTTACACCATAAGACTTAAACAAATTATTAAAAGGAAAAAAGGTTGCAAAAATCATTAGTGATGCTTTGTTGTATTTTAATGTGTGAATTACCAACTAGCTTTCAATTTCTATGATCTTCCTAGTAAAATATTTGATGACGGTTTAGAAAAGAGGATGATGAGGACTAAAGAGGGAGAGAAGAATTACAACTTCAGGGTTAAGGATTTCAAAACTATGGGAAGATTTGCAATTTTAATTCATTTAATGTAAATTATAATTAAGTAAACTATTTAATTAATTATTAAATTATGATCAGGTCTTACATATCAACGTGGTACATATGTTACACTCTGACCTAAATTAAAAATAAAAATTACAAAATTCTACCACGTCATTGGTGATATGGCAAATAACTGATGAGGTCAAGTATCCGTTGGATTTTTTGTCTACGTTGGTAGAGTAGTGCTCTAAAGGCAATCACCTTTAGCACTTTTGTACAAACTTTATTTTCATTAATAAAACAATAGACATTTTTTATTGATTTGATATTCATATATATATATATATATATGAATTGATATTGATCTTAAATCGAATTAATGAAGTCCATGATACAAAACATAGCATGA
>JAOQMS010000006.1:15333586-15345133 GCA_027563885.1 Erythroxylum longipes | reverse complement strand
ATCTCATCATAGCAATGGTGCAAATATCCTTAGACTTAAGGTATTCAAGGATATCTTGGATATAAATCCTGTGCTTTGATACCATTCCTTGTTACCTCAAGACGAGGTCACTTTTAGGGTGGTGATTAGGTACAGCTATTTATGTTCAAAGGTAAATGGGTAGCCAATAAAGGATTCACCACTCCTAATAGAAGGAGATAATGCCTATGGCCTCTTGTTAGGATCATTACTCGGGAGTCTCTGGCCAGAGTAGGTATTTGTCATGAAGAGGGTCTTCAATGACACATATGAGTAACGAGATCCTAGAACAAGAACTAACATCAATTGGACTAGATGTGACGTAGCCAATCTAGTGGGAGTTGACACATATCCCATACTCCGAACCAAGTGGGGTATAGTATGGTGAAAGGACGAATTGTATGGTAATTGTCTATGGAAAGGTTCTTAAGTTGGATAATTAACTATTAAAGAGTTTGTGTGTTAATCCACTTATATTCCAGCAAATAAGCATCATGATGTGTTTGAATTAAGAGTTAATTCAAGTGCCTAAAATAGCCGAGAACCTAAGGGTCACACGTATAAAAGATCAGATGAAAAATAAGTGTGTATGGCCTATTTTAAGCAGGCCACGATAGTGCATCATAGGGCCACAATCGTGGCCTAAGGCGAGACATGCCACGATCATGACAGAGGCCCCGAAATGATATATAAGTGAGTTCTTCACTTATGTATACGAGAAACTTTCACTTCTTACACACTTAAATGATAGAGAAAGGGTTCTATAAGTGTTCTAGAGAGAGTGGGAAGAGTTCTTGAGTTATCTTCTTGTAATTTATGCAAATGTTGTATAAATCAACATGCATGTAAGATAACCTTGATCTATCTTCTATCATATTGAACATCTACTTGAATTCATCAAGTTTCCTTCTTTGTGTGTTCTTTGGTGATCAAAGAAGGGTTTGTTGTTTGCAACAACCCAAACAAGGAGAAGAAACAAGAAAGGAGGAGATACACAAGGTAAAAAGTTTTATTATTTCGTGTTCTTTACATATCCTTGTATGCATGTGCAATTCTGTGGTCTCTGGGTTGTCATGGTGTCAGAATCTTGATTTCAGCACTTCCGTTGCATCCGCATGCATGTGATGCATGCAACTATGGCTAACCAAACATATGTAGGGTCTAACTTGAACATTTTAAAGATATTATGGTTTAATTTGAACACTATAAAACATTAAGGTTCAATTTGTATTCAAGTGTAAACCTTAATGTTATTTTTACCAATTTTCCCTTATTTTAATTATTATAGTCAGAGTAGTAGAGGTGACTTTACCAAATTAAAATTATCAAATGTGTGTTAAAAATTTTACCACAATTAGTATGGGAATTATAAAGGAAAAGACTTGAGAAAGTTGTTTTAGGATTTAGCTTGGTGAACCTATACAAAACATTTCGATAAGCAACTTAAGAAGCTTGATAAAGTAAAACCCATATGTGCTTTTCCATTGCTTAAATATCTTAAAGAGAGGTGAGAAAAATGTTTCTAATTATTTGAATTGAAATACCCAATAGTTGACAACAACATGAGCAAAACATTTAACGAGTAGATCTTATCAACTAGAGATAGACTAGTTATAAGCTTGCTTGAAACAATAAAAATCATGAAGATGAAGAGAAATGTGAATATGTGAAAATTTATACATGGATGGAACATACATATTAAATCTACTATTATGTGGTGAATTGGGATCGTATCCATAGGAAATGTTTGGTTAATTCTCATAATGAAAATAATTGATGCAAAGTAAATAAAAATGGGGGGTTTTGGGTTTTATGTAATTAAGAAAATAAAGTAAAATTAAATTAGTAAAAACAAATTATAGCAAACAATTGACAATGATAAAAGTAATTAATGAGTGTGAAACTCGATTCTCGGATCAATCTCAACCTGTACACGATTAAACATCTTTCATTGTTGTAATGTTTTCACACCTCTCCTAGAACTATTGGTCGTAGATTAACAACAAACTTTGCTAATCCCGATTTTCCCTTAGGTCGTGTTTAATTAAGAGACACTCGTTAGTTAAACCTAACTATCGAATAACTTAAGATATGATCTCTAGATTCAATTTAGCAACTGCATTAGGAAATGGAAAACAGCCAATCTAAACAACAACCACATAAGCTTGAGTCATTTAACTTAGGTTAAGTTATCCCTAATGATTAAAAATCATTATTTGCCATATACAAATACAAATACAAATACAAATACAGCAATTACAAATTATATTAACGATTCTAAAAATGAGTTCACAATATAAGCAATCTAACAATAACGAGAATACAATTATCCTACATGAATACACAAACCAATTAAACAAAGGATAATGTAAACAATTCCGAAAGAGAGATCCAACATTAAACAAATATAAAATAAGCTTAACCGGCCATCCTAGGCATCGATTTCACCTTTGAACTGATGTCGAAAAGTTATCCTTCCATATTCTCCATCAATCTCTAAGAATCAGCTCTTGTAGCCTCGATTCTTTTTAAAAAATAAAGAGAAAATGATGAAGAGAGTGGCCTGTGGAGATGTCAATGGGTCGAGATGAGTTTGGGCTACTCCTAACCTGACTTGACCTGTAGCCCGACCTTCTATATATATTTTTAAAAAAACTTAAAAAATGATGTTGCTTTTTAAATAACGATCCACGGGCTGCTTGTGGCCTGCCTGTGGCCCGGTCAACCCAGACCGAGCAGGTTTTGACATCTTTAGTGGTCTATCCGCTGTTGTCCCTACTGTAACTGTCTCGGTCTTCCACTCTCACTTTTTTTTCAGCTGTCACACACATCCCAGGTTATTCTCTTTATAATAAAAGCTAGGTCAAAAGGAGTGGATAGGTGGCCTAAACCAAAGAGAAGAAGTTATTGTCCACTCTCTCAGTCATTCCTTTTCTAGGGCCCCACTTTGCCGTTACACCCTCATTTTTTGTATATTCCAATACTAGTTTAAATGTGGCAGCGAAGTTAAATGGACAGTTGTCCATTTAACTAACGTTGGTGAGTGGTGTTTTATGTTACATTCGTGGTCTCATGGTTGTAACATTTTAATTGAGATCATAGCTGTAACATTTTAATTGTTACAACCCTAAGACAATGTTCACTCTCCATTTTTATGCTCTATTTTGTCTTCTTGTAATATTCTTCTTCCTTTTGCTCCATAAAGACAATAGAGTATGAACGTTGAGAAGATGGCTCAATGATTATGCTTTCGGGTCATTTTATTTCCTTCACTTCCGAAATATACCTAAAATCAAATATAAGCTAAAGTGAGTGTCCTAATTATTTTAAGGCATTAATCACTAAGTGTAATAGATTAAATGTGTTAACATTTAAACACATATCACATTGTGCTTGTATTTAGATATTTTATAAGATTTTGGTGTTTTGAAATGAGCTATATCTTATTTGAGCTCTTATTTCAGCCTCTCTAAAGAAAAGAAGTAAATTTGAAAAACAATTGAATCAATATGGGGCAACTTTAAATGATGTGAAGAAAGGATTTAAAATATGGCAGTAACATACTTCCTTGTTACTAACCACGTTCCTTCATAATCTATTTTTTTGCCTTCTATATATTTTCATCTAAGAAGGCTATATTCCAAGAAAGGACATTGTATTTCTTTAAACACAACCAACATAGCCTCGTGCTTAATCTATTTTCACTAATATGACGTTAATATAGACCCATGTTCATCTCCATATTATTTATGTATAAGTTATAAAATGAGAGATAAGTGTAGCATGGAGCCCATATGATCATATGTTAAGGTTGTATTAGACTGAAAAATTAGGGCTCAATTTATTAAAAGATTAAACAACTTGAATTGGATAGAGCTTTTTGCACAGACAAGTTTTGGACTAAAAGGAGTTAGTAAAAAAAAATATAGATTAAGAGGAAAAACAATTTAAGAAGACAAAAAGGAATTTCAACAATATTCAGCAAGAATTTAAAGATTCAAAATTCATAGAATATAGAGTAATTGGAATATAGACTTAGGTGGGATAGACCCTATGATATGAATTTTTGAATACTTATTTTTGTTTAATAAAATTCCTAATTTTCTTAAGACTTGTTGATGTTCTTATATTGATTTATATTAAAGGAAAGAAAGTTGAAGATTTAAAAATTAGATTCATATATTAAGATCGACAGATAATTTGTATGATTAGATCATAAAATGAATGGTGAAAGTTTAGTGAGTTATACGAGAGAGAATTATATGATCCTGCTAGGTTAAGGTGAAACCTATCACAAGAATTCACGAATCAGATTAATGCATTCTTGTTTTGTCTTAATTAGAAAGAGATTTTAGTTAATTTGATCTAAAAATATGGATAGTGTTTGTCGAAAAAGAACATAACTATAACTTAGGAATTGTTATGAGTCAAAGGAACTAGAGTCATTCATTAAACTAAAGTGAGGTCAATACATAGTAAATTCATAGGGAATATCATGCTTAGATCTAATTAATTCATAGATTGTTTTATACTTAATAATTGTTTCAATTTGGTGTTTACAATTGTTTATCCATTTCCTAAAGTTAATAAGAGATCATTAATTGATAACTAGTTCTCGTGGAACGACCTGTACTCGTTAGTACTAACTATAGCTACGTTATGCACTTGTGGTTAAAACAAAACACATTAGTACTGTAACATATTAAGGATCAAACATTTTTGACCTATAATTGATTCCAAAGTGATAAATCCACCTTCTAGGCCCAAATTGTAAGAAGGAAAGGAAATAATGAATCTAAAATTTTGAAAATCCAAAAAAATGTCAAAAAAAAAAGGACAAGTACAAAAATGTAAGAAAACTGACAATTTTGACCATAACTCTAGAAAATACCACAAGAAAGGCTTGTGTTACCTACTAAGGCATCTTCATAGTACGTAAACCTTGTTTTGTTATATAAATTTTGTGAAAATAAAAAAATTAAAATAATTTAGCTTAAATCTAATACATAGCGTAATAAGAGATACAAATTTTATTTTGTTTATTATTTATTTAAGATTTATTTAAATATTAAAATTTATGTTAACCGCTTTAGAATATTAGAATTTAACTTATATTTTATTAAAATATAACTTACACTTTTATATATAAATGTCTTAAAACATGAGTTTTCTATCTCCCCACAAAAAGTAATTTAGACTTGCTTGAACCAAAAAACCCTCCGGTTCCCAATTCCATAGAAACTCTCTAGTTCCCATTTCTTTTTGCGGCACTTGTATTTTCTAACAAAACTGAGCTTGCGGTCTATCCCGTGGAACGAGGGGAGTTTGGAACCAAGAAACTCTCTAGTTCCCAATTCCTTTTTACCATAATCGATCTGCTTAAAAACAACTTCTTATAGGTGTTGACGAACCCAACCAGAATAATAAAAGCTGGTATTCACAAAAATTAGAGGGAATTGAAAAATCAAGATAAAAAATGGCATCAAACCCCCTTGCGTACTTTGTACAAACAACAAACAACTGTATCATATTAAGAAGTGGCCAAACTGGAGCAAACAAGCCAAGTCATCTCGTCTCTTCTCCTCTCATTGTTTTTAACACCAACAATTGGTATCCTCTAGTTAGAGCCGGCCTTTACTTTTCCTTCCTTGAAAAACACCCAACCCCACCATTCTTGTTCTAATTCCTTCCCTACCCTTTTCTCTCCGCTTCTCTCTTCATCGGTTATGATGCCCCTACGACCTCATCCAACCCATCTCCAGTAGTCTCACCCACCGACAACACTCTCAAAGTCCATCAATTTCCAAATCCCATTTCAAACATATAGTTTGATTCTTGAGAACCAATATTTGTTCTTCGGAATATGGACAGGCTTATTAGTTTAGAACCATCGAATCTTGTTGCTATTCGCATTGAAGCGGGCCAGAAATGCTACGGCGAGCTCGCTCTTCGCAACGTTATGTACACCATGCCGGTGGCTTTCAGAATTCAGGCACTGAATAAGACACGGTACACAGTGAAGCCACAATCAGGAATCATAGCTCCATTGGCGACACTAACTGTGGAGATTACATATCATCTCCCTCCAGGCTCTGTTATCCCAGAAACAGCCCCACGCTGTGAGGACTCATTTCTTTTGCACAGCGTGGTGGTTCCTGGCGCGGCGACCAAGGATTCAGCGATTGACACAGTCCCTAATGATTGGTTCACGACTAAAAAGAAGCAAGTTTTCATAGACAGTGGTATCAGGATCATGTTTGTTGGGTCACCGGTATTGGCCCAGCTTGTTAAGAATGGAGCGATGGATGAGATCAGAGAAGTGCTTGAACGTAGTGACCCTGCTTGGAATTCTGCTGATTCTGTGGACTCTCATGGCCAAGCATTACTTCACATAGCCATTGCTCAAAGTCGCGCTGATATTGTCCAATTACTCCTCGAATTCGAGCCACATGTTGAGTTTCAGAGCCGCGCAGGGACGAGTCCCCTCGAGGTGGCTGCTGGCTCCGGAGAGACGTTGATCGTTGAGCTTTTGTTAGCTCACCAAGCAAGCACAGAAAGATCGGAGTCTTCTACATGGGGTCCAATTCATCTCGCAGCAGGAGGCGGGCATTTGGAGGTTTTGAGGCTTCTTTTAGTCAAAGGTGCCAATGTTAACGCACTCACAAAAGATGGTAGCACCGCGCTTCACTTGGCGGTGGAGGAGCGCCGACGTGATTGTGCTCGTCTTCTGCTAGCTAGTGGAGCTAAAGCTGACATTCGTAACACCAGAGATGGCGACACACCGTTGCATCTAGCTGCAGCTTTGGGTGATGAAAGCATGGTGAAGCTGTTGCTACAAAAAGGAGCCAACAAAGATATCCGAAACAAGTTAGGCAAATCAGCCTACGATATAGCAGCCGAATATGGGCACACACGTTTGTTTGATGCGTTGAAATTGGGTGATAGTTTATGTGTCGCAGCTCGTAAAGGAGAGGTGAGAACTATCCACAGGTTGGTTGAAAACGGAGCGGCTATTAATGGTCGTGATCAACACGGATGGAGTGCATTGCATAGAGCGGCTTTCAAAGGGAAAGCCGACGCTGTTCGAGCATTGATCGATAAGGGTGTTGATATTGATGCCAAAGATGAAGAGGGTTACACGCCATTGCATTGCGCGGTGGAGAGTGGTCACGCCGATGTGATCGAGTTGCTGGTCAAGAAAGGCGCAGATGTTGAAGCAAGGACAAGTAAGGGTGTCACTCCGTTACAAATCGCCCAGTCTTTGCACTATGTTGGTATAAGTAGGGTATTAATTCATGGCGGTGCTGCCGCAGCTAAAGATGGTGTCAATCAAATGGCCGGCACGTTGCGAGGTGCTTTTTCTGACGACTTGTCAGGAAAAGATACCGAGAAGGTTACGAAAAAGACGGCGCCGGCAAGAGCAAGAGCAATGCGTAGTAGTTTTGATCGATCGGTTCCGTTGGCTGTGCTTTAGTAAGTTATAAAATGATACTGGTTTTGGTCTTGGGCTTCGTCATCCCACTTAGAGCGCATAAAAATTGATTCTTTCCAAGTTGGTAGGCTCATACAAACCATATGTTCATGTTCATTCTGTGATCTTAATTAGGTTGTACATTATGCGTTGCTTTGCTTTGCTTGTAATACAACATCGATCTACAAGCTTAATTCTCCCTTCAGACACTCGATCGGTGTAATTTATCACATTTCATCACGCACTGACTTTCTCAATTGTCAGTTTCCAATGTTTACACATCAATATCCCGTTGTCCTCAAATCCACAAATTACTCGTCACGGAAATGTAATGGAAACCAAAAAAATGAGTAAGCAATTAGCCTACTGGTTACGGTTCTGGATCCCATTTTCCGGCAGGTAGGTGCACAGAAAACAAATATGTGGTCGTTCAAGTGTAAATGTCCACAGGAAAGTATCTTCTCTATTTCTTTTGCTAAGTAAGTCAAAAGTTAACGGATGAACACAGAGAATAGTCTGTTAATGCTCAAGTGTACCCCCTCAATTGATGCTTGAAAATTACTGTTAGTATATTAAAATAAGTTTGCCTGTTTATATTGCCTCATCACAGCAGACAAACTTGCTTTTTATTTGAATCGCAAAGTACGACGCTTGACTTGCCTTTCGTGCAAGAAGGTGAGCTTAATGAGTTCTAATCTTCAGGCTTTAGGAAAATCCTACCTTGCCCCAAAACATAAAGTTCGCATCTCACCAAATGACTTCTCCCTTTTTTTTTTAGAAAATGAATAAATTTCATTAACACAATTTGAGCTTCGTCAAAGGTACAATGTGTTGCAACCCAAATACAAGTATCAAGCAATAAACATTCCAAAAAGCATCACGAGCTATTAGGACTTCCCTGTTCCAGTCGACAATGGAGGCCCCTAGCGTTGGAACTTCCCTCTCTAATCCTCTGTATGGCCTATCTTTCCCTCAATATTGAGTATATGGTACAACATAATGCAGTTTTTAGAATAATTCCACCTTTTGTCTTGAAGGTAGTTCGATATGCCCCGAAACCATCATCAAGTTTCAATGCCTAATTCTTCCTCAAAACATCAACTATCTTATCTAAGATTCTCTTTAGCTCTTACATAACAACCTCCGCTTGGCCACTTATTTGTGGATAAAAGGGTGTGGCTACTCGATGATAGCTTTCATAAGTTTAAGAAAAGCTTCAAAAGATTTATTACAAAAATAGGCTCCTCCATTATTTATGATTGCTCTCGAAACTCCAAATCTACTAAATATCCTTTTAGTGAATTTTTGTGCCACTTTACCGTCGCGAGTTAGGATTGTTATTGAGCAAGTTTTAATCTATTTAAAACTCTCAAAAAATTGCAACCGCACGGGTCACGAATGTCGTATAAAAAATGTCGTGAACTAATCAAATTCTAAGTTGTCTAGGGCCTAAAGGATAATTAAAATGAAATGAAAAACTAAATAGAAAAGTAAATACAAGAATATGGAATGATAGAAACGAGAATTCTATATTAAGAAAGGAAATTAAATTGAGCACCACCATTTTGACAATTGAAAATCAACAAAGAAGAATTGACTGATTATGAAGGAGGGGGTTTATCCTATCATCAATGATAATCTAGTCATTTAGGTGTTAATATGGTGTCGGTGCTAGATTATTGAGGAGTAGATTACTCTCTCTCGAGTTATAATCAATAAGCTCCAATTGATAATCCCTAAGTGAGTCGAGTAATTGAAAATGTAATCTCTCAATTAACGCAGCCCACAACCTAATTAGTTCTTAATTGTTTTAATGAACAATCAGGTCCTCACACAGGATCTCTTTCTGCACAAATTACAGATTTAATTAATCACGTCTGTCAAGTCAATTTGATTAATCGCATGGTCTATCAAGTCGCTTAACTCTCATTAATCCATCCTAATCTTTTGTATTCGGTTTACCTTCTTAGTTTATTACCGAAACATGCAAGCACCGCAATTAATCACAACACCCATTCAATCAACACAAAAGATAACTAGATTAACATTGAACAAATTCAAAATCCCTAAAGAGTTTAGAACATCATCCAATCTAAACCCATCATCATCATCATCACATTCATCGTATACATTCAAAGAAAAGAATAACAAGATGAAATGGAAATGTCACTTAGAAAGGATCAGGATGGCTCGGGAATGTAGCAGTTGCAGCAACACACTCCTCTCTCTCCTCTTCTTCCTCTTCTCTCTTATTTCTTAAAGGTTTTCAAATGTAGCAAAATGGAGGCTCCTTTAGGGTTACATCTCTTTCCTTCATATAGTTTTTCCAATTAGGGTAACCATAGGGTCTTTTATGGGTTCGAAAGGTCTGAAAAGTCCCTTGAAAACTTAAAACTAGAAGCATCCCTGCTTCTGTACTTGTGCAGACCACGATCGTGGCAATTTTGGGTAATCTTCCAGGATCGTGGCTCCTTGCACCTACTTCTGTCACGATTGTGGCTTGCTGGTCATGATCATGGCCTTGAGTTAGCTCCCAGGTTTTCTCCAAATCTTCTCTGTTTTCTACTCTTTGCCCTAAAACACCAGTAAACTCATCAAGGCACCTCAAATATATAAAATTGAAGCTCAGAAGCATGCTCTAACCCACAAAATGCTTAAAACACAAATATTTACTAATTAATATAATTCTAACTTAAACACGCACTAAACAATCAAATTAACAACTGAATACAAACTAAACTACAAAAACATGATGCAATCTACAACTATCAGTTGTTATTGCTTAAACCCATCTCAAGATAGAATCTACTTCTAATAGTATGTATACGTTCCTTATAGAAGATGGAAAAGGTCCCATGAAATCTAATCCCTACATGTCAAATACTTTAATCTCTAAAATGTTAGAAAGGGGCATCATATCTCTCTTTGAAGTACTCCCCACTATTTGGCATCTATCATATTACACCATGTACTCACAAGCATCCTTGAACAAGTTAGGCCATTAGAATCCACATTCTAATGCTTGATGTCATTTTGTTCACTCCATAATGCCCTGTATAAGTAGAATTATGATAATGCGTTAGTGTTTCTAACACACCACACCGTACTAAGGTTGCCGAAACTCTGCCTTGCCTTAGGACCAGTTCACCGACCGAATGCCTCGCTTATCGTTATCAACAAGTTCGGCACTCCTAAGTACGTCGCGGTCCTTTTCCAGAACACATCTCTTAATTAATCCATCCGCATAAATTTCATACAATGTCGGTTCATCTTATAAATAGTGAGTAAACTACTATAAAAACCTCTTTCTTTGTTAATAAGACAAATCAAGTGGAAGGATATCATCTACAACATAATTTGCTACATTAGCAAAACATGGAATAAATAGGCAGTTTATCATTGATATGTGCTTAATTGATTATACATTTACTTCATTACATTTAATGATTAATGATATGAAATTGCTTAACATACTCACTTTAATCTATACATTGTTTTAGGTACAATTCGAAAGTGAAAGAGCTAAAGTGAGTTGAAAGCACTACATTTGAGTCGTTTTTTGAAGATTCACAATCCTTTGTCTTCATGGATCAAGAAGAAGAGGATTAAAAGACAAGAAGACAAGAAAATGAAAACACAAAGAAGAGGAACCAAGCTATGTTGCTCATGGCCAAAGCTGGAAATTAAAAGCACAGCCTTGAACAATCACTCACGGTTGTGCATGGATTTGCATGGCCACCACTTATCCATTTAACAATAACCTGGTATTTTATTATAAGAGAAGTGTGGTGAGTAATGGTTGGATGATGCAAAAATGACATACAGCAAAAATGACATACAGTAACACTAGACTGTAACACTTTTGACAATATGTTATAAAATACCTATCTAGGGTAACATTATGTCTTAAAATGTTATGATTCTTAATTTGATGAGTAACACTTTATGATTTTATAACATATAATTTGTCATTGATAACAATTTTTTAAGTGTTACTAAACATTATAAAAGGTTACTATTTTAAGATGTTACGAAAGTGATGTAAAATAATGACACTT